>JANHGO010000069.1:6141376-6179995 GCA_024606505.1 Aquila spilogaster
AGTGCCAGGGGAGGTTTAGGTTGGATGTTAAGAAAAATTTCTTCACCGAAAGGGTAATCAAGCATTGTAACAGGCTGCCCAAGGAAGTGGTTGAGTCGCTATGCCTGGAGGTATTTAAAAGACAGGTAGACGTGGCACGCAGGGACATGGTTTAGTGGGACTTGGTAGTAGGTTTATGGTTGGACTCAATAATCATAAGGGTCTTTTCCAACTTAAATGATTCTATACTATGACTCACCTTTTTCCTCCCTCCTACCCTTCTCAGTCCTTACATCCATTCTGACTTAGGCAACAATTTAATTCATCCTATTTGAAAATCCTACACAGTAACACAGAGGTCATACTGCCAAGCTAATTTCATGCCCTCATTATTGTGATCTTTATTCTGCTTCACAGTACAGAAGCCCCCCCACCCCTCCATATCATTTTATCAGAAAACATCTCAAAACCCCAAATGCCAGGAAAGCTCCAAAGTTTTTCTTCCCATATGCCAAGCACTTTTTTTTTCCCCAAAAGTTCAGAGCTAAACAATAATAACTTCAATCTGTCTTGACTACTCTGAAAAGTTCATTATGAGAACCGTGTGTATGTGGTAGAGGGAGTAAACCAAAAAGAGAAGAGAAGATGTGCTTGACCAGAAGAACAGCTCACCACAAAGTGGATGAGTCACTGTGTTGCAACGTGACATAAAAAACAGTTTCTGGATGAGCTGGGACTCAGGTTACATAGGCCAGTCACAAGTCTCTTGGTTGAGTGTAGATTTCTCTGTCTCTCTCCAAAAGCATATGCTTTTCTGGTGTAAAAAAGGGATACTTGTGCTTCCTCTGTTTTGAGTCAGTGACTCACGCTGTCTTTTCACAACAAAGAAAACTGAAGTCATAGCAGAGCATGAAAGAAAGACGTGATTCAGACTTCACTCCTGATTTTATGCTTGAACAATATTCCTGAGTATAAAGTAATATCAGTCAGCCTCTTGTCAATATAATGCTGGGATAAGTGAAGGCACAATTGGGATTAACAAGGTCTATGGTTTTGCAAAGCATTTTCCTCCCCCCACTCCCACCAAATGAGGGTCAGTTTATATGCTAAATCCAGCCAATACGATGCAGGGCCCTTCAGCCAATTAACTAATTAGTGCACGGTTTCCCAGTTCCATCTGAAGCTCAGCTCAAGCTCCGCTTGCTTCGCTGCAGCAGGCACATTTCCCCCCAAGACAGTACGAAATGCCCATGGTTGTTACAGCACAGTGTGCATCTGGATGAATAGGCATCTATTCGTATTGACGCAGTTACAGAAGCACTTCCTAGCATCTCTTGGGAAATCTTACTTGAAGCAAAACTCATTCAAATCAACTCAGAGGAAGGCATTGTCATGGCTATGGTGCTGTAAACAAAAGGCAATGTTTGTCACCTAAGACTGGAGTTAAAAGGAGATATCCTAGAGATGATGGCGTTGTGGAGAATAGCAGATTTGGTCTCTACTCTGTTAAAAATAAAGAAAATAACAGGTACTGATAACAACCAGAGAGAAGCAGCAGTAAGGGCAGAGGAATAACAGCAAGGGAAGAGAAGAGGTTAGAAATATCAGCTGGAAATAATCAGCTGAAGAAAGAGAATATGAAACAGTGAAGGCAGAGAAGGAAATCTGGGACCACATAAATGAGGTTTACACTGCAGTGGGCCATATGAATGGGATGCAGCAGGTGCTTGCTCAAGGTGCCTAAATTAGCTTGGGAACTGGAGTGGTGTCACAGGAGGCATAGGTGTGGTGGGGATCTTGGGCACCTATCTGGGTAGCTGAAGCCCAGCCAACATATTGTTATTGCATTAAAAGTAGTTAAGCTATAAAGAGCCAAGCTGGAAAACTCACAGCTGCCTACTGAAAGGACACTGGTCCTTCCTAGGCTGGTGATCCTTGCTCTGCCAACTGCTGCACTGCGGTGAATAATCAGAAACAGCTGTAAATGTCATGTCCATCTCCATCAACATTCAACTAGTCATCCAGCTCCCACCTGCTTTGGTGAGCAAGGCTGTTGGCAAACCACCAAGTCAGACTTTTTAGACATTCACGCACCAGTGGATGCTCTGGATGTCCTCATGGCCAGGACTCCAGGCACACCATCCTTCTGAGGGCTGACCAAGAGTTTAGTATATCATTTCTAGGCTGAATGCTGGATTACTGGAAAGTACCTATCCCAAAGGTGACAAGTGCACACCACTATGCAAAAAGCAGAGGTAAGGATGCAGGAGTAGGGTGGTCCATCTTGCGGGAGAGGGGAGCAAGTGGAGTTTGGGGAAAGCAGTGTGAGAAGACTGGTGCCTCTAGAGGAGCAGAGTTAAAGGCTGAAATGTGTTCTCCATGCTGGACAGTAGTTGGGGAAACCCATGGTTATGGTTAGGGCAACAGGGAGTTTATACTCTCGGTAGCCTCAGCTGTTCAAGTCCTGGATATTTTAGGTTGTTTTCCCATAAAAGACTTCCACTCAATACTGAACAGGGCTAAGCTTTCAACTATTCATTAATGAAATGGAGATGGTCCAAGAAGGAGTAGAAATGATGTGGCAACTGGTTGGGTTGATGTGCAAAGAAAGACTTGAAGAGGTATGTATCATTTGGCTCAGTTAAGTGGAGAGTAGAAGAAATAGGAGGAGAAGAGACAACCATAACTTAACAAAAGAACATGAACTGCAGGGCCAGGATTTCATCCCTCAGGCTAGAGGGGACTGCAGTTTTCACTCAATCACTCTCACAAAGGCTAGTTTCAGAGCTGTGCCAAGGGAAGAGCAGAGTACAAAGCAAAGCAGGTTTAAATTCCAGCAAGCATCCTGGAGGGACACCAAGACCAAGGGACACAAGACATTAGTTCTTCTTGGTCATGGCTACTTTGGGACCACACTTCCTTTGGAGTCATACCTATCCCTCATGGAGTGTTATATCCCTCCTTATTACTTCTTGATTTCTGCCCTGGTGCACTGAGCTCTGATCATCTAACTTTGTACAGCACTTTCAGCGACAGCTGAGACAGCAGTTCTATAACGCAAATATCCTTCTGTGGCAGTTGCATTAGTTTGTGGGGGTCCTAGAATGAGGATTTTAAGACTCAACTGGACAAAACAGTAGGAGCTGTGGCTGAGGGATAATTCAGCTTCAGTAGCAAGATGCGATCACTGATCTACTGTTTGGGTTTTATCCCTAGTTTAATACACCTATGTCATTTATATTAAGTCATTCATCACTGCAGCAGTACATATCTGCTCTTAACTGATGGTCCTGATTAACTGTAATGTACAATTTAATTTATTTCACTAAAGACAAGCAGTAACATTTGTCCCCTCCTTGAACCCTTACTGAAAGCAGAATCTTTAATATATACCCTTTTAATAAATTATGCACTGCATTGGATAAAATGTACAGTAATGTGTGTGTGCATGTGGATGGACACATACACTGTGGTTTTCAGGGAAAATAAGGAATATTTTTGTGTTTAGATGGGCACATGTCTAGTGTGAATACTGTCCTTGGGTTCCCAACTGTTCCTCCTTAAGGTTTAAAAAAATGTAGACATGACTTAGAGCTGTGGTTGTGCTAGGAGGTAGCTACCTGAAAGTCCTTCGAGTTCAGAGTCATCATGTCCAAATTTGTCTGGGGATCTGGGTTTAACTCATTTTTTTATCAATACCCAGGAGTCTGATTTCCATCACACTGACAGGAGGAACATCAGAATCCCAAATGAATGACTGAGCGGTAAAATCATAAAATCAAATCAGGGCTTTTTAATGAGGACAAAGGAGAATAGAGAAGATGTCCCATCAGTGGCCATTGTGCTTTGAGCACATGTTTTCCTTCACCCTCACTGAGAATCCTCCAAGAAGAGCCAGTGTATGTTTTCAGTTAAAGCTAAAAGAAGCTTTTTTTCCTGAGAGAAGAGTGTGGCTATTTAAATACACCTCAGATTGTTGTAGAATAGCATTTCTGCTGAATTCACGAGAGACCTGTGAGAGAGCTTGCTGCAGCAGCTGAGGGGAAAAATAACGTCAACATGAATATACCATATAGTGCTTGTCAAGCTGAGTAGCCACATCTATTAACTTGAGTGGGCATTTGGAAAAGTGGGTACTAAAATAAGCAGAATGGTGAAAGTGTACCAATGCCTCACAAACTGACAATTGCAAGAAGCCCTTTGGAACACCACAGTCATCAGCCCTGCCTTTCTCTGCCTTTTAATCCTCCCTGCTTTGGCTTCTTATTGTCCTCCTGGTTCAACTCCCAATGTATAACGGGCATTTTGAGGACCCCAGAATTGCCGTCATGCTCTACACAGGACCTTCCCCACTGTATTTGCAAAAGGAATGTATAAAAGTAGAGTGGCAATGGAGAAACATGATAACCCAGCCTAGTGAAAGCAAAATACAGCTGTGAGATGCCTTTAGGCTACTCCCTGTAATTCCATGTGTTTTCGTATGGCACCATCATTGCGGCATCTGAAGACCTCATGGACCTCAACGGCTGGAAACAAAGGTCCTCCCTTCCTAGGCCAGGAGGGACTCCACTGATGGGGAAGGTCTACACTGCTAAATAAAAGGGAGCAAGCTTGAGCATTTAGCTACTCTCAGCCACAAGAACAAAATCCAGTCATTACCAGTTGGCCTGAGAATGCTGGACTGGTCCTTGGCTCTTTTTAATGAGGTGGCACAGCCATCAAGGAGAACTCAGGCCCAAAGGTATTATGTGTCCACACAACATCTAGGTGCAGAGATCCCCAAAGAAATAGCAGTTCAGCTAGATACGTGGCTGGGGACAGAGCACCCATATCAGCCAGCACGCAGAGAATCCTCAAGCTAGGACAGGGTTTAATAACACAAGAGCAGCACCATGCTGAGACGATGGTTGCAGGACAGCCCCGAGCTAGTGTTTCTTAGCCACGGGGACACACTAGGCAGCTCAGGTACTCTTGCCCCACACTTAACTGCAGGGTGTCCACTGGTCTTCAAGCTGCACAAGGTAGAGAACTACTTAAGATGGTATCTACCATAGACAGCTGTGCCACAGCCAAGCACATGAGCTTCCTTTTTGAATCAGAGAGAAACTGGTATTTTTGTGATATGTTCCAGCTCATATTAGACATTGCTTTCAGAAGAGGGCAGCATGCTCTCCACAACCCCAGGGTATGCTCAAGGGTCCCATGGAGACTGTCCATCCACCACGATATCTGCTTTGCCACCTTCCAGGGCTGCCCAGAGCAGATACCTCCTTCCCTCACAGGATATTCCTCTACTGCCCTCACGAGAGCTGAAGAAGTCCCTCAACAGATCAGAGACAAGCCAAAACCAATCCATCATCCAGAAAATAACTGCAGCTAGTGTTGCAAGGCTCCTTGTATTAACTAACCCACTTCAAAACATGTTTCAGAAGTGATTTATCTTTTCCTCTTAACACTTTTAAGCCAGTTGTCATTATAATGAGCTACAAAAGCAGCTCCTAAAAAAAAGGAAAAAAAAAAAAAAAAGAAAAGAAAAAAAGGAGTAGCTATATTCTCCACAGTGGAACAACAATGATTTAGATGTAGCCTGCTATGCTGCTGCTGGTTTCAGGGTATTTTTTTCTTTTTTTTTTTTTTCTTTTTTTTTTTTCTTTTTAACGTTTGTCTTCCTTTCACAGGGAAATTGATTGTTTGAAGGAACCAAGATTGATGCACCTAATATTTACAAACGGCACACACTTCTGGACACTCTATTTTCTGGTGTAACCTAATAAGAAATTGATTTGTTAGTTGCTGGGTCTTTGCCTTGTTCAACACATTTTAAAATATTTATATATGTATATTAGTACTAATAAGCCTTGAAAAAGATGAACAGGCTGGTTAGAATTCTAATAAACTGAAATTTTGGTCATACGATATCCAGTAAAAACGATCAATCTAAAATTTTTGTGTCATTTACACACATCTCTAGGAAATATTTCTTAGTTAAGGCTGGCTTTTCTGGAATAAGCAAGAATTTGATCACTTTCTTCTGTGATCATCTGTTGTCAGCTCTGTATCCCTCAGGCTTTTGTGTTACTCTTGTTTTGATTTATCATTTGATCTCTTTCATTTTGTCATCTTTGAACACGACTGAAATCCAGCAATGAGGATCATATGAAAAGAAATACATTTTTGCACACATTAAAAGCTGAAAGAATTTAATAAGATGCTTTCCTCTCTGTCTCTCAGAAGGGAGAATTCATCTGATTTATCTGGCTGTTCATGTGGGCCTCTGAAGTCCAGCACAACCACGCTCCTTATTGAGGCAGCAATGAAGACTGATGGGATTTGTAGCCCTACAGTGGACAATCCTTGCGGAAATAAACTTCCAGAAGGATCAAGCTGGGGGAAGATGAAGGGGTGGCTACTTTTGAGATGCAATACTTGGCTTGATTGAATACAGAAGTGGGTGCTGGGATCCTGAAAGATGGAAAGACGAATATATCCTAGATTTATCATGTTGCTTCATGTGGCCTGGCTTTGGTCTTGTGGTCTACACAGCAGGTCTCGCAAGTATATGCTTTCCTAACCGACAAGCAGCACTTACCAGCCTATACGACAGTGTCATGGGGTGGAGAAAGAGCCATTGCAAGTCATGCGATAAGGTCCCAAAGGAAGCCAAGCCCACCAGCTGCAGTCTAGGATCCCAACAGCATGAGTCCTCAGGCCAGCCTGCCACAAACCTGCCAACGCGCTGAACCCAGAGCTGGAAGATGCTGTGGTCTCACATAGCCTGTGCACGGCATGGGCACACCTTTGAGGGCTGAGAGCAGAAGCCACTTGAATCTCATCAACAAAAGGTGTGATTTGACAAGGTTTCATAAAAACATGGGATAATTCAGGTGGAGGGGACCTCAGGAGGTCTCTACTCCAACCTCCTGCTCAAACAAAGGTCAAAGATGAGACCTGGCCATGCTGTTGAGGGATTTGTCCAGCCAGGTCTTGAAAACCTCCAAGGATGGAGACATACAGCCTCACCAGGCCCCTATTTCAATGTTTGATTAGCCTCACAGGGGAGGGGCAATCCTTATAACTAGTCAGGACTGCCACTATTTCAATTTCTGTCCATTTTCTCATCTACCCATGACATTTCTCCATGAAGAGCCTCACTCTGTCTTCTTCATGACCTCCCTGTAGGTACTGGAAGGTGGCAGTGAGATCGCCCTTGAACCCTTCTCTTCTCCAGGCTGAACAAGCCCACCTCCCTCAGCCTCTCTGAGCAGGGCAAGTGCTCCAGCCCCCAATCCCACCATGGGACTCACTTCTGTTTTATCAGTGTCTTTCTTGCCCAAAGCTGGAGGCACTATTCTAGATTTGGTCTAACAAATTCCCAGTAAAAAGGGGGGATCATTTCCCGTGGCCTCCTGGCTATACTCATGTCAGTACAAACCAGTATCTTATCAACCTTAAGGCTGTTGGGCTGATCATCTACCCCAGGTTCTTTTCAGAACTAATGGTAGACGGTCACTAGTGACCATCTACCTCAGGTTCTTTTCAGCAGAGCTACTGTGACAAAACATGCAAACATACAGCTCGTGGATTAACTTTTGTCCAGCACTTTGAAAAATATGACCCACCATCTAAGCACTGAAAAAATTGGAGAAGGCACAGCTGCCATTTAAATTCCCCAGCTAATGCTGCACCTCCTTGCCCCCAGGACTGAGGGGCTCCCCAAAAAGCCCCTTGGCTGCTTGGGTTTCCTAGGCTGGAGACTGCCTTACCTGAATCTGTCATTGCTGCTTTTGTTCCCACCTTGTTTCTGTGATCACAGTGCTGCAGTGAGTAGCTGCTCACTCCTCAGCAGACTTCCTGACAGGTGATTCCTTTACAATAAAGATTTAGGATAAAACAAAAGTTGAGTTCCCAGTGACACCCTCCTTTTCTCCCTCCAGCATTTCAAGTCTGGGTTCATTATCACCTCTTTAACTGGGTAATTATAATAGAGCTGACAATCACTTGGTGCCATCCAAATGCATTTTTGATCTCACCTTTTTTTATGTGTGTGTATATATATATATATGTATGTATAAAGCAGAACAATTAAACTTCCTCTCCTTTGTCACACCCTTTCCAAGAATACCAGAGAGCCCAAACTGGATGTAAATGTGTGTAGAGCTAGGAACGACCCAGTCCTCAGCCATTACCTAACCCAAGCAGCATCATGGCCACTCAGATACAAATTTTTAAAGCTGGAAGGGGTAATGAGGGGACCCAAGTTGAACAGCACTTGAAAAATGAAGGAAAGGATGGTCAGCCTATCACCAAGACCAGCCGTAATACCAGACAAGGTACAGCTACTTCCAGTATTACTGTGTTAAGAAGGGATGTGGTGGATCACTTCACCAGTGTCACCACGGGAGAAGGAAAAGCAGCAAGAGGAGGAAGCTCTTGCTAACAGACTCTTAGTCCCAGGAGTGAATAATATTAATAGGCTGCCTGCAATCTATTAGGAAAAGGAATTAATTAGTATCTTTAGATGAGTTTGTTTTGTGTTCATTTAATTATGCACACAGGAAAAAAAATACCATCTGCCCTTTTGAAAAAGAATAAAAATGTAATCACACAGGAGTAGATGCCCGAAGAAGGCAAGCGGAACTGCAACACACAGCAAAGCTGATCGCAACAGAATTCTTAAGTGTTGCTCCATTATCATGTAGGCACATTTTAAATGGCCAAACCTTTCCTCTGCATCCCCTGCGAGATAATATTTCAAGACAACTTTTCCATGCTTCAGGAAGACTCTTTTATCAATGCTAGAAAATAGTCTGTTTTGGTAACAGTGCAGTCCATTTGGGACAACCTCAAGCTTCTGTATCCCTCATAATCACAGAATCATTGAGGTTGGAAGAGATCTCTGGAGAACGCCCAGTCCACCTGCCCTCTTCAGAGCAGGGTCAGCTACTGCAGCCCAATGCCATGTCTGGGTGGTCTCTGAATATCTCCAAGTAGGGAGACACCACAACCTCTCCTGACAACTATTTCCAGTGTTCAATTACTCTCACAGTAAAAAACTTGTCTTATGTTTAAACAATTCCTTGTGCCTTAGTTTGTGCCACTTGCCTCTTGTCCGGTCACTGGGCACCTCTGAGAGGAGCCTGGCTCCCTCTTCTTTATTACGTATATATTCATACACACTGCTAAGATCCACCTGAGCTTTTCTCCTCCAAGGTGAACAGTCCCAACTCTCTCAGCCTCTTATATGATAGATGCTGCAATCTCTTAACCAGGTCTGTGGCCATTCAATTGCTTGCTGCAGTATGTCCATGTCTCTTGTACTGGAGAGCCTGTAACTGGACACAAGACCCCAGATGTGGCCTCACCAATGTTGAGAAGAAGGGAAGGATCACCTCCATCAACGTACTGGCAATGCTCTTGCTAATGCAGTCCAGGATGCTGTTGGTCTTTTTTTGCTGCAAGGACATATTGCTGGCTCATTTTCAGCTTGGTTTCCCCCAGGACCCCCACGTCCTTCTCTGCAAGGCTATTTTCCAGCCAGTCAGCCCCGAGAGTGCAGTGGTCCATATGGTTGCTCCTCCCCAGATACAAGACTTTACATTTACCTCTGTTGAACTTCATGGGGTTCCCCTCTGACCATTTCTCCAGCCTTTCAACATACCACTGAAAGGCAACACAACCATTTGATGCATCAACCACTGCTCAAAGTTTTGTATCATCTGCAAAGTTGCTGAAAGTGTACTTGGTATTATCATCTAGGTCATTAATAATGACATTACTTTGTTGGTCTCAGTACTGACATCTGGTGTTCACCACTTGTGACTGACCTCCAGCTGGACTTCATGCCACCAGTCGCAACCCTTTGAGTCCAGCAATTCAGCTAGTTTTCAGTCCAACTCACTATCCACTTATCTAGTCTGTATTTATTTCATCAGTTTAAAAATGAGGATGTTGTGGCAAACAGTGTCAAAAGCCTTGCTAAATTATAAATAAAAATATTCACTGCTCTTCTCTCATCCACTGAGCTAGTCATTTCTTTGTAGAAGCCTTTGATCAGACACAATTTCTCCTTCATAAATCCATGCTGACTACTCCCAAGCACTTTCTTGTCTTTACACATTTGGAAATGGCTTCTAGAAGGACTTGCTTCATTGCCTTCCCACAGATCAAGGTGAGGCTGACCAATCTGTAGTTCCCCTGATCCTCCTTCTTGAAAACAGGAGTGACATTTGCTGTCTTCCAGCCCTTAGGAACCTCTCCCAGTCACCACAGTCTTTCAAACTTAATGAGCCAGCTGCCTCAGCAGCCTTTGTGCTCCCCGTCAGGTCTCGTGTGTGTGTTCAATTTAAATGTTCTGTAACATGGTTCTCTTCCACTGAAGGTAAGTCTTCTCTGCTCCAGACTTTTCCACTGGTCTTAAGGGCCTGGCGTTCCTGAGGGCTGTTTTTACCAGTAAAGACTGAGGCAAAGAAGGCACCAAGTACACTGGCTTCCTCCATATCCTCCATCACCAGTTCCTCTGCGCCTGTAGCACTGGGCCCACATCTTCTCTAGCCTTCCTTTTGCTGCCAATGCACCCATAGAAACCCTTCCTCTTGCCCTTCACATCCCTTGCTAGATACAGTTCCAGGTGGATTCTGAGTATGTAGGGGTGATGTTTGGAAAGCTAGACCATATCTCTATATTTATCCCAGGTGACCTGATCTGACCCTGCTTCCACCTCTTCCACACAACCTTTTTATATTTGAGTTTTGTTGGGAGCCCCTTGTTCATCGATGAAGGCTTTGTGCCATCTCTGCTTGTCATCCTGCATGCGTGAAGTCCCAGTCTGGTCCAGACTCCACTCTACTTGCAAAGCCCAACAAGCCTTGGCACTAAGGAGGAACGAATCTGCTCCACAAAGGTATGGGCACAAATCATTTTCCCAGAGGAACATCAGAAGAAAAGCTTTAAACTCCCATCTAGATCTCTGCGTATACAGCTACAGGCTACCCTTGACTTTGCAGAGGCTGCATTGTAATCACTGAGTCCTTTTTCTGTAACTGCTTCCATCCAGGCTCCCTGGACTCTTGCAATGCCAATAAAAGTTAATAAAAGCTTTAGAATATGTTCTTATGTTGAATACACATCCCTTCTCCTTATGGGTCTTTTATGGGTGATAATGCATCATTGGAGATGTCAGATAGTTTGGTAGTAGGGATGAAACCACCTAGACGTTTAATCACATTCAGTACATGATATTATACACAGTGCAGGTGATAAAATCCTTTCATGTAATATATTTTCCAAGAGTGGAGGGGGAAAATGGAATTGAATTTTTTTTATATTATTAATTGAACACAGTGGTCATATTTAAAAGGCAGAGTCTATTGAATGATGAGCTTGTGATGGGTTCACGGGAACCAGTAAATCAACATGGTCCCTGGGGCTTTCCTAGCCATAGTAGCACCACTTGATATTAAAAAGGAAGTATCTGTGATTGTTATGCAAGTGTGGATCACGCGTGAAAAGGTGCCAGTGCTTTTTAGTAACACTATACATTTTCTTAGACTTAGTCAGAGAAACCTAACAGTGGTATAGAAGAAGGATGTGAATTTTAATGCAACATCTCCTTCAGTTATTAGAAATTGGTGTCACGGCCTGATGGTAAAAGCTCTGATTCATGAGAATTGATCCGTTGGCACCAGACAGCCTGTTGCACAAATGTGACTGCATAGCACAAGGCACCATAGGACATATCAGTCTAGACAAGCAATTTTTTTCCAACCAATGATCAGTTCCAGTTGCTCCAGAAAAACAGGGAGGAAACCTAGGTGCAGTCACTAAATGGACTTTCTGCATTGAGAGTCCATTTTCCCTATCTTCAGTTCTGGTAGGGTGGGTTACAGCCTGGAGCGGTGGGCTTCAATCCTTCTGAAATCCAAGTTTGATTTATGAATAAGAAGTTTTTTCTCTAGAAAATTAACATCTACACATCTTCAGCTCCATCTCCATTTCCCTTATTTAGCAAGGATCACTCTTTCTTGCAAGTCCCCATTAAGGACAGAGTCATTTGCTGAATGAAACACACCATTTCAAATAGAGGACAATCCTCTCCCCAGACTGCTCCAAAGAAGGAGCATTACTCATATCACACCAAACCTCCCATCTCATGGGATTTAGTTTGACTGGAGAACATGAAGTATTGTTGAACAATTCGTGTGCTAAAAAATCCCAAGAGAAGACTCAGCTCAAGCTTTTCCCCAAGCCATCATTGCTTCAAACGTTTCTTCCACGGGACTGCTCAGACCTCCGTCCCTCCATGGGCACCTTTATGGCTCATGAACGAGATCTTAAACAGCCATGCTTAACCTGGTGAGGTGTAGGAACGCTGACGCTGTTTTATTTGAGTCTACAGTAGAAAACCACTGGGCATGGAGATCCCTGTTTAGCTTCACTGGTATTTTAAATGGATTTTAGAATTAAGGTACAGATACACAGAATTAGTTGCTATACATATTTAATGTGTATTATTTATAAAGACACTCTTTCTTAAGGCTATATGGAGACATACAGAAACATGTATCTATATATATGGGTTTAACAGAAAAGAGCTGGAAGGTTTGAACTGAAGTAATCCATGCTCCAAAAATGTCTATTTTAAACAATGAAACAACATCAGCAGCATTTGTCTTTGTTTTAGGATCATGCTGAGTGGCTTAACTGTGCCAGATGGTTTGTTCATGTCTTAGGAGTGAAAAGAAACGTCTGTGAGCTCACCCAAACTTGAATTTCCACGTTGAGACACTTTTGACGTGAAAATAATGAAGATGCTGAGATGAAAGTAACTTAAAGGACATTTATTCAATTTTTTACTGGATAGATGAAGAATATACTAGACAATGTGTCACAGGAGATAGCAGCAAGGAAAGGACTGAGAAGAAGGAAAATATATAATCTATACAGGTGCTGCAGGAACATATAGGGTAGGAGCAGAGTTATTTACCTCTGCATCGTGTGCTTGAAGAAGCTCAGAGGCACAGGCCCCCAGGAATACACTTGCTGCTTTATCCTCTGCTCCTTGCTGGGCCCAGCTGCAGGGCTCAGCTCGGTATAAGTCCTCTGCAGGCACCCGAAGGAGGAAAGGGTATTTTATTTCAGACTAAGCTTTCTTCTAAAGAGCTAAGTGAAACTGAAAAATGTCCCTCCGTGGCAAATTCTCTAGATGCTTCTGTTTTCTGTTTTCCCCCACATGACAAAAGAAATGTGTGTTTTTCTTTTTACAGAATGGACGAGGGAGCGACAAAGAAATTCAATTTGGAAAGGTCAAAACACAACAGATGTCAAATGCTCTTTTTGACATTTTCAGCTGAAGAGAAATGTTTCGACACGCCTGAAATCAAAACCTTTCCATTTGGTTTGCTGAAAGGTTTTGTTTTGAGTCGTGTCAACATTCAACTTTGTTTTCTCACAGCAGCACGTGGTCTTATGGGAACTGTAGTTAAAACAGAAATACTCACATTTCCCCCACTCTCCTTGACCAGGCTTCCTGCTCATAATAATTACATGCTAATTACAAGGTAATGTAATGTCCATGACACACGACATTGCTTGGCTGGTGGGAAATCAGAACAGCTCCTTAGTGGAAACACAATCCTCTGAGGAGATTATTTTATTGGTGAAAATGGGGCTAAAACTACCAGTCCCATCAGGCCATACACCAGCAGGAAAATGCATTTTAATACTTTGTTAAGCTGTTTCCAAGAGAAGCACATTCTGAGCAGTCCAAAAGGAAAATGTAGGTGTTTCACGAAACTCACAAAATGTTTCCTTAAAAATTTCTACATATATAGAAAAGTTTTATGACTGGAAAGGTCTTGTTCATCTGTAATTAGAAATGATGGGCCCCGTCCTGATGAGCCACAGCCCTCACAAATGGCATGCAGAATAAAGCTTAGTGTCTACAGGAGAAGTGTTTTACCAGTGACAGAAAAAAAAGAATAAAAAGAAAAAAAAATAGAAAAGTTTAACATTGCCACATGATGAAACATATTATTTTACCAAACAGCCCTCCTACACAGAAAAATAAAAAAAAAACCACCATAAAACACTACAGAGCTGATTCCAGTCTGAATGACAATAATTATAATGTACATTTGTGCCATGTCAGTCATCCTTAAAAAATCCCAGGTGCTTCATAAACTGTAAATAAAGAGATCCTTCAGCAGTTTTGGGGGTGGAAGGTAACAGCCAATCTGCATCAGCAATGATGCTCAATGGATATTTTGGGATGGATTTTGCAGCTGAGAGAACAGGGGGGATTTTTATTTGCAAGTACAATTACTACCAAAGCTCGCAAACAGCAGGGACATGACCTGGGGATAAAACCCTTTAGTTAGGGTCTAGGGACGCCGAGCTTTGACACTGACCTACCTTGGAAACCTACCCTGGAGACATCTTTTAAGCTGCAGCATGACCTCGAAGACACCTGAGCTCCTGAGGTGCATCCATCTGTGATTTTAATGTTCCTGCACTTAATTCTGTGTCTTTTTGCATGTCCAGACTGCCCACGTAGGGTGGTACACAAAGGATAAACAAGAAATCGGTTAATACCGACCAGGTATTCCCTATGCTAGTGTCTTTGGCACAGTGCCCCGAGAACACTTCGCCCCATTAGCAGGACTCAGATGCCCATAAAATGCCCCTTGATTTTCAAACACCACTTGGAGGCAGAGCTCCTACCCAAGGAACAAGAGACTGATTCTCCTTGCAATGCGGAGTGATCCAAAACCCCATTTCCTCTCCTCTCCTCTCCTCGAGACGTTCATCCCCTGCATTAAGGTCTTCTGGGTGGAAGATGGTACCCGTTCCTCCTGCATAGAAAGGTCAGGTCCTCTTGACCTCGAGGTCAAAAAGAAAATTAGTTAGAGGGAGCAGTACTCTAGAGGTTAGAGCCCTTTCTTAGGAGGGAGTTCTGGTCTCTGAGTTGATCCATGTGCGATTTTCTTTTCTTTTTTCCAATGAATGAGTAATAGAAAATACAGTTAGCATCGAGATTTTAGGTCCCAAGTTTGGAAGCAATGGGGACACTACAGTGCTTCTGGCCACTAAGCACCCAAGTGCTTCTGGACCCAGCATGAAGGATGCTCCTTCCAGGGAATTTAAGCAAGGCAAATGGTAAAGAGGCAGTTGAAGACAGGATGAGGTCCCATGGGCAGCTGAGCTAACCTTGCTGCCAACAGGACAATCTTGCTTTGGGAAAGCTCCCTTTTCCCTGCTCCCCCCTCATCATCTCTGCTCTTCTCACCTTTCCTCCCCTTTCCAAAACCCATGTGCTGTTAAACTAGTTCAATCCACCTGTGAAGCCATCAAAATAAGAGGCTGCATGAGCTAACGTGAAACATAGAGGAAATATAAAATCATATCCAGCACTGGGCTGCTGTAAAAGGAGAAGACAGTCATCACTTTGATTGGGTTGGTGTTGTCTAAAGGGCAGGTGAATTTTTAACAAGGGGAGCCATAGAAAAAATAAGCAGAAAGGGAAAAGAAATGTCTAAAAGCTAGGGAAAAGGCAAGGCACTGGACACGTATGGAGTTTATTTATAGATTCATTCATGGTATAGGTAGAATAAATGGCTAACAGTAACAAAAGAGGACAGTTATGTGAGTGAGCATGTGATGGTGTGAGCACACACCTTCTAAGGTTCAGCTACTAATTTATAATAGAATCCTTTCAGTCAGTAATTTTCTGTGTTGTTATGATCCTATAAATTACTCTTTTCTTGGAAAGAAAAGGACTGGAAAGAGGCAGAAAGAGATGACACCCGCTGAAAAGATAAATACAAATATATTCCCTTTTTCTAACAGCTTTTATTTCACTTTAATAAGCAGAGGAATAAGATGCTGCAAAATTGTCCGTAATTACATGACTATTACAGTGCATCTTCCGTGAGCAAGCAGGGCAGCCGTTGAGTCTCACAAGTCTCATCTAGTTTCACTAATACACTTTGTTGTCTGGATCCTGACACGATGAGAGAAACCCTGTTGGATGTCTTGATTACTGGATATTAGGGATTCCACTCTGAACCACATTGCCAATGGTGTAAAATCAGGGAATTTTCACTGAAACCACAGTAATGATGGTGGTTTGTGCTAAATTTGGAGCAGGCTTATCAAACCCACTTTTTCTCATCATGCTGTCTATGGGCTAGAGTGATTGAATGGCATTTTTTTTTTTAGGTTTTTGTATTAGTTGCATTATAGTATGGCCTTAGATTCCCATATTCACTCAGCACATTGTTATTAATGTTACTAACATTAAGCTTGCTTTCATATAGACTAAATGGTCTAATACACCAAATACCAATATTTAATGTAGGTAAACACCACTTTTCCTCCCGTTCTTTCATTCTACTGAGTTTTGTATGCCTGAAAGTACACTTGTAAGTGTGTACTTACAAGAATAATACTACCATTACAGCAGAAATTGCCTGGCCCAAATTTGTCAGTCAGGTCCTACCAGGTTAGCCATGATTTCCATGTCTCCATTTAGACACTCAGTCAACTATTGGTTATTGATTTGGGGTGCCCTGACTTTCAGAAAACTTGAATTGTTCATGTGCACTGAAAAACTGATTACAGCATAAGGGGTTAGAAGAAAGCTAGAAACACCACGGATGGTTTAAGATAGAGGGAAGGAAAGAGAAATACATCTCATATATTGCAGAAACCTTTCTACTGGATACATATCTCTAATTTTATGATAATGAACAAAGTCCAGACAAAACCACACATGTCCTCAGACTGCTGCCCACTCAGTATTTCCAGCAGTGGTACTTCTTTCAAAACCTGGAAATCCATGCAAAAAAAAATCATACTGACTTTGGGGGGAATGGGGTGGCCTTCTTGATTATCGGGCTAAATCAAGGGATTGCTGAAGCTAGGAGCGGCTTTTTTCCTGGAGTCCGGGAAAGGTTTCTCCCTGTGACAACTCTTTCTAAGCAATTCTGTGCAGCAGTTGGAGCTGTCATCTTGTCATGCAGAAGGGTTGCAAGTACGAACCCATGCAGAACAGCACAAGGCGTCTGCTGGCAGAGTAGGGGCTTTACGAGTGTTAGCTAGCACAGCCTTCAGCAGAGGTGAGGTAAAGTAATTTTATTCTTTCAGAGCCTTAGCTGTAACCATTTCAAGTGGACTGTTTCTTTTCCAAAACACAAACCCAATTTCCTTCCAGTGCCTTTTAGGATGATTCACCCTTTCTTCAATCTATTTATTCTTTTAGTTACTAAAAGCTGTTAACTTTCAGCTGTTGTGCTTAGAGTTTTTGTTTTGTTTTGTTTTTATACAGAAATTCATCTCCTCTTGATGTTTTTGCTTGCTTTCAAAAGCTCATTAAAAATAACAAGGAACAAATTGCGTGGGAAAATGAACTGTTGATGAATCATCCTTTTTCTGTGACAATCTGAGAAGACCGAACCAAACTAAACCTTTTTAATTCACGAGTAAAGAACAGTCTCTCATTACTGGAACACCTTTGCAATGTATTATGGTCTGGGAGGTGATCATGTTTGTCAATAACAACATAGGAAGAGACCAAGCAACGGAGACATTCCTGGCCCCTGTTGCTAGTATGGGGATGATATTACTTCCAAGGTGCTAGAACTGATCCCAGGTAGATCCATACCTTGGCAATGGTGAGTGCAAGTCTAACGTGACTCAATGCAAAGCAATTTAATTTGCTGGTGGAGACAATAAGCATGCCAGAAGGTATTATTTTTCAGCTACCCTGATTTTGGTATCTGCAATAGAAGTATATTCATGTGAAGTTGGTTCTTGAGCTCCTGCTACAGTTGTCTGGATAAAGGTGCCACAAAAGGACCTAGGGCTCCTGGGGGACATCAAGTGGAACATGAGCCAACAACGTGCCCTTGCGGCAAAGGTGGCAGATGGTATCCTGGCTGCACTAGCTAAAGTATTGCCAGCAGGTCAAGCGATGTGATCCTTCTCCTCTACTCAGCACTGGTGAGGCCATACCTGGAGTAGTGTGTCCAGTTCTGGGGTCCCCAGTACAAGAGAGACATGGACATACTGGAGAGAGTCCAGCAAAGGGCCACAAAGGTGAAAACGGGACTGGAGCATCTCTCCTGTAAGGAAAGTCTGAGAGCTGGGACTGTTCAGCCTGAAGAAGAGAGGGCTCAGGGGGATCTTATCAATGTGTGTAAATACCTGAAGGGAGGGTGCAAAGAGGACAGAGCCAGGCTGTGTTCAGTGGTGCCCAGTGACAGGACAAGAGGCAATGGGCACAAGTTGAAGCATAGGAGGTTCCTTCTGAAGATCAGGAAGCACTTTTTTACTGGGAGGGTGACTGAGCACTGGTACAGGTTGCCCAGAGTCGTTGTGGAGTCTCCGTCATTGGAGATAGTCAAAAGCCACCTGGACATGGTCCTGGGCTAGCCTTGCTTGAGTAGGAGGCTTGAACGAGATGACTTCCAGAGGTCCCTTCCAACCTCAACCATTCTGTGATTCTTTGATGCACTTCACGATATTCAGGCATCTAGAGTGACTTGAGGCACCTTAAAAAACATCTGCATGGGCTGCCAGGTATCCTAATTACTTATCCAAGGGTGCTTGAGCTGTTCTTGACTGGTCTGCCTGGCCTCCAGCTGCTGGTCCACGATGGTGCAGGTGTTCCCTAGATCCTGTGACATCTGACAGCCCCATGTGGATGGCTTAAACATCCTTGGGCATCTCAGCTGGCGTGCAGTGCCTATGTGTGGGCAGCTAAATCCAGCCCACAGTCATGCAGAGACATTTACTTTGGAGACATCTAAATGCAAAAGTGTGGCTGCAAGAAGTACCATGAGCATGGCATTTTCTGTGACTTCATTACCTCCTGTAAGCACCCACGAAGGTAGTTTGTGAAGAGTTTGTCAAATGTCTCTTGGGATGCTCCAGAAGACAATCTCTGGTCATAGCCAGGGTGACTTTTTTGGCCTTTTGGCCAGGACAGAGAACTTTGTCTTGATTGCAGCTTTGGGGCACCTCCTTGCAAGATATACACTTTAAACGTCTGAGAGTCTAGTGCTTTGGAAGGACTCCTGGAAAGCTTAATGGGTGGTTGGAAAGTTTGTGGAGCTTCTTAAGAGAATGCAGCTGCAGCCACATAAAGCTTTACTGAAACCAGAGACACAGCCTCAAATGGAAAACAATTTAGTGCTATTACTGTCCTGTGTACATGATGATAATGTTTTGCGCTAAATATGATGTTAATATGGTGCAGTAAACCCTAGGCAAGATTATGTGACCAAATTATCACTATGACAAAACAAAACATATCTCCAAAGACATATTAGACTGTTCACAGAGTTGGCCAACTAACAATAAAAAGCAGAGTCAGTAACAAATTCTTAGAAGGGAATGTACCTTGAAGGAGGTAATGAGCCAGGGAGAGCAGTCACACCTTCTCTTTGCCTCTAGGAAGTCCTTTCTCTGCTTTCTAGAAAATACTAGTGTTGATCTCCAACACAGGATATTTTTTCCTAGATATTTTAAGCAAGGAAGCAGTTAATGATATTGCCATCAGAATCTTTATCATGTTTATCTGAACACTCCTCAGGGTATTTCCTGAGCCTTTGAGACTCTGCAGACACATTTTCAAAGTGGATCATGTTATGTTGCACACATCAGAGCAATAGAACAGGCTAAACAGTTCCAAACCAAAGGAAGCAAACCTCTGCACATGTACAGTACTGAGTTAAATGACTCTCAAAGGTGTGGAGAGTGTTTGTTGGTTTGGATTGCAGGGAAAGGTGTACAGCCTACCTTCCACCAAGAACATCACGTTCCTAATTTCAGCTAGTTCCTCTCTTTACATGACTTGCCTTTGTGATTATAGACAAATTACTGAGAAGTTTTCTAAAAGAGATAGATATAACTTAGGACTTCCCTCAAAACTTAATGTATATAAAAATGCCTGTAGGGGAAGGCAATGAAATGACTGAAAAAAACAAACCCATCACAGTTACACTTTTATGGCCTGCAATACTTCTTCTTCCAGAGCCACTTTGTACTAAGGAGGTAAAATCATGTAACAAAAACATGAAGATCCTAATCCAAAGTAATTGTAATGGACTTCAAATCAGATTCAAAGGCCCTTTGTGGGGCTTAATTCAGTCTTATCATCCTAGGAAGAGTTCAAGCCTGAAACAATGCAAAGGAAAATACATAGAAATTCTTGCGGGTTTTGTATTTTTGTTTTTAAGAAGATTCATTTATACCCTTCCCTGACAGCCTGCCCCCCAGCTTCATCCATCCCCAATGTCCAACACCAACTCCCTGCATCCCTGCACCTCACCTTAGTGCCCTCACCTACCCAAAACTGGAGTCCTCTTCAGCCACACCAACACTTCCCCACTCACCCACCCCCAGCTGCAGGACCCCACTGCGTCCAGGTGTCCTGGCACGGTCTGGATCCCACTGTGGAGCAAAGCGAGGTTGTAAACTACTCCTTTCCACTGGAGAAGGTGACCAGGTTTGAAAGAGCTATGTGCTGCTATTGGCTTCATAGGACACACCGGCTGCGATAGCTCACGTACGATCTGAGGTCTGTGCGAGCGTTTGTGTCGCTTAGGTAACGTAAAGCTTGGCTGGAGGAAGGTGGCGTGAGTCAAGTTCATGGATCCCTAAAGAGTCATTTAGGGATTTCAAGGCACCCTTCGAGTCTTGAAATGTAATGATCTGAGGCTCTCTCGATCAAAATCATCAGCCACATTTGGGTCCTCTTCCTCCCTAGCACCCACCTCAGTAGGAGCAAGCCGAAGTTAACCCCTTGGTTCACTAAGTACCAAGCCAGACTTGTCAATGAAATACCCAAACCAGCAAATGTGTGTCACATCCCCAGCTCTGCCCAGACCCTGCACAATTTCCCACTCTGAGTAGTCCACATCATATTAAAGCCTTGACAACAACTGTGCTTGTAACAGAAGCTGTACCTTTTTCCTTCTCTCCTTCTTTTGCTCAGAAAGAGGGCTGCTCATTGGAAGTGCCACGATATGAGAGAACACAAGGTGAAAAGAGTTATTTGGGAAGTATTTACTTTATTGGGCTTTATGACGGCGATCGCAAGACCGCTTCCGATGAGCTCCTGCGAGCCGTGCAAGCCTTGTACCCCGCACCGTGAAAAGGCAGCATGATGGAGAACTCCCATTATCGGGGCTAGCGTTGGGAGCGGATTGCTTTTCACCATCCGCTCAATCCAGGTCCAGGCATTGCACTTCGAGCAGCTATTCCTCATGATATATTGGAGGGAATGACGACAAATGCAACAATGTCATCCTCTGACAGGGAGGACTGCCACGCATGCTGGGGCAAACGAAAATAGATGGGGTGTATGTACGTATTCAAACAATAAATGCTGTGGAAGTAAATCATCTCTTATTGCTTCATATATCTTCTCTGGAGCTGCTTCCTATTTCTTAACCAGCAAAGCCTCCCTAGTAATGCTGATTTTCTTTCTGCTATTCCAGATGTGTTAACATTATTTCTCCAGCTGAAGCTGAGACAAAAATGCTGAATATTCCTCCCTCCCCATGACACACCTCCACCACCTCCCCATGTTTATTTCTCAAGATCTTTTTTCAAACTGTGAATATGACTGGGGGGAGGCGTGGGGGGTGGAGGAGAGAAAGGGACACTTTCCTCGCAATGGGAACTGGACAGAACCACATCTCAGCTCTTCCCAGCCAAAGGCATTTTTCAGCAGTTGTCACTATTTGTTCTGACGTGTTGCTTCACAAGGGTGGAAGGCATTTTTCTTCATCCATTTGGTACGTGTTGTCTTCCACCGTGGAGGAGGTTGCTACCACTGGTGTCACATTTTGTGTTTAACAGTACTGGGAACACCAGGCAAATATTCTGTCCCCCATCATCCACAGTTGTTTGTAGTTTAATGCACCGCACAGTCACTGCATAATTAATAACAGCAATAATAATAATAATGCCTGACTTTCTATAGTGCTTTTATATGAGTGGATTGCCCTAGCACTTTTCAAAGAGATATTATGACCTTCACTTCATATGTGGGGAAACTGAGGCAGTAAACCACAATTTCTTGGTTGTACTATGGCAGAACTAAACCCCAGATCTTTGCAGATTTGTCCAGATTTATAATCCACTAATTCCTATAGTGTCTTCTGGAGAAATATCTGTAACTGGGTGGTTTTGGCAGTGCCTTTGAGATATAAATATGCATTCCTCAGGAAAGCTGATACAGTGTAAGTCAAGGTGTCAGTCTGTAGTGGTTTAGGATATAAGGTAAAGGACAAGTAAAAAGGAGGGAAAATGTGAATCTTTTTCTCACTGGGACATAGTCTGCCATTTATACAGGGCAGTGTACATTGCAGTAAGATGTATGTGCAGTTTTCTTTGGAGAGCATCTCTGTCCCACGCTTTGTACCTTGTCTGATCCTGTGGTATTTCATTCATTTGATCATGGCTCTCATTAAACTGGTGAAGTGGCCTGTTTTGAAAATTCCCCATTTAAAATTCTCTCATTTCAGGTTTTTCAGATCGATTAAGTATTGGTTGTTTTCAGTTATGCTATTTTACAGTCTCCTGATGGAGTGAGGAAGGATATCATGTCTTGACATGCCTTATGGTCCTAATTAGTCTTCTGCACTTCCAGTTTCTTTCATTTGCCCTAATATTAAGGATCTTTGCTTGGAAGCTGACAGATGAAGAACCTTATCTTATGTCCCATTTGCTAGGGTGCTTACATTTGCTGCTTCAAATATTTAAGGCTATTTCACAGCATGTGGCAAATATAATGTAACCAGTGGTAGCCAAAAGGAAATTTGGTTTTAGTGACGCACTTTGTCCAGATCGCAGCTGCAGGGGATGGACTGAATGGTCCTCAGAAACTCCTTTACTCAGAGTGGAGGATATAGTTAGAGGTTTCTTCAGGATACATTAAGATTTGGGCATGTAAAACCACAGTATCTCAGACTCAGGCAGTGGCAGTTTGCGGAATCTTGCAAGTTACAATTGAGCACAAGTTAGAGGACTCTGAAGGTACCTTTATTAATCTGGAAAGGCCATTTTGAAGCTTTGGCTTGATTATTTTCCTTGCTGTCCCTTACCTCCATGTCAACCCTTTGGGAGGACTTGCAAGACCAGCTCTTAGAAAAGAACTCCCTCTGACTTTGTTTCCACCCTGTGACAGATCCCGCTTTGCCTCCCCAGCTGGAGAACTGTCTTCTTAGATGGGCAGCCATGCCGCAGTGGGATGTTTGTGGTGACAAAGGGACATAGTTTAGTGAGGAACACTGGGGAATGGATTGGGAGGAGGATGTTGGGGCAGGTGGGGAAGAAGAAGTATGGAGGAGGGCTCAGCCAAGGCAGGAGCCCACAACCATAATGATCAATGAAGACTTTAGGACATCATAAATTGTTCACAGTGGCGAGGGAAAAACAGTTGCTTCCCAGTTTCATATGGGGAGAGACCAAGTGAGAAGAAGGTCATTTAGGTCTTAACTGTCAATTTGCCAGGGCAATGAGTGATCTAGAGCTGTCCCTTCTCCAATTCCCCATCCCCTTTCTTATCTTTGGACTGCTGACATTTGTTTCCAGCCCTGTACAAGCCACTAGTGCCTAAATTTTATGCCTTAGGTGACAAATGGCCAAGTTAGTCCTCACAACTGCTGTGGCATCTCACAGCAAAATTGGAATGAACTACTGAGATTGCTCCTTCAGAGGCTGCCAGAGCCTAGGTCCCTGCGTAGGAAGAAGTAGACGCAACATAAGAGCTTGTTGCTTAAGTATTGTAGGTAGTATGGATACGGCCCAGTAGGTTTCACAGAGATTGTAGGAACATTGAAGAATACAAGGCCAGACAGAGATCTCTGTGGGACTCCCCTGGAAGTGCTCTTGCCTGAAGACAAATTCTTGTTTCTTTTTCACCCACTGAGATCAGACAGATGCTTCTCTGCCTCTTTAACATGCCAGTCTGGTTTTGCACCCTTCTAACTTCTTAATCAAAATATGGTTCTTTACCTTGCAGACTCTGGATCTATCGTATCACCATGGTTAACAATAGCAACCTGGTTTAGAAAAAAACATTAAAGAAGGACATTTAATCAGTTTGTTGAGATCTAGTAGCTGGGAACAGCAACACGCTTGCACTTTAGCCAGCACATTGCACCAATTGTGAAAAAGCAACAAATTCTTTTTTTTTTTAACTACCTGCACATAATCTGATCAGTAGTGCTACATGCAATAATCATGAAAAAAAAACCATCCATGGCACAGATATTTTAATAAGGTACAGGAGGAAGGAAGAGGAAAGAAGAGAGAAAAGCAGGGAGGGGATAAGAGAGGGGTTAAACAAGTCCTCTTAGTGCTTAAGTAGCTGGATGCCCTTTCACTACTATACTAGGGGCTCCTGCCAATCTCCCTCTACAGCTTTCGGATGATGCTAACTGTCTGTCCCACCCTTTGCTGATGGTCACTGCCTCCAGCTGAGCTGGCACAATCAAACACCTGCCCCACCTCAGCTGCTCCATTTTATGCATTGCCTCAAACTTCTCATGAAGGTAAGTTTCTTTTAGGACACTGGACAACGAACAAGCACTGCTGGGACATAAGCATATGTCTCCTCGAGCTGCCTCTCCTACGGGAGCATGACCTGTGCTGAGAAGGAGACAGCAAGCATCTGGGAGGAGCTGATGGTGTCATGGCTCTTTGCTTAGCGAACATCAGTCAAATATCCAAGATCATCAATGATGAGAAACAATGAGGCCCCAGTGGTACCCATTACTCTGGACATTCAGCTGGCTGATGCATTTGTACCTCCTCATGACAGGTCAGTATTTTCCTGTCCTTCCCTTGGCAATCCAGCGCTGGCTCTGGTCTCCCAGTATACTTGTAGGCACAAACTCACCTGGAAGTCATAGACATCACAGGTGCCTGAGGCTCCTGGGGCTGGTTTTGACACGGAAGGTATTGTCATTGCTTAAATACATTTGTTACTGCTCTTATCCACAACTTCTTTAACATTTTAATTCTCTAGACTGTCATTTTTGCCCCTTCACTGAGACTTTCCACACTCCAGTTCTCCAGAGACAGACTTCGGTTAAACCGATATCTTCAGCTCAGACGTCTCTGTAGCATGCCCATTGCTCGATCAGGCTGCAAACAATATGTTAATTGTTTTGGTTCTTTACCATCTTTCAGACTGCGTGGGCCATGCCTGTCAGGAGCCCTGTCTGCCCAGAGTGACTCTGTACAGCAAGATATTTGATATACAATAATTTCACAGTTACTCAGAATTCATAAATTGTGCAAAGACAAATTTCTCCCATCTTATCATAAAAACAATTCAGTTTAAATCTGACTGGATGGGTTTAGAGTAGATGGATTAGGTCCTGCAGTGAAACTGGACAGAAAGACAATCCAGTTACCAGCTTAACTGCCTTTCTGTTCTAAATAAAACCACAAATACACCCATACAAAGTAGGAGAGGCATTATTAGAAATCTTATATTTTTATGGATGGGAATGAATTTTTATGGCGCTGATAATGCAGATAGAACACACAATTGGTCTAGTCAAAATGAAAGATGAATACAAATTGCAAATCAGCTCCTGAGCTATAAAAATTGGTGTAACCTTCTCAGCAATAACTGATTGTTTAGGAGGCTCAAATAGAGTCACAGTGATGTTTCTTCCAGCCTTATTAAGCATCATAGTTGTCATATTAAACCAATGATGTATGAGTATTTGCTTATTGTAATGAATTCTGGAGACAGTAGCTGGAGCAGCGATACAAAAGAAAGTCAGGCTGAAGATTTTGGATATTTTTTTTCTCGCTCCCTGAGGGAAATATTTCTCTCTTTTATTTCACTAACATCAAAGACTGCCTTAAATCCTGATATGGGCAGAACTTCTCCTGAAGCTAAATATCTGGGATCTAATGTCCCTTCCCCCTCAATGGGCTGTAAATATAACTCTGGATGTAACTGATGTTCTTCTGTATTTTCGCTTCCCTGGGAGCAGTGGAAAATTATTACTACTTTGTATATGGTAGGCTGAGGATCCCAGATTCCTTTCCAAGCTTTAGCAAAACTCTCTTGGGAAATATGTTTGGCGGTGTTAGTAGCCATGTTATTTGGAGGTCAGATTCTTGCAGACATATGAGCTTTGGAGGACTTCAGAGTGATGGGTAAAAGAGTGGCACTCAAGACCCAACTAAGGGAGGTTCAAAGGGAGAAACAGGAGATGTGCTGTTGAGGAAAGCTGGAGAAAACTTGAGGGAGGAGGGGCAGACAGCTGATATTTTATTATCTAATATGCATGCTACACGTGTGTCTTGTCTGCTTTGGAGCAACTCCGCTTACAGGGTAGCAACATACTATGAAGGTGCATTGGTTTTTCTCACAGGCAAATTGAAGGTTTTTGTGGCTGTGGCAGGAGACATTGCAATGAGATATCTAGTAGCCACCAACTTCTATATTCCAGCCTGCGACTCTGTTAAAAGGAACTAGGGTGTGAGGTACTCTGAGCCTGCCCCCACCCCATGCTTGAACTAACGGTGAGAGAATCAAAACCCCTAATCATTTCTCCATGAAATTTAAGTAAGTCCATCATTTCTTGTTCTGTCACCCACGGGCACATAGCAAAGCTTACCCTCTCCTTTGCAATAGCTTTGTTAAAGCTTTCCCCTTAAGCCTTTTCTCCTTTGACTAAGCAACTCCAGCTCTTTCACTCGTTCTTACAGACCACGTACATCACACTGACGATCATTATCATTACTTTCCCCTGGAAACGCTCCCATTGGCCCAATCATCTTTCTTGAAGGGTGAAATCAAAACCAGACACGGGATGACACCTGGGACAGACAGGAGAATGACTTCCATTGTCTTGCAGGCTATCCTCCAGCTGACACAACCACGCTGTTTGAAACAGCATGATCATATATATGCTCAGCTTTTTCACCTATTTTGTATAACTGTTTGCTTGTTCTGCTTTGTGAAGGAAGATGAAGTTGAACTGAATAAGCAGCATTTCCTTGTTTCTCCCCCTTTTTGTCTTTAACAGCCAGGCATTTTTCATTCTTCTCTAGTCTTCCAGATTTGTACCATTACAGGAGATATTTCAGCCCCATCTCATGCTCAAGACAAATCCCCTTTGCCTCAAAATGTATTCCACCTGCATAGGGGAAGAAAAGAGGAGCTAATTCAAGTTGTATTCACAAACATAATCTGGCCTTCCTTTTCCAGTTCTTGCCTTGGCAACTAAAAACATTTTTACAGAGCTGTCATATGTCATTATTAGAAGAGTTGCAGCCATGAGCTGAATTAAAGCTTTGCAAAGCTGGTACGTTTCTTCCGTATATTTTGCAGATGGGATCTTTGTCCTCAGGGAGATAAGTGATTGCCAGGATTACATAGTCTTCATCTATACCGTGTTTGGGATTTGTCCAAGAAACAGACCATGGTCCCTGGGCCGTGTGGTGGAAGCTGTTTTAGATCTATACTGTTCAAGTATCAGCAGTCTTTGGAGTGCAAGGTGTGTCCTTGCAAGAGACTTTCATAGTTCTTCCTGCTGTTTTTCATGCCTAGAGAACATGCAGCTGCTCCCAACCCACTGGGAAAAGCTTGAGGATTGCTGGAATAACCTCAGAAGACAAAAATGGCCTAAGCAAGCAACAACTTGTGCAACTTGAGTGCACGCTGTATGTAAAATGTGTATCCCGACATGAACTATTTTCTGGTCTGTGTCATTCGTTTTCAACCAGGAAAGGCATAATTTCACACTGGAGCCAACACTGGGTTGAGCTAACATATATGCAGTTATAGTCATCATACTAAATAAGGCAGCATTCATGCTGGATTAAATATGATAATAAATCTAATTTGAGGGAAGAAGGGAGAAGTGGTACACTTTTCCCTTCTCAAATGTTTCCAGATCCTACAGGTTTTTAGAGGTCTCTGGAGAAGTGAAACTTGTCACAGTATAATAGTGGCCTGCTGTTAGATAAATGCCAAGACAGGCACTGCCAGGCTGTCAGGGAGTTATTAATGGAGGTTTACGAGTTGCTCTCTGAAGTCATTTTCAGTTAAGTACTAATGTGCATCTTGCCTTGACAGCCCCCATACACTTAAACACGACTGGAGAAAAATGGGCTCTGTTTTGTTTATCATTCATTTCAGCTTTGTTCAGCGTAGGCTTTTCAGGTATCGTAACAGACTTCATGAGCGGTTGCTATATATCGCTGGCTCAAAATGGGAGGCACATGGCAGTGCTTTTTATCAGCGTGCATTACAAAGCAGGGTTTGCTGTGTTTTACTGTTGCAGTGATTGTTCACAGAATGAAAAAGATATGATCCTCTTTGCCTACTTCTTAGCCGCCTAACAAAGCAGTATATTTTCCATGCAACTTGTTATAAAACAGGTTGAAGATAACATGAGCTTGCACCTGAGTTTCAGACCCCATGCCTGAGATTATCTCAGAGGTGGTTTCCGTGAGTCATAGCACTGACAAGATTAAAAGCATAAAAACATCAGTCAGTCCCTGGAATAAAATTTGTGCCCCAAAATTATGCGATTTAAAAATAACGAATTGCAAGATTTTATTCCTTTCTCTTTGCAGCAAGATGCCCTAGGTTCCTGTTCTCCAGCTTTTTCCTGTAACAAGAAGGAAGGCAAGGAAGACAGAAAAGAGAGGAAGGCCACAAGGCAACTCTGATATGATTGCAGCAATTGGAGGCTTACAAAAAAAACCCCTCACCAAACACTATGATAGAGCAATATACCCCTGGGAGTTGACAACATTATGTCAGACATGCAGAAAGGAGCGTTTTTGCTGTCATCCTCCCTGGTAATTATTGATTTAAAAAGCAAGTTGAATCTTTGTGAGGGACCAGATACATGCAAGTTGGATTATCTGGACAGTTAACAGAGGTGTTACATTAAAACCACAGTCACCATCTGCTCCCCTGGAGTCACCAGAGGGAAGGGCAGCCTCTGAGGAGCACAGTTTAATCCCCTGAAAACCAAATCAAGCCCAAGGGACTGTGTTTCTCTCCGGTCATTTCAGAGTAGGGGTTTCAAACCCTTCTTCAATTTTCAGACCCTATAGATACTTTACATTGGAGAGGAAGACCCTGAGGAGCAAATTTCCATCTATTGACTATAGGCTAGCTCTTCTTAGTTATCTTTCAGGTTCACTGGAGAGTCTTAGAGGTGACAAGCTCCTGCTTGATGGATTGCCTAGGATAATTAGCCAGGCTTCTGTTAAATGCTGCAGGGTTATCTGGGATGAAGCCAGAGCTGATTGCTCCCAAAAGGATGCTCCCTCTGACTAGTAGGTCATTTTGAACCATGGCTTTATACTACTGGTTTTGTCTCTTATTAGTTTGAATTTCTATTGTGTGCCATCAAACTGGATTGAGATCAGTCTGAATGACTAATCAATGTTAATACTTACTGGTTTTGCTAGATTCACCTCTGACCAATCACATTCACACTGGAATGAACATCCTTCATTATTAAAATGAAGGAAGTCTTTTTACAAAGCTAAATGTCAGTAGCAGATTGTCATTCGTAAGTGTCACAGCCTCTCTCTTCTGGCAGAACAGGATGTCCATGAGATATAAAACCTCTTATACTCAGAAAGGTGTCAACAAACTCTTCTAGGAATAGGTCTCTCATAACCTAAAATATCCAAGTGACATCTTTATATATACTTCAGAGTATTTTGGGTTATCTTACATCCTTGATTATGCATCACTTCATTACCATTACCAGCACTATTTAGTATCTATAGCTGCCATTGGAGCTCACTAATGTTGTTTTTTTCAGGGTGCAATTCATCCTTAAGTTAACAGCTAAAAGAAGTCAAGTGCATCTTAGCCTGGAAATGCTTATTCTTCTCCATTAGCCATCTACAGTTAATCGACTCTCATCTTGTGTATCCAACCATGGAATCAAAGGTCCTGTATGACAGACACACATGAAAACACCAGTGTACTTGACCTGATACACAAAGGGTTGTTTAAGAAAAAGACAACTTCCAAGGAGGCCTTATATAACAAAGTTTACTCATTTTTGGGTGCTCTTCAATGCCAATGCTTCTTCTCACACTCTATGGAGCCAGGAAGCCTGGAGCCAAGGAGATGTTTCTAGGCTGGACTATGAATGCTTGAGATGATGATGCCATTGACTGAGAGGTATAGATGAGTTACAACTAAGGGATGTTCACATCTCGATGGTGAGAGGAGAGGTCTGTCAGCAGTAGCTGTCTTGGAATTCACCTAGAAGACAAAATGAGGATGCAGAAGGCCAGCAGAAGTTCCTCAGTTGCAGTGAAATAGGCCAGATGATTGCTAAAATTGGAAAAAATTCTTTTCACCCACTTGTGTCTGGAGGAAATAGACCAGCAGGGCTTTCTTTTTTGTATGATCTTACAACTTAAAAGTTTACTCAGTTTGAGGAGAGGAGAGGAGAGGAGAGGAGAGGAGAGGAGAGAGGAAAAAAAGAAAATTAAAAAAAAAGAAGGAAGAAAGAAAAAGAAAAGAAAAAAAGAAAAGATTCAGTTCTATTCATAACCATGAAAAAAATCTTAATAACATTGACCCCTAAGAGGCTGACCTTGAAGGAAATCTCTTCAATGATGGTGAGACATTTCCCTGATCAACGCCTGAGTGACAGCTGAAGTGCTCCGTGCAAGGCTCTCGTGTGACAATGGACTGAGGATAGCAATAGTCTGGAGGCCAGGGACAGCATTTCCACCCTCAAACCTTGCTGAATTCAGCTCCTCTAAATACAGCAGGTCCATGGAGGGGAAAAAAGGCAAGGATTTGAGTGATGTAATTTTCTTTTACAAACCAGGGCTAAAAAGGTACTAGGACCTGCCAAGAAAAGTAGTTGTAGGACCTTGCAAGGAAAGAAGTTGTAAGACCTTACAGCTTAACTCTTGCCATAGCTAGAAACCCAGCAAAATTTTACAAACCCTCTATTTTTGTTACTTAAATGCAATTTTTCATACGCAATCAGTATAAAAATGCTTGTAGACTCTAACGTGCCTTATTCTTGTTTTGCTACCTCGGCAACAAGGTGAAAGCATGCTCCAAAGTTCTCTGAAGCTAACAAAATCTTTTTTCACTCACAAGGTCCCAAACAGCTTTTTAATTCCTCTTGAACAGGATCTGGCCTGCCTGAAATAAAAGTGCAGGGATTGCGAAACTTGGTTTAGGCTCTCTAGAACAGATAAAATATGCATGTTGATTTTTTTATGAGAATACTCTAAGACGTATTACATCTGTCCATTTTATATTGCTTTTATGACATTTCTCCCCCTTTCTCTCTCTTTCCCCCTTGTCTGAAACAAAAGCACCAATGAAAGATTCATAGCATAGAGGAGCCAGGCAGCAGATAGGAAGAAGCCAGCTTTCTTCAGTTCAGTATTGTAATGGTCTGGACATATTTGGTTGAGTTTTGGTCCCTGGACTGTTCAGGATCACTTCACCTAAGAAATGTTATGAGTTCCTCTCTAGCCTGCCAATAAGCCCATTCAGAGGTGATTTAAATAAAAACTAATTTTAAAAAAGCAAAGGAGAAAAAAAGTAATCAGGAGATAGAGTAATTTGCTTTTTCTTCTTCTTCTTCTAGGTGATATCTGCAAACCTTTTGCTGTTATATATATTTTAGCATAAGAGATTTCTCCATTGACCTTTATATTTGCTATTGTGTTGATTCTTATATATGGGCTTGGGTGTGTATGAACAGGTTTCTCTTCAGCAGTGCCATTCATTTTGTTTTTAAGTGTTAGACGCTCTTTATTTGGAAGAAAAAAAATCTTTAGACGGACAAGAGAAGTTTTCTAGATTGGAAAAGTATATACTTTGACATGTACTTGCACTCTCAAGACGCACATGCCTCTAGCTGGAGCAGCTGTGACACCCAGTTTGGATTGCACCACCTCCCACTTTTCAGTGTGTTCAATTGCTCTCAGAGTTTACAGTGTAGAGATTAAAACGTTAGGGAGAAGTGGCTTTGTAAAAGCAAAAGCACTGCAACCAGCCACATTTCTCTTGCTCTGGGGCAGGCTGGGGGATAAAGAGGAAGGCAGGGAAAAGCCAGCTGGCTCTGCAGCCCTGGCAATGGGGGGAATTAAACTGTTTGACTTTTAGGCAGCCAAAGTATTCATTTTTTTTCATCTGTTTCCCAGAAGCATGAAGCTTTCCATGGCAGACGGGAGAAAAGCACTTTTCTAGCTAGTTTAATCCAAGCATGACACCTGGAACCTTCTCCGAACAGCCCGTATTACACCACAATTCCTACTGAAGGCTTATTCTGAAACTCTTTCCTTTCCATTTTTGTGTCCCATCTACAACAGCACAATATGCTTTTATATCTGAGGCTCGGCAGTCTAAGTGTACATTCATTTGTGAGATCAGCACAGTCCAGCAGGATTATAAAATCTGTAGAAATTCTTTTGCAGTTACTTGCGTTTGAAAAGTACACATGAACCGTATTGGTTATCCAAGGCAATCCCAGTGCATGCTTAGTATGTGCTGTAATTATGAACAGAAATCCAGCACTGAAGTCCAGTAATGTTTCTTTATCATCTTCCAAAATCTGCTCCCTTTTCTTGTACTTGTTTGCTGAGCGGGCTTGCTGGTGTGAAGGGGAAGCTCCCGGATAACAGCAGCTGACTTTCCTCCAACGAAGCCTGTAGCTCACACAGCTCAGCATTTGAGAAGAGGCAGGTGGAGGTTGTGTTTTGATTTACAAACTCTTGGACGCAGCATTTTATTTAATAGTTTAATAATTAATCGGGGAGGGAAGAAAGTAGGCATTTATAAAGGGCTGATAGGAAACTGATGGCTGGGAGAGCACATCGCTGCTCGGGGAGAAATAAGGACTGCATCAGATTGGGCTGAGAAAAATAATCCTGTGAATATTTAGAGGATGAAAGTATTCAGTCTCACTTAGAAAAGGGCTCCGGCTTTTTACCTTTGCAGGCAGGAGTGGCTGAAAGCATCTCTGGTTTTGTGAGGTGATAGTGATGGAGGGGAGGCACGGCCAGGAGGTTCCTCTCCCATGACTTTCTCACCCTCTTTTCTGTGCTTGGTGCCCTGATAGACTGTTCTTTCCCGGGGATCCCATAAAGCGGGTTGCTTTAGAAGGGAAGGAAGACATATTCTGTGTTTTCAGGAAAAGGACTATTATACTGCCTGTTTGTGTAGAAATCACAAACAAGCCTCTCTAAACTAAACCTCTGTTACCTAACCCAGCGGGCTTTGGGGAAGATATTATTAATTAATTTAACTTAAAAAAAATTACCAAGGAACACAAAGGAAATGGTTTTATAATGTGCTCTAGCTTCTCCTTTCCCCAGAGAAAATGTGTTTATCTGACTCATCTGAGCATCTTCAGCTGCGTCGTGGGCTGAAAAACAACTTAACTTGACTACAGTTATATAAATTTATTTCTTTATTTTGCAGGTTTGCTTCCAGTTGCATTTTTGGGGGTTAAACAGCAGCCAATGAATAGAACATGAGAAGCAGTTTCCTGGCTTCACCCTCATTTGAATAAGACACCCAGCAGTCCATAGAAAAAAAAATAATGCACCAAACTGTTAATTGATTTTTAAAGGAGAATTATGATGCTTTTAACAAGCCACTTGTCTTGCTAAGCATTGTTAGGGTAGTAGCGTACGTTCCACTGAAATGGCTGTTCCACAATGTGAGTCCCTAATTGCTTATAAAGCACACTGTTTATTGAGTATTAGCTCTAGCATAGTTGTTTATTACAAGAGTGCATTGCTTAATGCTTGTAAAAAGCCATCTAACTTAAATATGCTCTGCCTTGTCTCTTACCCTCCGATGCTCTCGTGAACACATGCTCTCCATCGCTAAGTTTGCAGTGGGAAGAGAGGAAAAGTATTAGCAGCGCTGTGCAGAGCTGGAGGAGGTTGCCTGGTAACTGTGAAGAAAGGAGTCTGACTCGGGAGTGTATCGACTATATATTATCTCCTGCGCTCTGCCTACAATTAATAGGTCAGTGACCCAATGAAACATTTCAGATGAAGTCAAACTATTAGCTGGACAAATGTGTCTCAAGTACTGCTGTGCGCTGGTTCCATATGATTACGATACATTATGTGCTGGCAAAGTAAGCATGAATCATTAATACACTCAGCTGAGCCCGCTGTGTCCTGCAGCAAAACAGTCTCCCGGTCCTGAGTGATGCACTGCGTTATCTTCATCAGACGTGAAGCCTTCAGTTAGTGTGATCTACAGGGCGGTTAGTTTGCAGCGGGGATGCATTCGCCTTTCTCTTTTGTGGGCATTTGTCATTCCTCTTAGTGAGACGGGTAGTATTTTCAGGGGGACGGAAGGAAACGCTGGGAGAGAGAAGACAAGGGGACAGATATACTGATACTTGTTTGGTTATAGCTCCTTTTTTAAGACTAGGAATGACTTCTTTAATTTGCTACTCTTGTGAGGGGTGAGTAGGTAGATTTACCATCTCTTAGACTCCCCCATACAAGTGAAGCAGGCAGGTAGGAGGATGACCAAGTGTGACACTCAGCTTCTGATTTCTTCTTTCCCATAAAGTTAGAAAACTTTTTTTCTTGTCAAAAGAACTGCCTGAACTGTAGGAATAGCTGAAGAAGTGTTTTCTGGGTTTGACGGAGATTGGTAAGCAGTGGTGTGGGAGTTGCAGAGTGAACAAGTCTTGCAATCATATCTTACTGCACCACTAGGTTGTTCTTGAACTCCGGAATCAACTGGTGTTGTGTTTGTGGAGTTCCCTACCAATGGCCATGCCCCACAACTCTTCACAAAGGGGTGTGATCAGTCCCCGGTTATATCAGATAAAGAGTGTCTTGGAGCACTTGACAAAAGAATATACAGTCAAGACAGATCCTTTCCTATGGTGGTCTTGGTGGAACAGAAAACTGCTCGAGTGAAATGGAATTGATTTGCCAGTGCACAATCATGCTCAGTATTTTCCTACAGGAAAAAATAACAGCAACAGAAAAGGAATATCTTCATTTTAAAACCTGGCTTGCTCTAAAATCAAACAGAAATGGTTCTAACCTAGCAGCGACTTGAACTCAGGAGTTTGGCATATGACTTTTGCATCTTAACATCTAACTGTATGCTTCTTGGAAGTACAGTTTCTCAATTCTTCTGTCCAATGAAGCTATTATACTACTTTGTTGGGGAAAAAAGAATAATGTGAGACTGGTATATCAAATTCAGATTGAGAGGCAGGAAAGTGTGGTTTGCAGTAGAGATTTCTGCTGTTTGAGATCAGATCTTTGTTGATGAGCTGGGTGAATTCTTAATGTATCATCTATCTTGTTGACCTATTCTAATGCAAGATTTCTCTCTATGCTTAATCTCTCAGGCACTCTATTTAGTGAGCAACAGAAAACAATATCATGTTCCTTCACAGTAGTCTCAAGGGCTTTGTGAATCCTCCAAAAGACCTTTAAAATTAGAAATTACCAGCAAACTTTGTACCACCAAAGATGTGTAACAGTCAATGTCCCGGCTGTCTGAAATTAAATACTGCTGCCCCACTTAATGCCATGATTTGGAGAAGGTGATTTCTAAGGGAGCTCAGGAAGCTGCAGCAACTTACTTCTAAGTGAAAGTCGCTTTGATAGAGACCATTTGGGATTTCAAATGGCCTTAAATGGAAAAATCCAAATCCACAGTAAAACTAAATGGGAAATTCTCTGGAGATCATGTGCTTCAATGAGCTTCACTCAATAAGCTTATTAAGAAAAATGTCAGCAAATACGACACTGCAAAATCCTCAGTGAATTTCTGCTAGTATCAAAAATTCTACAGTCCAAGTCTACACTGCTCTATATTTATATCAACTGGTTAATTAAATTACACAGTGTTAGTTTAATTCACTGGGAAAAGTTTTTCCTTTGGTACCAATCTTTGAATTAAATGTTATGACTGTACCATAGAAAAAGCAAGATTGCATCATTTATAAATATACATATAGATATATATTTACCTTTAGGTATATATAATTTCTTACACTGTTACCACTGTGCTAGCTCAATAAGCTGTGCTAAACTACATCTCATCTTGCAGATAGATACCAATTCTTGATGATGAAATATTGGCAATGTAAGTTCAAGCACTTTATAAAGTAAAAAACCCAAGTATTTGATTAGAGTGTGTACTCTCAAAACCCTATCTTTGTAAACCTTTTAGTATTTATTTACACCTTTGTGACACTTTTTAAATGAGTTAAATGTCTGTTCGTTGATCTGGAAAGGTTTGCAGGTTAGGTGGAGTATGCAATCAGCCTGGAGTGGACACATCTGTCTCAGTCAAGATGCTTCCAGTATCTACAATGAAACTAGTTGCCTAGACTACTTTTATAGTCAGTGGAAGAAATAAACACTTTTAGAACATGATTCATCTCATTGTAAAATAATTGTCTAAAATCGGTCACATGAATTCTGTTCTAAAAATGTCTGTTTTTCTCTATTGACCTAAATGAGGGCTGAGGGTTAACAGCTCAAATGGTAAGCAGTACCATGTATAGGTGGAATTCATCTAACACACATGGCTTGTATATCCGATCGGATAAATTCAAATCTATACCATCTGTAGCCACTGAAAAACAATGGACTTCTTCACAGACAATCAAGTCACCATCTGCTGTTGCAACTGCAGGTTGTTGCCTTTGAGGCTTAGGTCTGGAAGAAGAAAAGTAACATAAGAAAGTGGTGAGTTATCTCACTGCTTGTCTCTTTTGCATACTCTGGCCCTTATGGAACTGATGCCTGCATCTGTACTGACAGAATCACCAAAGCCTTTTGAAGTGTAAGTCAGATCGGCTTAAGAAGCTGGGTGGTTGAAAGCAGGTAACCACGAGCCTATTTATTTGTCATTGGTTAAGATTTTCTGTGATTAGAACAATTCCCCAGCTGCAGAGATATAAATAGTTAATAAAATACCTGACTTTACAGGTTATTAGCTATGTTTTCTGAGTAACATGGGTTTCCAAGTTTGTTCCTTGTACAGGCTGTGAAGATAAAACCTGTTGAAACCAATGAAAGCAGCACACCAGTGTCTGTAGTAGCCCACATTGTGAAGTCTTCTTCTGTTTGTTCACAGTTCTAAAGAATAGTTTACTGTTGATACCTTGATGAAGTATCTACTTCCCTACCTGTAAGTCCTTTGATGAAAGAGGAGTCATCAGCCTGAACCCATGGGAGTTACTGGAATGTTATAAGGACCTGAGGTAACTATGTGCGTTGCATGAGAATTAGCAAAATAGAATACCAGCCTCAAAGAGTTGATAGCTTGGGTGAAATCTTCTGCAAACAGTACTGGACTGAACGCAACTATGTGTCGGGTTTGTAAAGAAGCCCCTCAGCTTCCCAGTAGCTGTGAATCATGGCTCTAAGAAGCATTAGATTTTCCAGACACTAAACGCTTGATTCAATTGCCCAGACATAGCTGTCCAAGCCTCTGGTTATCAGAGACAGCCAAATGGGGCTGACAGCTGTCCATCTGCCCCTCTATAACATTAGCTGGAGCCCTGGGCAGGTGTCCTCAGGCCTCTCAACTGACTCAACATACCTATATGCAGGCAACAGACTTGAGACCTTAGGAGAAACCATGCAGGTCTTCCTGGAAACACCTGCATCATTCCCCAGTGTCAAATACCTCCAGAATAATTTATCCTCTTTGCTTCTGCCATCCTCACCTCTTGCCTCCAGCTCTTCTTTTTGGACAAAGTGTTGCTTGGGCCCTGCAGTCATATTTTGCTCTGAAGACATAAATTGTCCCTGACTAAAACCTTCAACAAGACCATGAGTTAGGAAAGAAAGGACTTTTTAGGTCAGTTTGCTTGCATTCAACCCGCTAGAGTTGATCCATCATCTCCATTTTGTGTAAGGGTGAACTGAGTAAAAGAGGTCAAGAAATACATGTTCTGTGGAATATCTCAGATCAAGAGACACTCTGATTAGGCTTGTGTAACTTTGATGACATTAGTGCAATTACCCTGATATACACAATCAGAATCAGATGAGCTGATAATTACTGGCAGAAAATTGAATTACATGGATTCGTTTGAGCTGTGGTCATAATGAACACTACTATGTGATATGATTTAAAAAAAAAAAACAAACATAACCTTGACAATTGGGCCAATCAAACCAATTGAATTGGGATGGGCTACAGATGCCTACAGACAAAATAGGCTGGAATGATCTTCTGTCCAGATCTCACACTGCAGAGTACCTGCAGCTTCTTTGTGGAGCCCTCACAGTCACTATAAATGTCATAAGCCCATGAAGTTTCTTGGTAGGCAAGAGAACATCTTTGAGTGACATAAAAATACATGCTGGGTTATACTGTATTTGCCTAAGTCCTACCCAGTTCCCAACACTCTGCCCAAGTTGTAAAGAGCACATGAGTTACTGTCCCAGCAATCACATTTACCCTGTGAGGTTCAAGGGCAGGATACAGACACTATAATGCAGTTAATGCCATGTGAGCTGAGTATATAAATTCTCGTTACACTCGGCAGAGTCGGTAGATGAACAGCAGCATCAAGGCTAACACTTCAATTTGGTGAAACAGAGAAGTAGTTTTTAGGACTCCATGGACTG
>JANHGO010000069.1:6192574-6230938 GCA_024606505.1 Aquila spilogaster
CCTGCAGCCCGGGGAGAGAGGAGCCCACGCCGGAGCAGGGGGATGGATGCCCCCCAAGATGGCCGGGACTCCATGGGGAAGCCCACGCTGGAGCAGGCTGTGCCTGAAGGACTGCAGCCCACAGAAAGGACTCATGTTGGAGAAGTTCATGGAGGACTGTCTCCCGTGGGAAGGACCCCACACTGGAGCAGGGGAAGAGTGAGGAGTCCTGCCCCTGAGGAGGAAGGAGCGGCAGAGACAACGTGTGATGGACTGACCCCAACCCCCATTCCTCGTCCCCCTGTGCCACTGAGGAGAGGAGGGAGAGAAAATCAGGAGTAAAGTTGTGCCCAGCAGGCGGGAGGGGTGGAGGGAAGGTGTTCTAAGGTTTGATTTTACTTCTCATTATCCTTGTTTTGATTTGATTTGTAGTAAATGAAATTGATTTTGTTTCTTCCCCAAGTTGAGCCTGTCTTTTGCCCGTGACCATAACTGGTGAGTGATCCCTCCCTGTCCTTGTCTTGACCTACGAGCCTTTCATTGTATTTTCTCCTCCCCATCCGACCAGAGGAGAGGAGCGAGCGAGCGAGCGGCCTCGTGGTGCTTCGTTGCCGGCTGGGCTTAAACCACGACAAGGGTCAGCCCCCAGACAGTTATTCATCCTGCGCAGCCAACTGTAACAGGCACCTGGCATGAGTTTATAAACCAAAACAGTGGAGGCAGGTTATAGCGAGCTCTGCATGAAAACCTGCTCTGAAAGAGAAAGCACACATTCCACTCAATAAAAGAATAATAAAGTGTCAGGTAGGAAATAAATATTGAAACTAATTTTCCACCAGGGAAATCTCTTTGCAGTAACTAATTTAGATGGGGAATAAAACAAAAAGGCCCTATATCTCAACCTTGGCAATAACCTGTCACTGAGCACCACTCACCTCTTGTCTCTGCTCAGACCTGATGCCTGCATGGGAGGAAGAGGTGACAACTGCCCTGCTGTCTCCCTTTATATATCAAATCAAATAAACCATGCACAAAAGGAGTTTCTCGCAAAATAATAACAGTACATTAGGGTCCCTTGGACATTCTTGAGCAGCAAGGACAAGAAGTTAACACAAGGTTTTTCCCCTCAATGCTGTCAGTAATTACATGAGATGCTGCAGGTGAAGAGGTTGCTTTCGTATTCCATCAAGAAATTAAAATGCTTTTATGGTGAAGGCAGAGCCTTTTGGTTGCTGGTGGTGGTTTTCTTGTTTAAACTTGTCTGAAGATTAAAACCAGGGCTGGATGAACGATACAGAAGGGATGGCAAAATGTTAACATGCTGAGTGCCTGTGTAGCATTGGCTGAAGACCATGACCAGCCAAGTGAGGTTTGACTTCCCTGGGGGTAGAAGGAACAAAGTGGTGGCCAGGACCCACACAGGCTGTCTCTGCTGCAGTGAACGTGACACTTGTCCATTCTATTTTCACCTTGTGCTCCCTTGCAGAGGGAAGTTCACGCTGTGTCACTGCCTCTTCCCTGCTCAACCGCTCATGGTGACCTTGGGGGTCTGACTAGCACAAGTTTCTGTTGAGATAAAGCTACACTGAGGGTCCCTGCGGGAAGGTGCATTCCTCACCCGCAGGCTGGTATTGCAACCTTTCCCTGGAAAACCAGATATTGCCCCGGTGTGATCTGCTTGCAGGGCACTGTATGCCAGCACCATGGGAAGGTCACATCTCCTTTTTTTTGCCTCTGTCCCCCTGGAAGCAAAAATGGGGAGAGCAGCACAGTGCTTTCTCAGCAAACAAAAGGAAAACACTAAAAGTAGAAAAAAACCAAACCACCTAGGATTACTGTTCCTGCCTGCTGAAAGCCCACTCTGGAACATATTTGCCTCCATCCCTGACTACATGGAGTAAAGAATCAAGACTTTGTCACAGTCCTTCCCTGATATCACCTGTCAATGTGCAGTACCCAGCAGATTAGAGTAACTTGTTTCCTAAAGGCTCAAAGAGCATTTCCTTTTAAACACCAGTGTCTACTCTCCCAGATGCTTCATAACATCTGGCTAAGCTCATCCTCTATCAACCCTCTTGGTTAACCTCTCCCAACTCATTACCTGCCTTCAGTGCCTGATTCTCTTTGCTGTGCTCCACAACTCAGTCTAGGCACAATGCTGTTGCTCACACATAGACCTCTAGTATTGTATGAGCCCTCCTAGGATACCTGAGATGACCCCCATGGTGCTGATGTGGCACAGGACAGACGGGAGACGTTCACTTTTGGAGCAATAGTCGGAGGCTAGGCAGGATACAGTGAGGCATCACTGATAGTGAGTGGCACATGCTTACAAACTTGAATATTCTGTTTTCTACATTTTCCTTAAGATATTATTAAAATATTCATATGCAAATAAAATATTAATATATTCCCATCTCAATAAAAATATTGATATGCTTATAAAATAGCTTCTTGCACATGATGCATGCCTGAGTTTCCACAGACAAAGAACAAAGCATATCCATCCAATTTGAGATAACTTGTATCTCTACAGCCTGAGAAACAATAACAGAACGTTGGGGTGCTCTGGAAGGGAAGGAGAGTATGGAGGAAAGCATGAAGGAAAGCAATTCTATTATACAGGTTGCAGCACCCCAGAAATATCTACAACTGTAGATGAAAACACCTACACTGGAGCTAGTCATCTAGGGTGCAATTCCACCACCTTAGTGCCTTGTGAACCAGTGGACAGTTGTTGAAATACTTGAGGAAGCCACACACGGTTGATAGATATCCCATCGGCTACCATGGGAAATAGGGAATTGGAAATAGAGCATTATTCATCTCACTGATTTTAAACACCTGAACTACAGCAGGTTAAATCATTCTATTGGAAAGGCTGCATCTCCAGTGAAGTTAAAGGACTCCAAATACCCCTATCAAGAAAGAAGTGTCCTGTCCACTCCCAACCTCTTGAAGTCTAAGAGGTAATGCATGGCAAAACCAGTTCTCACCACCTTCACTTACACCTGGAGTGTGAGATTCCTTCATCTCATGTTCGTCTTGCTCTAGTATCTCATCAATATCTCAACTTACAGGTCCCCAGGATAAGGAAACTTGTCTTCCTGCTACACCTGTAAAGCATCATGTAATTTTCAGTGAATGATGCATTAAAATAAATAACTGTATGTTTCTGTATCTAAGAGTCTCAAGCCCAGAAAATAAATCGCCCATCTCACTTCTCAGCTTTACCATTGGCACCTTGAAGAACTATCTCATTAACGAGTGAAGGAGGATGCAGAAGGGGGGGGGAATCCAATTTCTAGCTTGCAGTATTTTGCTAAAAACGTTGATAACAATTTCTGCTATTAGTCTCTGTCAGAAATGCCAGAGTCATTACTGAAATGGTGTGGCCAGAGGGCACCCTGCATCACAGCTCACTGAGGAGTCTGAAACCCTTGAATAAACATTATAAAGCACAGCAAAACTGTTTGTAGCTGAAAGTTTTCAAGTAATTAAAGTAGTACTCAGCTCTGCTGGTAGCAGACAGTCAAGCTGAAAGGAAATCTCACCTTCTGCTTACCATCTCCTAGCGAAACCTGTGTTGTGGTTGTTGTCCCAGCCTGCATCTATGCAGGCTTTGGTAGGGTTGGCTGAGCACGTATTTGAATATCTGACCCGAGCATCAAATTGCATCCACACAGGGTCCCCTTGGAGCACACTGCTAGGACCCATGCTTTGCATTGGGGTGGGAATTCAACAAGCATTTGCCCCCTTTCTGCAGTTCCTTTCCTTGTGCCAGCTGCACATCATGCGGGAGAGCTGAGCTCAGCTGTACACCACCGTGTCCGTCATCAGGAGGTCAGGACTCAGACCCGAACACAGAAGAGTGCTTGGATGGCAAGAAGAAAGGCATCCACAGAGCTGTCAATCAAGATCAAAAAATCTTGTTGCCCCAAAGCATAGTAGCTCTAACTTGTCGGTGGTTGCCTGTGTGCCTCCATCAGGACCACATTCCTGAGAAGAAAAGGTTCGTAACATCTTTGAATGTGTCCCCAGTATTACAAGCCAATGGTCATTTCTGCTTTTATGTGTGGTTTAAAATCCTAGAGCTCACATTCCCCAGGGATTTCCACAGGAGTTGGGTGCTGAAGGGACTTTGTGAATCTGAGTTTACCACTGGCCTTCCTGAGCACAAAGGTACCCATCAGCTGCAACATCCAAGGAGCTTAGGACCTACTGTCTTTACTACTGACTCTCTTCTGTGTAAGTGAAGTAATGATTCACCTTTTGGGCATACTGCAAAAATTAGTTAATGTTTGGGGAGCGTTTTAATGATATAAAGTGTGGTAAAAATGCTAAGTATTATTATTGTTCCACTTTGTCTTCCACTTAAATATAAAGGGGGATTGTACAGCTACTTCCCAAGTGTCTCAAGGGTGTTTCTAAAGCAATTATGTTGGCTGACACTGTCGAGCTTCAGAAAATGGAAACGATTCAGAGGCTGACCAATCAGCCCCTTTACCAGCAGATGAATCTAACGACTTCAAAGCTATTCATTAAGCAGTACTATGAATTGATTACATAAATTAGCATGCTGCTGACAAGGCAGGGAAGGGAGGAGAAGATGGGAGAGGAGGCCGACATAACACATCCCTCATTTGGCAAAGACAGTGGTTATTAGGACCCCTGAGCTAATGAAAGAGACAGATCCATTAGGCACGTGCCGCTGTAAGGGATTGATTGCTCCCCCCCCAAAAAAGGGCTGCTCCTCTTGTTACTGGGGGATTATATTTGTTCTAGCTTGTTGATCCAGGGGTAACTCTGTCACATTTAACAAGAAAGTATAGCTTGTAGAGAGGGGGAAGGAAGATGGTACATGTGCTTCAAAACCATTATTGAAATCTTCTAAGTCCAAACAGTCCAAGGCAGGTTGGTTTTGCTGTTAAAAGGGAAGACGTGTGAGGAGGATTTTCTGCCTGAAGCACTTGTATTCGGGAGAATTACAACCAGAATTATTGGAAACAGGAAGTTTTTCAACGGAAACGTTGAATGACAAAATCTGACAGGCGTGCTTGAACCCTGCCTCTGATGAAAACTGCCTGTCCAGGACTAGCACGATGCTCAGTCTCATTGCAGGCTCCCTTGAGCTTAGCAAACCTGGATCAGAGCTAAGAGGATCAGATCCTCTCGTGGAAAACCTCATCAGAGCTCAGCTAACTGCAGTCGGACCCCATCTGTCCATGCTGTTGTTTGGAGTGTGCTTTCCCCTCTGCAATAACTGATATGTTGTCCCTACCTTGAGCCCCAGCACACTATAAAATCCTTCACTCCTGTTTGGAGCCACTTTAATTTCAGGTGGGTCAGCCTTGAGCTGTCAACATCATCTCTCCAGGCAATGCAAGCACAATTTCATAGAGCAACTTCCTTCCATGCTAACCAGAGGGGGATTGAATAAAATGGTCTGAGTTCAACGTTGTCTGTATGCAGCATTACTTCTTCATTCAGGACTCTCTGGACAGTCCTGCCAGTGCCTCCCTGTCTAGTTTAGCCCAGAATATGCCCGTGTAACTCCTAAATATAGACAAATCCCTTGTCTTTTTGTTAGAAGACGGTTTTCCACCTATTGGAGTTGCTTCTGGCCCTGCATTAGGGGAAGATGGGTTGAGTCATCTTCTGATGCTGGTCTGTACTGCAGCATGATTTGAGTAATCTCTAATTAGAAGGGCATAAGTGTGTTGTTCAGCCCTTCAGACCCTTAAGTATGTGCTTAAATTAAGCACATGCTGAAGTGCTCTTCTGAATCAGGAGCCTGAGGAAGCTTGGGCTGAGTTTTCTGCTGTATTTTGAAATTGCTGCAATCCATTATTCCAAGTGCAGCTTGGGCACTGAAACTAAACAAAAACCTATTGGAAAAAGAAGCTCTTATGCAAAAAGCAGCCTGCATTTGATCGCATTTTACAGACCGCTATCTGCTTGATGAGTTTGATACTGCTGTTTGTCTAGCAAAGGTTTGCGTGCTGCAGACACATAACACCATTGTCATTTTGTGACTGATGTTACATTAACAGACTATTTTGCACTCTTTAAAGAAGGAATTGATCTTTTACTCTGCAGTTTTATTACCAAAGAGGGAGGAATCCTGAAGCTGTTATCTGTTGAGATTTCTTCCAAATTTACAAGAAAAATGTTTTGATTTAAAAAGGAAACCAGTCACAAGCTGGTGAGCGTGGTTCAGGGAACAGACCTCCCCACTGTTTCAGCTAGCTTGCTGGTTTCTGCTGGAGAAAAAGCTGGGTTTGATGGATCACCAAGAAAATCCATTATGGCAAATGAATGCTGTTGGCAGCTGCACAAATTTAGACCAACTGACTTTTCATGTTGCAATAAGAATTCAGCAAGATCAGAAACTACCAGAGCATCATTAAATTTGGATATTTGATGGAGCAGCTTTGTGCAACAATTGAACTTCAGAGAGGCTTTTTCTATCCTTCACCATTGAAGTAATTTGTTGGATTTGTTATTAACCAAGAAAAAAACAACTGGCATAGAGTATCTTCCTAACTCTAGCTACCTAGGGATTACACAGAGCTTGCTGTATTATGCAGTTGTTCCTTTGCATATTTCATTGACTCGGGGGGAAATATTAAAATTTGTAATTTCCATATTGCCAGATTATCGTACACTCTCCAATGATTGTTCTCTCTATTTTTTATGATCTGTCAATTTCCACACTATTTAAAAAGACAATTTGACTGCCTTAATGCCAGAAAAATCTCATAGGGTATTTTCTTTTTTTTTTTTTTTTTTTTTTTTCTTTCCTCAGCATAGGAAAGGCTATTTTTATGACTAGAAACCTATCATTACCATTCATTGAGCACCTTCCCTTGCCATTGCAGATAAACACTGAGCTTAACAGTTTTTAGCCTTGAAAAAAAATAAATAAAATTTCAAATCTGCTCCCAGGAAGTCTTTGGTAAATATCATGTCACCATGGAGTACCACATTAATAGAGAGTGTGAAATACAAGTGTGAAGTCTATGATATATCTATACCCTGTGCTTTTATATGTCATAATATTTAGTTATCCACAACTAAGGAACTCACAAGATTTTTCAAGTGCAGTAAGCAGTACTTTGCATATCTTACAGACGGGGAGATGGAAAGATACACAAAATAGATGCAGTGGCTGGCAGGAGGTAAGGCAGCTCCTCAAGTACAGCTCTTGGTACTGATCTGCCATCTTCCTTTCCCACATACAGCTCAGTGCCTCCAGAATTGAATAAAATAAGAATGAATTAATAAGGCTGGATGAGGTAAAAGGCTTGATAAAAGGAGACGCAAAGCTCATCAACGGAGAGACACATGCGAACATTTTCCCACAATAAGCAATGGTGGGAATTAAAAGTAGATTTGTCAGTCCCTTTTTTAAGCCTCAGTGTTAATACTTGCTCCAAATGAGGTGCCCTTAGATTTATTTACACAAGGACTTGCTATTCCAGGGACAGAACAACAGCAGTGGGTGTCCTGAAGCAGCTGTTATGGTGGGTTCTGCCCGTTGGCCATCACCCTCTAGTTCTCTACAAACCTGAGATCGATCTGAGCAAGTGTCCTCGGTGTGGGATAACAAAAGCAATCACTTTTGTTATCTACTGTGCAAGGTGTAGAGGCTTTCTGCACATCAGATGATCCCCAGGTAATCTGACAAAGCCGCTCTCCCGGGAGCGGGGGCTTTCTAGGAGCATCCTTCTAAACAAATGTCAATGGAAAACTTACCCCTTTTCTGCTATAGAGGAAAAAAGTTGTCGAGCCAGAGAACAATATACCCATTCAAGCTCTTTTAAGTTTTCATTAGTTCCTAATGAAAGCTTTGCAGATGGAGGAGGCAGCAATTAACAATTAACAGCAATTAACAATTATTCCTTCTGCTTGCTTCCTGCTGGAAAAGGGAGACAATTAAAGTCTCTTATCCTGTCCCTGCTCTCTTCCCCTTCTACCTTGGGAATTACGTTATCAGGGAATAATTTTATTTAGCAAAGTACCTACTTTTGCTTGTAGTAAATAGTTGCTGCCTTAGGGCCAGGTTTTTAGAGATGTCTGAAGATACAGCTGAGTACTTCCTTCTGAAAACTCACAAGGTGCTTTTTTGTGTATATAAATGTGTAAATAGTTGGTCTTGATGTATGAGATAAGAAAGAACAGAGAAACCAGGGCACAGTAATAGATTAAGGCATGCCATAGGGAAAAGAAGATGGTGAGTGCCAAAGAAAGAGGGGAAGGAATGGATTTAATTTGTGAACTATACCCTGAAAAGCCAAGCCTCAGTCCTTCCAGTCTTTTACAGTTGGAGCTCCAAGGTATGTGTCTGGGATGTGGCTCTGTTCTTCAAGCTATCAGTGTTAGAGCAATGTGTTACTCTGGGAGATGAGCCCTACCTTGCAGCAAGGTTTCTGAGTTGGGTTGAGCACTCCCCTGAAATAGCTCTTCTCTATGCAGCTCCTGCTGAAGATCTAGGACACATCTGCCTGTGAATCTTGATCATATAGACACGAGCTAAGAAAACAAATTGTAGAGTTTAACATAAAGAGTCTAAGGAACCGAATGGGTAAAAAAGAGCAACAGATCCTTGGTGGGACAATAAAGGAAATCTGTTTCTGCTAGGCATAAATCTCTGATGCAGACAGAGCAGTTAACAGCTGTCCAAGAATTAATTGAATGGAGAAGAGAGAGTGGCCTGCTTAGGATGTAAGGGAAGAATTCAGATAATATAGCATGACTGGCAGAGAACCAGCCTGGACTGGATGGTAGGACAAGTTCTCTAGAGATGGTGCTGAGACTGTTATGAATCACTGTGTCTGGACTTGCATGTTGACAGAATCTCTCGTTAAAGGAAAAAATATCCCTGATGATGGCATTAACATAGGAGACTTCAACATCCTAGGTGCAGACTGGGAGACAAAATACTACTTTCAAGAGTTGGTCCCAAGTATCTTTGATGTGATGGTCACCTGTGCAGAAAGTGGTGAGGTTGTCTATGAAGGTAGAGCAAATTTTAGAAGAGCTTGTAGTAAAAACAAGTCTGCATTAAGTTGATTCAGTTTCTGTTAAGTGTACATGAGAACTGGTCTGCAATGAAAATTCTTCATTTCAAAGGGCCCAGGGTTTCTTTGTGTCAGTTATGTAAAAACTACTTGGAATGGAAGTGGGGGAAAAATATTAGGACTCTTAAGTCAACTAAACCAATTTTTATCCCCAAAGCAACTTTGTGGTGAGATTTCTCTGACTTCAGGTCTCTGAAATTTAGATACATTGACTAAGTTAGTCATCCTCTGAAGACATTTGTCTCCCTTTGCTACAAAAGACAATTCATCCTGTCCTAGTTAATGGTCTTAAATAGATGAGATAAACTGCCCTCTGGAGGTGCTTGTCTCCTTCCTTGGCCACAGAAGGAATTTGGATGTAGTGCATGTGCCTGAAAAGCTAAAATTAAGTAATGTTGATAGACCACAGTGGGAGGAAATGAGAAACCTATGAGGGTGGGGGGTGAGGAAGTAAAGCATTAATCAGCAAAGAAAATAACATCTCAAGGTTATGAAAATTTAGAACAGAGTAAGAATGGCTATATTTCAAGCGGTGTTTTGAAAACATTTGTAAAATACATATATCACCAGAAACAGCAGCCACAAATAAAACAGCTTTTTAACACAATTGGTAATATCAGATACATCTGAAGGCATTTCCTACCATCATGCAGAAAACACCTGAAAACTCCTTCCAAAACTTCGGAACTATTTGGGTGCTTAAATTTAACTATGTGTTTATGTGACTGGATGGTTACAGAGTTGTGCTGGTGAACCTCCTCAGGTTTTTTGGGAAGGGGAGAAGGAAATGGCATTTAAAAATTGTAAAAAAATTTTTTTAATGGAGCAAAAATATAGTAAGTTAAGCTTTCATCCAACTGAAAAGTGTGGATAACTGGTGACAAAACTGAAGTGAGGTCAGTAGAGAAAGACCGGTTACCTTTTACGGCAGAAATACAGGCATGTCAGCAGAAAGCCTCCAGTTGGAGAGCTCTAAATCAACCTGGTCAACCACAGAGTTACTTGTTTATGTCTCAGAAACATCTTTGCGTGTCTCTGCATGCAAATTCATTAGCTCAACTTTTCAGTTCATCACCTCCATGTGGCTTCTTTGCATTGCTTCTGTATGTCTTTGAGGCATGGCTTTCAAATATGCAGTGAAATCATTTATCTAGGATGGAGATCTTCTGGGTTTGGTCTGGTGGCACTTATCTCGGCTTATGGATGCTTGAGTACGAGGTGAGCTGTGTGAGACACAACAATTCTCCTCTCTGCATGTGGTATGAAGAAGTGTCTGCCCTTGTCTCTAAGACTATGGCAAATCCCGTACCTTATTTCAGTGTAAATCCATGTGCAACTGAAAAAGATGATCCTTTCCCTCCCAAGCGCTTGTTCCTACCCATCCCAAAATACTGATGGAAGAGCTCATGCATCCAGGCAGATAGATAGACTGGGAAAATAAGTGAGCTGAGAGATAAGATGGCTTTTTAATGTGAGTTAGTCTTTAGCCAGATGAATTTCCCAACTGCTAAAATACTGACGCCAGCACAAGTGAGAAAGCAGAAATGACACAGGGAGGGGATGGGACCACTCACTGAAGCAGAAAGAGTGCTAACGCTAAGGTGACAGTGTAACCTTGGCTTGTAGGTTAAGCGCATTAAATTGCTCCGTGTTTACTATGGACCACAAACCTATATGCAGGCTGTTATGACAGGTAGGTAAAGCACAAAAGTTCATACTCTTTATCTCCTATAACTTCTTCACACCTCTATGCTCAGAAACTACCAACTTGTTTACATCCAGAACAGACTGGGTGACTCAGGAAGAGATATTGTTGAATACTACTGCGTGTCTCACTAATACTGATCTGTGAATGTAAGAGATATTCTGTAATTAATCTTTTAGAAACAGGCAATTAATACTCCAAAGACTATAATTTATATAGCTTCTGTCAACTTTGTCATCCAGATGAGAGGATAAAAGATAGGGGTTGCAAGGATCTGAGAAGGAAGCAGCCCACTAATCTTCACTGCAACTCAGCAGTGAGAAAGCTAGCATGAAACTGCTCATCAGTCTTAGAGGAGCTGCCTGGACCAGTGTGGTTAGCACCCCACGCATTCCTCCAGAGACAGAAACAACAAAAAAAGTGTGGACCTTGGCTGTCCCGCTAAAGCTAATGGAAACCTACACGTGGGTGTCTGCAAGCATGTCGGTGCCTATGATTGCATCTGGTACAGTCAGTGGAGCTGTACAAGCAGATATCCAGGTGGGACTTGAACGAGTTGACTCGACATAGGTTTCTACCACTATCTAAGAGACCCCAAAATGCCACTTCTAGCTGCTGCTCCAAGAGGGTGTGACTTTTCCTTGGATTTGCCATCCCATTCATGTCTTGGATGCCGTGGGGTGATCACTAGCTCCAGCCTTGGAGTCAGGTAAGACGCTCTCTGCCCAGGCACCTGAAAATTAAACAACACTTATCCTAGTGCTGCCCTGCTCTGTTCTCAGTGGCTGCAAGCCTCAGTCTGCAGGTCGCCTGATATATTCCCTGGCCTCAGCTCATATAAGACACGCCTGATCTGACTCTTCTCTGGAGTCAGAAGGGATGAGATTTCTCAAGAAAATGCATGATGCTGGATCCTCAAGCCTTTTTCTCTACAGTCCCATCAGCCAGACTCCCCTTTGCCTGCTCTTTTCTGCTCCTAGTCACATCTTAAAACCAGGGTGGTCATCACTTAGTGCAATAACTAAGGGAGGTACTATCGAGCTGCAGGCTGAGATGTCCACTTTGCAAACTAAGATTTCCATCAGTAGTGAGTCTGCAGTGTCAGATGGTGTCCAGGAAATGTTTTATGAATATTTCTTTCCAGCTCTGTATTCTCCAAAATGTCACCAAATTCCATCATTATTTCAAAATGTAACATCGCTTTCTTTCCACTTCTAAAAATTCAGTGAAGTATCCACTGGATTATCTGAACCAAACCTATCTTCACATGCCTGTCAATAATACTAATGTATGAAAAAAATGCAGCAAATGCTTCTTTGCCTCTCGTCTCTAATGCTCTATCAGTAAAAATTAAAGATAGATTTGTCTGAAATAAGTTACAATTTAGAATGTCTTTTCCTATTCTACATTAAGGGACTCATCTTCAAAGCAATCTGCACAAATCCCATTAACAGCAATAACAGAATTTGTGTGAGTAACTCCCCAAACACCACTTTGAACATTAAGCCCTTTACTTAATTCAATATCAGATAAAAAACGATCTAAGGAAATGCAAAGACTTGATATTCTGGTTTGTATTTCACAATGGACTGGAGATTCACACACAGAGACACATGCACACACATAGATACTGCAGCTTAACAATTGTAAATAGAAACAGAAAAGCTGTTTCTTATTAAAGGAATTAAAAAAGGAGGGGGGGGGGAGGAAAGAAAAAGCCCCCAAAAAGCAACACCAAAATGCCTGTGCAATAGCAGCTCCATTCCCAGAAGAGAAATAAAACCTTGAAACACATTTCTGAAAATGCTGCATTGGGTTTTAGAGGAATCATGGCAGAAAACAATATCCCCTAACATTGGGTGCATCATTCAGCAGCCTGCAGTTAAATTTCCAGCCTCTTCTCCACTTTCCATCATCTCTCCTTCCTGTCCTATTGCCTGTCCCATCAGGCATCCTGGCTCCCAGCTCCTTTTAAGTCAAAGGAAAGATGGTCTTCACTAGATATGGACCAGACCCCTCCATCACATGCATCCCAAACTTTGGTCATTGCTGCATCTGCACCTCTTAGTGATGATATTCTTTGAGATCTGTGGGCACAATCTTTTCCCCACTCACATCATTACCAACAAATATTTGGGGCTGGACCAGTTCCTTTCTGCCCTGCCCTCCTATAGCCACAGTGTCCTCTTATAGAAATTCAGATTTCACCCAGAAATGCCATGACCAAGGTACCATCCCAACTGCCCTCTTGGGACACAGTGTTCCCAGCCACCTGAAGGAGAGGAAAGGTTTTACATTGGCTTTTGAGGTGCATTGGAGACCCTTGAGCAGGAAGAACGGGGAAAAGGATTCCCAATTTTTCACTGCCATGCTCTGTGATGTGCAGGAACATCCTGGTGTGCCTCAGTGGTCAATGTGCTAAGAGAGGACGAGACTTTCCCACTGGAAAGAAGAGGTGTATGAATTTATTCCAAGTTCTTGGTGGAAGATATTCTCATTACTTTATTTATTACTTGTAATAACATGGGCTAAAAATGAAGTCAAGCTCCAAGGCATCAGCAGTTGTAGATACTGGACAAGCACAGAACAAAATGAGGGATTTTTTCCCCCCGATGAGATGATACTTCAGCGCTTTAATTCAGCCGAACATGGGTCCTTAGAGGCAGAGCAGTCCTCAGATGGTGTCCAGGTTCCCAGTTCTTCTCTCCTTTTGTGCTTGTCTCTTATATTCATGACAGAGCATGAAAACGAGGTGCCAAAGGCCCGTCTCTCAGAAGCAGGGCATTGAGCGATTGTAGCTGGGGACCTGCTGTGCTCAAGCCCTCCTTGGCTAGGTAAATACCTGCTGTGGAGGCTGTAAATTAGAAAGCTGCATTGGTAAAATGCAATTAAGGTCAACCACACATCCAGGAGCTCAGCAGAGCTTGCAGGTTTCCTGTGCAAACTCAAGCTTAAAGATTTACAGTTTGGATGTTCGAGGGTCCTTCCAACTATGAACAAAAGTGAACTTCAGAGTCATGATTGCGTTTTGATGAGGTGATCTCCCCAGCACACTATTCCCTACAGACATGTGTGATCTCACCTTAAACCAGTGGCAACAAGGTTCCTGACTGCTGCAGGGTCTCCAGGTCTCAGTGACAAGTCCATGAAAGCGATAATAACACTTTTGTCCCTGAAAAGGTCCTCGCCTTTTGCTAGGTCTCATCGCGAGACACTGCAAATTGCCTTGGCAGGGAATATCTCCCGAGTACTCTGTGTGTGTGTGTGCATGTGTGGGAGGGAGGTTTACAGAGACAGGCTGTTCCTTCTATATGTCCAGCAGATACACAAGGAAAGACAGAGTGGGCTTTCCAACATGTGGGCATATTTCACATCTGAAAGAGCAGCAGCAAACCCCAGACTAAGCACATACTAACAGCAGTTGCTCCATATTTGACTTACTTATGTTAAACAGCTGGAAAAATTTCACAGAAATAGGTGGCTGGTGTCTGCAAGAGGACCAGAGTGATGTCCTTCACTCTTGTCTGAGGGGAAGGAGAGTCATACATAACAGAGCAATCTGCACCCAAAAAAAACAGGACTTTAACCTGTTATCTACAATACCTGCAGTATGATAAAGCTGTTAGGTATAGAGCTTTTGCATGTGACTAAGAGCCACAGGCACACTCAGAAAGTGCAAAAAAGAAGCTGATTTGGGGAAAGTAGTTCAAATGGTGCCTATGCAGTCAAATACGAGAAAGCTTCACTTTCTCATATGAGTAAAGTTAAGAGAATTATATCTGTTCATATGTTTTGTGGTGAGTGGAGTCAAGGTCTTGCTTGCTTTCCTTCCTTTCTTCTTTTCTTCTACAACTCTCCCTTTTGCTATGCGCAGACTCCGCATTTACACGAAAAACTTACATTGATTCTTATGGAGATTTTCTAGGTTTACATGTGTTGACAAAAAGGGGGTTTTAAAAGCTCTGTTTGGGTCAGAGAATAAAAGATTGCTGTTAATCCTGGGCTCAGTCAAGAAAGTGGTCGATGTCTTCTTCTCCTGGGAACAAAAGGCAGGTTCCACAGAGCCATCACCTTGGAAGTCCCACCTAGAGCAGGATTATCAAGAGCTAACAGCTCTTTCAGGAGCTAAGGGCTCTTCCTAGCTCTCTCTCTAGCTAGTGGGAGTTGTCCACTGAAGGAGACTGTGTTATCATGCCTGGAAGGAATCCATGCTCAAGCATTCCCATCCCATGTCCATCATAGGTATTGCATTCCTTAAAATGGCATGAGACAGTGTCCAATCGATTCAGAAGCACTTGAGATCAATCCTATCTACTCCTCTTTATGGCTAACAGCTCTCTCCTGACTCACCAACTCACCGATAGGCATGGCTGGGCAAACCCTACTGTATAGCCCTTGCAGCTTTGGATCCGACCTTCTTCAGCCAGCCTGGATGCGAGTCAGCAGGCCACTGAGTTGCTTGGGCGCACAAGCTGGGAACTGTGTTTCAAAGCTTTATTTCCAGAGATGACTTACCCAGAGAGACAAGCACGATGACGGCAGCACTAGGTATCGCAGGGAAGCTGACTGTAGTACCATCGTTTGCTGTAAGCTCCAGATCATATGCTCTACCTCCCTAGCTAAGGACTCATGATGGAAATTATCATCACAGTTGCTTACTTGAAATCTAATCCATCTTAACTGTGAATTTTCCACTTTTACTTTTACTAATTGCTACATTAATCACTAGTCATATTGAGCTTTTCAAAATGAAATGGCCATTCAATGGCAACATCAGCTCAATGGTTTTGCCTGGGAATATTACGCTTCATCATCCAAATGACACCACTTTTTTTTATATGCTGTAGAAGTGCTGGGGAATCGCTTGTTGCTGGAGGTCTTATTTTGATACCCATCCGAAGGTCAGGTTAAACAAATGCCAAATAGGAATAAGATTTGTCTAAGTGGTCCTGCCTTGTACAGGGGAAACAGTCAAGCTGACACCTCAAGGTGTCCTGCAGCACTATTTTTCTCTGATTTTAAGATTTTATGACTTATTAGAGAAGACAGTGTAATTACAACTTTGGCTGAGATGCAGTTATAAAATCAACTTATGGTGATTGACTACAGACACTATAGCAAGAGGTGGATCATTCTTAAGTAAATACTGTAGCAGTAGAGGGACTTTGAAAATCATTAAATTTCACTGAAAGGCATGAATCTTAAAATTAAAAAAGCAGTAACAATGCTAACAAAAGTAGCAGTAACAGCAACAATATAGTTATTAAAAACAATAATTATTTGTCTTGAAAGTCTGTCTAAAAACCCTAGGAATGAAATATAAAGATGGTGTTTCCTCAGAGACATGAAAATCCAACTTTATTTTTGTAGGTGTTTTTTAATGGAGTAGTTGACTACCTGTTCGTGTTCATACTGATACTTACATAAGTGCTTGATTGTGTCCACAAATCAGATGAAGTAACTAGAAATCGTTCCCAAATTAATTGTGCATGAAAAGCTGCAATACTAAAAATGGAGGCGTCTTCAAAGTCTTGGCCTGTGATGTCAGAAGCAAGGCTGGTAGATGTTTTTTTCCCTGAGGAAATTATATATGGCAACTGTGTTTCATGTGTTGGTCATTAATTTCAAGGAGCTCTGTTGGAATATCTTGCCAGCGTTTTACTAAAATCACTTTGCATTACATTCTTCAAGAATTAGCTCTTTGCAGAGCTCTGAGCATGTCTTCCCTGAGCTGGGGCAGAAATTTAAAAACCAGTGTCTGACCTTTGCATTACTTTTAAATGAGTATGTAATAAGCTGCAGGGAGATACATGGATTTATTTTCACCTCTGGTTTCTGAAGAATATCATAAAACATTCAAGCTTTTGCTCTTTTAGTTTTATGTCACCATCAGACTTAGCTCAGAATTATTTCCTTGTATAAATCTTTCCCATTCTCTGCATCACCTTTCAGTGAGGACTTCTGTGGTCTAGCAAGCCATATGTTAACACACATCACTATCCATTGGTCTGATGCTTTATTTTTAAGGCTGTTCGGACAGGTCACTTCTCTGACTATCTGCACTTTTGTCCTTCCCAAAGTATGGGCTGTGGTTACAGTGTCATAATGAGTAACAGAGAAGGATTTCCATCCCAAGACTTTGTTGACATTGTAAAAAAAAAATCTTTCCAGTGGTATGATCCTTTTGTAAATCACTCGCTTGCCCATGGTTGTATTTTTGCCTGCTAAAGAATAGCCAGTCTTGATGAACTAAGAAATGGTGGATCAAAGAAGAAGCAATTTTGTTTCTCCCCTTTTGCTGTATCCACAAGAGACATCTGAATGGGATTGACGGAGTAAAAACAAAACAAGGGCCATCCAAGTTCGTTAGCTAATTCTGTAGACCGTGTGCTCACTTTTTCCCATGCACACATCAATGGATGCACTACTGCTGTCTCGGGGTGTGCACTACCCCACTTTCACTGGGGCAGAGGGGATGGGTGATGAGACTCAACGGCAAATGCCTGGTAGCCAAGCTAGCCCAACAAAGAGAGCCTTTCTGGGCAGGACTCAGGATGCCATTGCGAGGTCTGAAAGGTAAGATGACTCACTTGCAAAGCTGGAACATACGCTCCTCAACACAGCCTGCAACTGCAGAGAAAATGTTTTATGAAATATGTAAGAAATACAAGGTTTTCTTTTGCAAAGCATGTCACTATCTCTGCAGCCCACCTTTTGGACTCACAAATGGCTCTTTTCCACCACTGCAGGGTGGCTCCCCCCGTGTTCAATGGCTGCTGTGCACCTTGGGAAGTTTTATTTTCCGTGTGTCTGCTCCACGTGCTGTGGCCCTGCTTTAAGTCTTGTCCTGCTACCATCAGCTCCTCTCTCACTGCATCCTTCCTTGCCTGTTGTTCGCTGCATCACCTTCATTCCTGTCTTTCACCCTGCTCCCTGTCGGTCTCCTAAAAGGTCCTCGGATGCTCTTGTGTCTCCTCAACTACCCACCACCTTTCTTGTTTCGTGTTCTGCCGTACTGCTTCTGGGAAGAATTTGCAGCCACGTAAACCCAAACCCTGCAGCTTGGCATCTCTGGAGGGCTGTGTTGCACCTCCCTGGAGATTCGGGGGCTCATGAGGGCAAGACTGTGGTCCAGGCAGCTTGGGCACATTCATCAGGGCTGGGGTGGGAAGCATGCAGAGCACACAGATGTGGAGACACACCTCTGCTTGGACAAGAACCTGCACTGCCTGGAAGTCATACCGTTGGGTGTCCATTATGCTCTGAGGGATGCGACCAAAGCTGATGTCTGTCTATGCCCATCCACGCAGACTGGCTACTGGCTCATGTTCACCCTCTCTTCGTATTAACTTAAATGAAAACTTCACCTTTTCTGGATGTCCTCCAAAAGCACTGAAGAAAGGCAGTTCCCTAGGGAAATTTGATTTGGCCAACCCAACGCTTACCACAGGTGCTTCCCTCGAGGGACAAAAAGGGAGCCTCCAAAGATGCCTCTGTAAGTGTCTAACACTGCAAGGGACAAATCCAGACTGGTCTGTCCTAGAAGATGCATAAGGTCACTCAAGATGGAGGTAAATTGGCATTAGCAGTGAAGCCAAGCAGATGCCTTTCTCACCTTACCTCCTCAGGGAGGAACCCAATACATCAAAACACAACCCTCATTGCCCAGGCAAACAAAAAAGTACGCTGGAGAGAGATATGATTTATTGTCACTTTATTAACAACGTGGCTTACAATTGTTTCAAGTAAAAAGGGGATTTATTTAATTTTGAATAAAAATTAAAATATAACTCTGAATATAGATTTTCACTTATTTACATGAAAACATATATACAGAATAGAATCTTACAGCAAACTAACAACATGCCCTTTGCCCTGTGAACTTTAAAAAGTAAAAACACCAGCATTGGTTAATTTATATGTATATATATACACACACATATATATACATATATATATATATACACACACATACATATTTGTAACACACCAAAGGGATTGTATACACAAACTTTGAATCAAATCTTCAGTACAAACTGGAATGCAAAACAATTCAAAGGTTTCCAACGTGCATCACCACGAATGGACCATAACTGCTGGTTGCGGAGCTCATTTCTGTTGTTCCGCAGGAGACAGGAGGGTTTAAGTGCTTGCCTTGTCCTACCATGGTACATGAGAAGACTCAACTCCCTTCAAAGCCTCCACTTTAGACTTTCACCTCTGTTGGACCATATTGCAGCAAATGCCTGCCTGTACTCGACATCCCTGCCTGTGTACATGAAAGTGTCACGATACCATTCCCCAGGTGAGGATTTTCTATCAATCATACAGGTCCCTGAAGGTGAAAGCTGCTGGAATAACTGCGTGTGTCAGCACATCCTGACCAGGTATGGTGGAACAGGGACTGGGAAATTTAATGCATACATTTATAAGCAGATATAAGGTCCATAATCTCCAGTGAGACTGGAGCAGCAACAAGCAGGTGGGATGACTTGGGAATGATCATTTTAGTCCTGTCACATCGTAACACAGAGCAGAGTGTTTTGTAGACCCACAACCTGAACTCAGGGCATTGTCACCTTTTTCTATGAGAGAAAGCTCAAGATTTAGCCCCTGACATTTCCTATGGAGGTCTGAAAGGTGCAAGAGGAGGTTCTTCAGCCCCCCAAACCGAGAAGCTGTACAGGAGTTGGGTACAAGGAGGAAAGACTGATTTTCCCTACTATCCAGCCAAGGAGCCTAGAGCCACCTGAGCCAAATCTCTGTAACTCCACAGGGAAAACAAAATACGAACCTTTCAGCATTGTAGCTCTGAGCGTATTGCCAGCTTCTTTCCTTCTTCTCACCTTGACCCTGTTGGGGCTCAAAGCATCTTTGCTGTGAAAAAGACTCAGAGAAACCTTCGGGAATGATGCTCATGGATCATAGCTGTGCGTCCCTGTTGTGACAGCTCCCCCTCAACAAAGACATCTCAAGCCCAGAACTCCAGCCTCTCTCCTTCACTGACACCCTCCCTCTCCTCTCCCACATCCTTGGCAGTCATCAAGACCAGGAATATCTGTGGGTAGGTAGCCACATGGCAACTGACCTGCTGTATTGGGCTACTTGGGCTATGCAACCTATCCAGCAAGAGCATCACTGGAAACGTCGGTCCCTCCAGAGTGAGCGGTGGGGAACATCTGCCCTTTGGGCTCCACAGACAACTCCTTCAACAAGGTGTTGAAGCAAGATCTCCTTGTCTCACTTGACCTAACTGCTTGTCAACAAAACGCCCCCGTGCTCATCTATAGTGTGATGATAGATAAAAAAGTATTTTGCTGGTATGCTGTGCCATGGGCCATTACAGAGGTTGGAGTTTTAAATCAGGAACATGAGATGTTTTTCAAGGTAAGAATTAACATGAAAGACTAAAACAAGAGAAAGGCCATGAGTATTTAAAACTATGACCCATGTTGGTTTTGTGCAGTTCACATGACTTCTGCAAGAAAATTCCACGGCATGGCACCAAACCATCGCAAAACCACTCTTCTGCAGGACAGCTGACATTTAAAGGACTACTGGGCTGTAAAACTCTCATCTTTGATGACTGGCTCATATTCTAAATGCAGCCATTAAGATAATTTGCACTTCTTGCTGGAGTATTGTACCAAAGAATAAATGAGAATATTAAATGCTTCTGCTCCTTTATTGGGAGTTCATGAGCACCTAAGGATACAAGCACTCTCTTGTTAAGTCTGGCAGATTTCAGCTGGATTTCTGCCTGCTAGGAGAAGGAGGTGTTTAAATTTTATGTTAATTAACTGCACACTTTTTGACTTCCAAGTGAAAAAATTTGGTGAAGACCTGGTCCCACAACCCACACATCTGTGAGGGCCCTTCCCGTAACGTCGGTCACTTCTCGATCAAATCCTGAGTAACAGATTCCCTTAGTTCTGGGTCAGCTGATGTGATGAAGAGTATTACTGAAGGGAAAATATACATGCACCCACATTTTGAAAGACTTTTTCCATAAATATACTGTATAAAACTTCTCCAAAACTCACATGATTGGGGGGGGGGTGGGGGGTGTATTTGTTCAGTGTATCCCAGTTAAAAAATCTACAGCCTCAAGAAAAAAAAAAAAATCCTAATGCTTAAGATGTTGCTGATTACGGAAAATATTTCCTGGAGCAGGGAATCAGCTTTGTAATACCAAGCAATGGAAAATACAGTGTGACATATCTTAGCACCAAAATGGAGCCCTTGAGACTATATTTATCCACATGTGATAAAGCTGGTTTTAACGGTGTTCAGTTGCAGCATGTTCTTCTCTTTTGGCACTTGAATTTGGAAATGGAAGGAACAGTCTCCGTTCATCATTTTCCAGACACACTGCACCAGAAAATCAAAAAGTATCTGAAGTGCCCTGATGGTACTGAGCTTCTAAAACATTGAGATGACACTGCAGCTCTGCCAAATCCGATTTTGTGCCCTGAAAAGACCAAGGCAGGCTTTTCAGGTGACCAAATGTTGATTATGGCAGCCCAACAATGTCTGGTTTGCCTTCAAAGAGCTGAGATGGTGTTTCCTGCGCACCACACGATTGGGGACTGCAAAAGGTTGAAAGTTAAAGCCAAGGAATAGTGACTTTCCAGTTTAAGGCAACTTAGCTGTTTACCCAGAGCGAAATATTAATGGGCTTTAGGTGCTCAATTGGAAACTTTGTAAATCCTAGCAGACATTCAAATACCTCTGACGCTGTGGGTCAGGCCATCTCAGCTAGGACATGGATCTGCTAGATGCATCACTAAGGACAGGGTGTGTAACCATTTGCCCTGATTTCAGCGGTTACTAAGGGCACACAGCATTTCTAGGAGGTTTTCTGCACCCTGCAGGACCAAACTATCAAGGGCTATTGCATATGGTTAACATGGTGGAGCTGGAGCTGCTGAAATCCTTGTCAGAGCTGAGAGGCCATCACACACCTGAGAGGTAGAAAAAGCCAGGGTTTGGTCATCCTGGCATTGAGAAATAAATGGGAATGTGGACGTGAGCTGTGTTTTTGAGCGGGAAAGGGAAGAGCTCTGAAACGAAAGAGAGCATTTTTCTTCAAGGTGGGAGAGGAGGGTCCATGACAGCAGGATGAAGGCAGGACAACCAGCCAGGGAATCACGGACGTTCCCCTAAGCTGATGCTTTAATCCAACGTCAGAGACTGGTGCTTTGGGCCTGCAGACTGGGAATCGGCTGATTCTGTCAAGGTAAGTGCTGAGGGGGTTGGGAAGGGAGCAGGGACCTGCCCATGGATCTGTTCAACCTGACCGAGTGCAGGCTCAAAAGGAGGCAGAGCAGATGAAGATGGGCAGGTACCACACACTCTGCAACCCCCTACTTTTGCTCCAGAAATGCTCATCCTTGGTCCTACGCCTGAGGAGAGGCCAATAACCAGTGCCTGCACACCCTTCTTGTGGGAGCAAAGCAGTCTGTGTGAATGTGCTGAAGTTCAGTATCCAACAGCCCAAAAGCAACAGCAGGGTTGCTCCTCAGCCCTTGGTAATAGTCTTGGATAATTAATTAGGAGTTCAGCACTTTATAGGGGTGGCCTTTTGTAGCTGGTAACACAGTAAACTTCAGGCTTGGATGCCAAATTCAGAAACGGGGAGGTGGAGAGGGAAGATGTGGCCTCACCAGTGTCATCGGTGTATCTGTGAAGTTGCACCAGCTCTGAATTTAACTCAAAACTGGGGCTGGCCAAAAAAAAAACAAACCTTCCAGTGGCTTATACTTCTATATTGCAAAGTAAAGTGATATTTTACCCTAGCAAGATTGGGTTTCCAACATCTCCTTTGAAGTACATTACTCCAAAGCCTTGCTAATGTTCCGGAATTGAAATGAAGTCCAGGCAAGAGTAAGTAGTTCCTTCTGATCTCTGCTCAAGCTGTAAGTGACAATCCAAGCATCCCGTCCACTTAAACTATGCACCGTCCATTTCCACTTGCCTAAGAAATTGTCTAAGAAGTTCAGCTCCAGCTTTTCTGGAAGGCAATCAGTGCAACAGACAACAGTAGCCCAATTCCCTATTTCTTCCCAAAATGCAGGCTAAAAGAAATAATAAAGCATTTACCACCCAAGGTAATTTTAGAATAAAGATTTCAGGTTATAATCTTCTCCGAAAGGACAGAGTGTGATAAATGACACAACACTGAAGAACAATAAATTGAAAGACAAATGGTGAGGAGAATGAAACCTGAGGAAATAAAAGAGCCGGCGCAGGATAAAATTAAAACTCTTTTTTTCCGTTTAATAGGTGAGTTTTAAATACGATTTAACTTCCCTGAACAATCAGTACAGACTCCCACGTGCTGGGCTCAATGCTCCACTCATCCCCTGCTTGGCCAACATCAGAGCTGGCTGCTCTCAGAGTCTGCGGCTGTCTGCTCCCCGACCGTGCCTCCGCGAGTAGTTAGCTGCCATAGGAATATCTACAGTTACAAGGCTGATGGAAAAAACAATGACGTTTTCGCAACGTGTCCCAGGAAGTGTTAAATGTCTATGACAAATCCCGGTGGCCAGAAACTCCAAGAACACCAGAGCAGCGAAGGATGCTCGAAAGAAGGTGGATGTGGTAAGTAAAGGATCAGTGCTGGGATGCTGTTTAGCAAACAGCCATTCTGCTTCCCTTCCTTGAAATGTCCTCGTACGCCAGTTCTCCTGACAGCAGTCTTTTGGGAGCTATCTCCTGCTGACAGATGTTATACCAGCCACTGGAGGGACTGGGCTGAAGCAAGGAGGAGCTGGGAGAAGCACCTTCCCTGGTTTTCTCAGCTGTGCTCTCACTTTGCTGTGCACAATCCTTTAGTCTTCAGAAACGAAACACGGAGCAACGTTTTTAGGGGACCCTAAGAGGGATCCAAAGTAGTTATCAAACCAGTTGCATGGACACAGTCCACTGCTACTGTCAGTAGAAATCCAGTCTAAAACCCAGGTTTTGAATGTCTGCACCACTACAGAACCCTATTCCTAGATTTCTGAGAAACAAATGAAAACCATTTGATGCAGAGGTGACTACTTTTCCCTTCAGTTGATTAAAACTTGAACAACAAGATCTTCAGTACAAGACAACAGCTGAGAACAGATCCAGTCCTGCTGATCTCCCATGTAAGAAAATTTTTGAAGTCTTGGGAGTTGGCAGGATCTGGCCCAGCCTGCAGCGGTTGAACCCATCACATTCCTCAGTGGCAAATCAGGAAACTCACTGAAAGACAGTCTAGAGATTCCCCAGTGATGCATGGCAAATGGAGTCAATACTTCTTGCCTAACACGTGCTCTAGGGCAGATTCGGATGTAGTCCAGAATATTATTTCTGAGGCTTTCCCCCTTTAATCCAAAGAATTTAAGGAGGAAACTGGTGATGCAGAAAGCAGCAGCTATAGCCTGGTGTTAGTCAGTAGGTTCTTCTGAGCACACGGTGGTCAGCAGGATTATCTGATCGAAGTTTGCTGTCACCATAGGGTATGTGCTTGAGGTGGGCGTTATCTGGCCATAAGCACTGGCTTCAGGTTTAGGGCTAGAAATAACATTTCTTTTTGAAGGGGTCTTCACTGAGCGGGCTTTGGCATCACAGCATTTTAACAGAGCTGTGTACAATTTCCAAGCTGAGTTCCCTGAGGCCAGGGAACAGGGGTCTGTTTATGGTTAGAGAACAAAGGTCTGCCGAAGTCAGTGGTTTCCTATGAAATCAGGCTAAAACTCAGCACAAACCATCCAGTTCACTTTTTGAAGGAGGGATTCACTTGCACCTTAAAGTTAGAGCAACGTTCAGACTTGGATGCAGTTTGGTTCTTGCTTTTGAGAGAATTTTACACCACGGTGATGCCGCCAACCTCTGCTGAGTTACAGCAATTTCAGGCTCAACACGTGGGACTGATGGGGTCATATATCCCTGCAAAGTAAACGGGAAATACTTCTCCTGTAAACACAGCTGAGGCAAACCCAAGGTGTCTGACCCATTTCTTCACCCTCTCTGGTGCTTATCCTGCTTGGCATGAAGCAAGCCCCCAGCTTCACTAGCCAGGGTGGCACTGGGACAATCTGGGGGCTTTATATAGACTGCATTGGGCTGGATCCTCAGCTGGTCTAAAGCACTGTGGCGTACGCAGCCTGAAAAGATTGATGCTTTTTATTCCCACCTAGCAACCAGATTCATGAAGGTGCAAATGAAACCAGCATTCACTCAACAGTCTCATCATTAAATCCGAATAGCTTTTTTTCCTTTCACCCTGTGGGGCTCAAAGTCAGGTCTTTAAAGTGACTTGGATTTAAGAGCATGGGCTTGACTATGAAAGCTTTTGTGCATGTTCCTGTACAAGAATGCAGTACTGTACAGAATCCCATCACAGAGACATTCAGCTTATTGTGCACAGCCAGCACAGCTCAGGACGCATTACTGCACACTAGGTCTTGCTGCACCCCTGTCTGTTCACTGCAGCTTTGTCTGATACCATACAGAGACCGTGGGTTGAGTCCTTTTTCATAAATCACTCAGGAGTAATAAATAGCGTACGACTGGTACAACACTTTTTCTAAGACTGGAGAGGTGGGAGAAAAAAAGCCCTTTGATCACTAAGATCAAATTTGCAGTAAACCCCAGCTACAATGCTACAAATGATCACTTACATTTCAATATGAAAGAAGTGTGTCAGAGTTGGCTAAAAGAAATGTTCATGTCCAGAAATTGGCCTAGACAAACCACCATCATCTGGAAATGTCCGACCCTTCCCCTTGGGAATGCATCTGCCATCGGTAGCTTTGTTTTAACAAATGACAAACCATCTGATATCCGTGCTGGCCTTGCACCACTGCGTAACGGGTTGGCGAGGCTCACGAGGAGAGATGCCAGCAGTCTTTCGGTGTGCTTTACAAGTACAGAAAAAATAGTTCAATTTGTTGCTAGTTTTCTGTTGTGGGTTTTTTTTTTTTCCCTTGCCTACAGATTAATTCCCAGTGCTTCCAATTCCATGTGTTCTTGGAAAAGAAAAGGGATAGGGGGAAAAAAACCCTTGAACAAGTTGAAATGTTAAAAAAGAGAGGGAACAAGAAGGAGAACAGAAAGAAATGGAGAAGTGCAGTCAGTTGGCGTATTGTGCATAGAAAGCAACTTTTACTCGCTCAATCTGGTGACACAGTTTGATGGCTGGACCAAGCTTCAGCTCCATGCATTCTTGCACCGTGGGCAGTGTCAGCAACAGAAGGGCTTGGCCATCGATGTCCTGGGGAAGAAAAAGACAGGGAAAATGGTTTTGTTTGTGGACTCTGGAGGGCAGAAAGCATAACCAGGTCTGGAGAAGCAAGTAGGGAAGTTTGCCCCAAAAATTAATTGCGGTTTTGTCCTCTGCCCTTTTCTCTCACTTTGATGCTGCCCATCTCCTTTCTCTGGGATACCTCATGCTTTTTCAGAAGTTGTCTAGTGTGTCTTCATAGGCTCTCACTTTGCCGCCAGTTTGGGAAAAGCTTCCCAGCTGCTGAAATGCAGGATCAGCTTCTAAAGAAACTCTGCAGAGTCCATGGAGATCTGATTAGTCCCATTCTATGACTGAGGAACTCAAACAAGGAGGAGGCTGCAGAGAGCACACCAGGAGACACAGGAGGGAGCTGAAGGGAGGAACTGATGCTGGTCCCACTGCCAAGTCAGACCCTTCCCCCACCTCTTTTGGCCCATGATGTGCTCAGCACAGGTTTATGTCTGCCTTGCTCCACGCCATGTCCCCTGGTCCACTCAGGACCTGCCTTGTTCCACTTCAGCTGCTAAACAACCAAGACAGAGGGGTCTGGACCACCTGGAGCCCTTGCAATCTCTAATGTCCCACAACCACAGAATGGTGCGGGCTGGAAGGGACCTCTGGAGGTCACGTCCTTCCCTCAGGCATATCTATGCAGCAAACTCCATGAACTAGCACCCCAGACAAAAGCCATTTTATTAGGGATTTTCGTCGGCTTTATGATCCTCCTCTTAATTAAGAGCTCAAGTCCTCTTTATTCTTTAATGGACTGAGAAGCAGACGAGCAGGCTACAAAACTGCTTTTTACCCCTTAGGGAGGATCAGAATCTAAGTGCAGAAAAAAGCACTGTAACTCACAGGCAACATAAACTCCCCAGGACAGCCCTGATTAGGTAGCATTAAACACAAGGAGGATTTGGACACCTAAAGCACTGCTTTGATCAGGACTGTCCACGGCCCAGGTTCCTCCTCCACTGAAGCTTGATGGCATGGCCCATTGCACCAGAGCTTCCTTGCAAATCACAAGGCAAAGCTCCAGTCATCTGTGTTTGATTAAAGTCCCCATAAAACTCTTTGGCAAAGGAGAGACTGGGTTGGCTTTCAAGCCCTGGCGCTATTCCAGGCTGATTAACAAACAGTCGGAGCATGCCGTGACGCAGCGACCACGGCATCTTGCTATGGAGCGTTTCTGCCTTGCTCTAGACTCGCACTTCAACTTCTCCCAGTCAAAGCAGCTGTACTTGGGTACAGAGTTGCTCATGGTGAAGAATCAGAGATAGTCCAATGTGCAGTTGGCCGTACCACTGACTGCCATCGGCTATGGCCTAATTAACCACACTTGCTTCTTTCTAACTATGATTTCTTAGTGCTGCCCTTTACTTTCAGTGGTGGCTGTTACTCATTAGCCAAGGAATGGCTGTTTCTATATAAATTTTACACATTCACACTGACTTGAGATGAAGAGCATTGGCTTCTGCTCCCGCAAACCTACCCACTTAATGGAGAGATGCTTGGCACCTCCTAAAATTAGGTCATCCAAGGGCCTGACTGCCAGATCTTCAGAGGGATGCAGATAGGACATAGGTGTCTACATACTCAAAGCATCTAGGCATTAGTGACAAAATTCAGGCAGCCGGGTTTGGGTTCAAGCAGCAGTTTTCTGCTTCCCAGGCCCATATTTGAAGATACAGTGGAACCCATGCGGCCAGGAGAGACAGCTTGTTAGGTACCAAATAACCACTATCTGTTGGTACACTGAGGTGCCTGTGTGACCCCAGGATGGCGGTGTGGACCTTGGCATGAACAAGAAAGGTCTAAACCTCCCGCTTTTCACAAGCACTCCAGCTGGGGTGTTTCTGGTCTCTCTGAGGATCTGGCAAGGCTCTGATTCAAGTTTCCAAGGGTTTCCATGCCTTGCCAAAATTTGTGCTATAGCCTGGTCTGAGGGGATCTAAAGTCTGATCATAATCTCTCTGCCAAAGCCCCGGGCCCAGCTAGCAAGGTGGTACGTGCTGCTCTTTTTTTTCGTGATGTGAATAAGCACCACAGGCACAAAGAGAAGAGTTACATGAAGACCTCTACCTGCTCCTGAAATATTTTGGCAAGGGGTGCACAGTCGGTCAGTTTAATAAACCTCACGACATCAGTCACGGTCCACTCCAACGGATTACTGTCCAGGATGAGCTTCTCTTCCTCTTCTTGCTTAATTTCCTACAAAAAACCAAAAGCTGTCATAAGGAAAAGCACCTTGTGTGGAGAACCAGGGCAGGGATGCCCTCCTCAGATGAGGAAGGCTAATTTAGGAAGAATACTGCCGTTAATCGGGAGCGATCGCGGGAAACGCTCACCTCCTTGACTTGCGCGCACTTCTCCGCCTCGCCGTAGGAGTGGGGCTGCGGTCTCCGGCTCCGCCGGGCTCTCTCCGTGGGAGGAGGTCTGTCCGACTCGGTGCTGCTCCGCAAGGTGACCGCTCGCCGGGGCCTGGCGGAGGGGACCTCGGCAGAAGAGGTATCCGTCTGGTCATCCCGCAGCTCTGAGCTGGTTTCCTCGCTTCCCGTCTCGTCCTCCATCGCGTCCGGCTCGTCATCTTCGCTCTCCTGCACAAGGACCAGCAGAGAAACGGCATCCAGGCTCGGAGATTAATACAGCAGAAAATCGAAAGGCACTGGGTCAAACTGCACACCCGTGCCCACGCTGGTCCAGGGTAACATTTATTTTAACCCAATTATCTCGTTTTCATTGCAGTGCTAAGTAGATTAGCCCTCAATTTAGATTTGTTACACAATATAGAAGAAAAAAACCACATGGTGGACAAATCCTTTTTCTGTTTCTAACAAAAGGTCAACGGCAATAACTCATCTGGCATGAAATGTTCCTCTGCTGGTCTTGCAGCTCAAACCTTGTGGCACTGGAGATGTGCATGAGAAGGGGAAATGGAAAATACTAAAAGGACAAAACGAAACTCAGGTTGCTTGAGATAAAATAAAATCACAAATAGGCTTGAGTTTAAACCTTCACCTTGCTTCAAATTACCACAGGTGTCACCAGTATTGAAAGGAAGGAAATTCTGGTGCCTTTTAAAAATATCTAAATCTACAAGTGCATACTTGAACTTGATTTCTTAGCTGGCATTTCTGTAAAACCCAGGACAGAGGATTTCACCCAGATGTCCCTGCTTTCAGCCCAACACCTAACTGCTGAAGGTGAAGCACAAATTTCCACGTAAAGGATATTATACCAGATTCTTGTTATTTCTGTCACACAGGGCTTGCAAACACTCATCAATTGGCGGGAACTGTGTATTTTGAACTTTATATATACGTAAGTGGCCCAAATGGCTTCGACAGCTTAGCTCTGATCAAAGCGTGAGCGTGCATCCAAGCCATACGCTTAGGTCTTAAGTGAAAGAGCAATTTTAGGCAAAGTTAGTTATATTGGCTGAAAGGCTGAAAAATTGGCTAATGGTTGATTTAGGCTTAACATGAGTTTAAATTCCTTTGAAGCAGGTATAATTTAAGGAAATGAAGCAGAACTACACCTAAATGAGGACCAAGTCATGAAGATGCAAGCAATCAACTGAAAGCTGACTAAAATATCCCCCTCCAGCTGAAGTACAGGGAATTTAAGTAAATCAGTTTTATTTCACATTGCACAAAGCAGCAATCACTGGCACTCAGCTGAGGAAACGAAACCACATATGAACTTTGTCATTATATCACGGGAAAACCACCTGGGAACGGTCCACACAGAACTAATTCTGCTCCAGGTTGTATTTGGACACAAATCATTGCTGAAGCTGGGATCCTGTCGTATAACACAGCATTTGGAAAGACTGAGGCCTCAAATACCATATATTTGGGACACAAACCATTTGCTTGTATTCTAAAGCCTCTAGAACTTCTATTGCTTGATGTTGTGAACCCAAAATATTACAAATGGTTAATGAAAAAATAAAAGCCCTTGAAACCACAATGGCCCATGAGTTGTTATTATTATTTATTATAATACATGGAGATCTTAGACGTGGATCACAGACCTCCTTCACTCTGCTAGATGCTGTGCAAAGCATCTAACAGGCTCGTCTACCTGCCTAAAGGCTTGTAAGGAAGCAAAAGAAAACAAAGATACAATATTAGACAGCATGTTAGCTAGTAAGCATTATGAAGATGGGAGCAAAAACTCTATTTGTTAACTCTAGAATGGACAAGGGTAGAAGTCCCCAAAGTGTCCCAAGAAAACCAGTCTGACCTTAGAAGAACAGAGCAGCAAGGAGGGATTCAAAAAGGAAAACGTAAGTGTTGAGGTTTGCTGAGACGTCCCTCAAAAGGAAAATGCAGATGGGGGGACAAAAAAAGCACCAAGGGGCTTTTGCTGATTTATCCCAGCGCAACACGCACCTCTGCAGAGCCTGCAGCATTCGAATCGACAGCTGATGACCTCCTTTTCTTCTGCACAAAGATGGATTTCCGTCTCTTTCTGCGTCTGGCTGGCTTGACATGTCCACTTTTCATGTTGTTATTTTCCCCAATTGGTGGCTTAATGATTTTTTTCCTCTTCCCGTAATAATAAGCTGGAGGAATGAAGCAAAATACCCATTAAAAACTTTAACCACCAAGAGAAGGAAACTTTGGCTTGCTCCTTGCTACTGATTCAGTACTGCACTCTAGGTGCACTTTTACTAGAAACTTTAAAATACATTGATTTGGAAAAAATGTCCAGTGTAAATACAAGATGTCATCTTGGACTAGCGCAGAGTGTTACAGCTCTTATGTATACACATTTATTGCTGATGAGTGAGGAGTTCAGAATTTAACCCTACAACATGTACTTAGGAAAAGCTTCCACTAAGCCGAGCAGTGATTGGAGGGAGAGAGGCTAGCATGTTTCAGATTTGATCCCATGCCCTTCTGCATGAGTTAACAGTCTTAGATACTCTTTCAGTTGCTAATGTTTTCAGCAGAGAGTGAAGAGGACCGGCTATCCTGAATTATGTGTGTTTGTTCAATGCACGAAGGAACGGGCTTTTATTACTTTCGACTATTTCGTGGCCCAAGTTGAAATTAAGGATGTGAGAGTCCTCTGACCTTACGTTAGGGACTTGTGTGAGATGCCTTTTGACATGCTCTACAGCAGCCTCTGGGGCTGACAGATACTCTGCCCTTCACCACGTAGGGTATCCTGGGACAATTAAAATGTCACTTGGCACCTACGTCAAAGTTCATAACTGAATTGAGCTTTTCATCAAATTGATGGAGTTTTGAGGAACGATTCATCCAGCCACATATAACCATCAACTCTGAGATGAGAAAATCTCAGCTGGAGCTTCCCTACCTGTACTCCCACAGCTCTCCAACAGGAGCTAGGAGTCTAGCTCAGGTGTAGACTTGTAGAGAAACCCTTATTCAGCAATGGGAATCTCTCCCTGAGCCCATTTCTCCTTCTACTCTGGCACCAAACAGAAGCTAATTAGTTTAAATCAATCATATGGGTTTCTTATAACCTTTGTGGAAAGACAGCACTCACTTCCACTTTCCTAACCTAAGAGCCAATAAAATCAGTAACATTGACAACAAAAAGTGTCGAACACATGCCTACCTTCAGTCTTCCTGAGTAGGTAGGAGCATGTTTAAATACTAAATACCCTGAGCAGAGAGAGTCAGTGCTACCAAACTCCTTCCAGTGCCTTGGCACTGTGATACCGGCCTGTGCTGGTACGTATGCCAGAAACTCTTCACTGAGTAGGACAGGATTCATCTCACCTAACGATGTTGTCTCAGATGTAGCAGTTTAAATCTCAGCTGGCCACTGCAGGTTCCTTTTATGTGTTCATTATATTAACTTCATGTATGAAGAAAAGTCAATACTTCTAAAAAGTAATGACTTTCAAACAGATATATTAGGATGGAGTGAGATGGACAGTTTTCTGGAGATGCCCATTTCTCTGTACAGAATACTAAGGGAGCCTATGGTGGCCTGGTCATGATTAAATAAATGCTCTTAGATGAAATGAATCCTACTCAATATTAACATATTACACAACTCCTCTTCTTCATCACTAGCTCATGCACAGTCTCCCACCACTCTGATTCCCAGCTAGCAGCAAGAAGCATTTTGGCCAATACTCACTGTACTTGGTTTTAGTATGAATGGAGCAGTTCTCTGGGCAGACTTCGGCCACCAGAACAGGACTGAACAAGTTGGGGCAGCATTCCAACTTTGCACAGACTCTTCTGCAGAAATCTGCTACCTGATCCGATGTCCGCACAATCTTAACGGTCGCCCTGTATGTCTTCCCTCTGTATCTAGAAAAACGTACAAGACCCCATGTCACCAATCAAACAATGTCCTCTGATGCTACAGACCAGACCCTCCTCTGTTAGGGAGATACCTTCCCTAATGACTTTTGGGAGAGTGTCTCTTGAGAAGGCAGGCAGAATAGGTCTACTTGTTTTAGTGGCTCCATTTCAGATGGACTTGAGGAAGGAAAGGCAGGGTGAAATGACCCTGGAATCAGAGGTGCGGACATGACTTGGGGAGGAATGCATGCGCAGACTGGGTATATCTGTAGATAAGCCAAGAGACAGAAAAAAATCACAGGAGGCTTGGTGAGGATATTACACAGGACAGCATGCCCATACTACGAGCTGATGCAAAGTTTTGGGGAGAAGGATGTAGTCTCTCCTCATATATTGATCTGCAATTAGAAGTTTGTATGCCTTGCAGAGCTTTCTGGTCACCACCCTGTATGTGGGCTGCATTGGAGACTGTCTCTGTAAGCCCCCAATACACCTTTGGTCTTCTCCATTGCCATCTTTCTTGAGGCAGCTCCCACATCATAGAATCAATCATAGAATCATTTCGGTTGGAAAAGACCTTTGAGATCATCGAGTCCAACCGTCAACCCACCACCACCATGCCCACTCATGTTCCAGCACACAAGAAGCCCACAGTTTCGTTGTGCCAACCGCGGTTGCATCTGGGTGAAACTGGACTGCCTGCCATACAGGGACCAGATGACTTCACCACTATGAGATTTGGGCAGTACAAGACCCGAGGAACTCATCAGGAGTCTCTTGAGTCATTTAACAGGGCTGCGAGAACAGGCCCTAAAAACAGTGATTCCTACAGGGAATGCTTAGAGCAGATGCAATGAAAGGTTTGTCTTAAATTTGTTATCCATGTGCTACTAAAACATTTATTTCAGTGTTTTATATGAAGTGTTTCTGCGCGATAAATGGCTAAGAAAGATATAGTTACATCCCTGCTGTAATACATTGTAGATGCGAACTCTGAAAAACCAATTATCCCCATAATTTATTAAACAGCAGCACCAAGCTATTGTAAATGGTGAGATAAGGTTTTTAAAACATCTCTTGCACGTCCTGAGGAATGCAACACAAGAGACAATCACGCGAGCGCCTGGTGCTAAGGCATTATAAATGTGCTTAGAGGAGAGAAAAGTAACACACACAAAAGAAAAAGAGGGAGAGACAGTGAAAGAAAGATTACTGGATGGGAGGCAATGAAAGACAAAGATACAGTCGTCAGGAAAAATGAGACAAAGCATTTGTGAGCGCATTATGACCCACAGTTCCCTAGCAGAGAATCAGCTGTTGATAGTCAGATATGGAAGAGGAAGAGGAGGGGAAGGTGAAACAAAGGAGATGTGGCCAGAGAGTTAAAACACACAGCATGTGCCCAGACCCAATTCCCTCTCTCTGAAGGTTTTACTGAGTTGCGCAAAGCAGCTGAGAAACCACCTTTTGCTGCTCTCCCTCCCAAAAGCTTTTTCCAGAAACACTGGGGTATGGGAAAAGGGTTTGAAACTGTGGTACATGAAGTGTTATAGAGGCGTACCCAAACGAAACTTGGGTCTGAGAACCGCCCAGTCCAACCATCCTCATGTCACAAAAGACTTGATCCAAAATATCACCTCAACACAAAACTCTTCCAGAACCTATATGAGCATTTCTGCAAGGCACCAGGCTCCGATACCGCAGTTGGTGCCTGACCAAGAACACCAGGTCATGGTGACAATCCTGGATTCATTCATCCTTCTGAATGAATGAATGAATTAAATGACTTAATTAGCCAATTCTTCATGCCCCTCAACAGACCTGGACAACAGATCTAAAATGGAAAAAGTGTTCCTTCCAGATACAGAGTGCTGTTATCCCAGCTTCCCTATGAAATAGCTGCACAAGCAGGCTGGCTAAAGAAGGTTTGGCAATACCTAATATCGAAAGAACAAATTCCACAGGCATTTAAATATATCTACTTATAAATGTTTTATATTTCTTTTCAGTGTGTTTGAAAAGACTCCTGCCCTTATTACTTCTCCAGGAGCCATTAAGTTTAACAACAGCCTAGATCATTAGGTCAGTAAGTCTGACTCCTGTGACAGGCTGTGGAATTTCATTGCGTTACCTTCACCTGAACCCCAACAACTTTGGTTGGACTAAAGCATCACTTCCAGAAAAGCACCAGCCTCCCCTCGAGGGTCTCCACCCTGGAAGAATCCTGGCAGTGGGAGCACCTGTAGCTATAGCTCATAAGCCTATGCCCCATTTTATGTCTGGATGTGTCTGGATTTAACTTGCATTTAGTTGTCCTTGTTCTGACTTTCACCACTAGGATGAAAAGACTGCATCTGGTTTTGTTTCCCTGCAAAAGCACTGTAATCAAATTGCCTCTTGATCTTCTTTCTTATAAGCTAAGAAAGCTGCCTGATGGGTGTTATTCAAGGATGGCTGACTTTTTCTAACTGTGTGCTTCCTATTGTGTTTGGCTGCCTAGAAAGGACCCATTGTACTGAAGTGCCTGGTGAAAGAAAAAGATGAAACTAGGAAAATGAACAACTGACTGATTTCACAGTCTGGTTTGAATGCAACGCATATAGTAATTAACAGAACGGATGACTAAATGGAGATCAACATGACTGCAGCAATCAGTCTCAATAACCCAAGGTGTTAGTACTGGCCCCAGTAATATTTTTTACGTGATTTTGGCCTTGGCAGCACCTCTTTCAACTATAAACCAGGTTCTACTAATATTTTCCATATTCCTCACACACTAAAGATTTTTAACACAAACACCACCAAACGTAATCTGAGCTGTTCTAGGACAGCCATGTGGAAAGAGCTCCTTTGTATATAATCAGAAAACCCTTTTCCATTAGCATTGCTCAAAAAATTGCCAACTACTGATACTCCTATTGATGTTTTCATACTAGGACTCCTACCTTCCCAACCACTTACAAGCAGTAAGTAACCTGCATGCACAGCATGGCAGCTCTGGAGACTTGGAAAACAGCCATGTCAAGCATAACATTTTCAGTCTTCTTAGAAATCACTGTTCTTTTAAAAAAGATTTATCAGCTAAAGCCAAAGAAATCTTCCTTTCCTCTCCCCTTTCTCTGCCCTCAGATACCAAAACCTGGAGAAACCCTTACAGCTGAAACTACTTCCATGAAAAATATACTTCGGATCTTTGCTGATCCACGAGCAACAATATTAAGCTAACAGCACTTTGCTGGCAACATCATTCTTCCGTTGAAGATTCCTTTGGTGGTAAAATAGATCAGAGGTTCATGAGAACAAAATGTCTTAGTTAGGGACCACTGTGTGATGACACAAAGTCTTGTGCTGAAGACACTTCAAACAGCAAGAACATTGAGACTATCCTCATTTTCAAAAGTTTCATCATAAGGATACAGCCTACAGTTCTGACAATCCTTGAGACTTTTGAACAACTCAAGTGGCTAAAAGCCTCAATTTCCTTTTAGGGGACCAAAATCTCCTATTCTTTTGCAAGAAATTTCCAATTTGTCTTACTAGCTTAAAGTCTGCTAAACATAAGAAGGTATCTTCCTCCAAAGCTATTTAATCATCCAGTGGCATTTTGTACTCTTGAAGGGGGGATTCAGAAAAGACACTGGAACTGTTCTAGTTGTAAGGACACGTCTTGTTAAGTCTCCTCCCAATTATGGAAAGAAAGGAAGGGTTTAAGTCATTCTACTGCTCCTGATGACTTCTATCTCCAATATCTGGCACAGAAGGCCACCTGGTCACACTAATTCACCTTTGCAGTGCCTCAAGAAGTATGTGGCACAGCTGACGTGGAAGATGAACCAGATTATATGAGCTGTAGCTTTGTGCTGACCTTTGAGGAGCACCGTTAATAACTAGCTGCCACTTGGACTTTGTATCATTGATTGTAACCCTTTGGGTTCATTTGTCCAGTCAATTTTCCACTCATCATGCACGCAATTCAATCCACATCTCCACAGCCTGGCTATGAGGACACTTGGGAGACTGTGTCAAAAGCCTTGATAAAATCAACCTGATAAAATCAAACTTCCACTGCTTTTCCCTCAACCACCAAACCAGTTATCACATCAGGCACAACTCACCCTTCGTAAATCCATGCTGGTTCTTGCCAGTCACCTATTGGTCCTGCATGTTCTTGGAAATGGCTTCCAGCAGGATTTGCCTAATAACCTTCCCAGGAAGTTAGACTGACAGCCTGTAGTTACTTGGATTCTCCTTCTTGCTCTTCTTGAGGAGGGCTGTGATGTTTGCCTTTTTCCAGACATCACGAAACTTCCCTGATCGTCATCAACTTTCAAACATGACAGCGAGTGGCCTTGCAATGACATTGGCCAGTTCTCTCAAGCAGAGCTGGCTGCATCCCATCTGGTTCCATGCACTTGGGCACATCCAGTTTGCTTATAGCATCTCTAGCTTCTTTTCCATTTACTGTGAGTAACACTTCACTCCCTCAAACAGTAACAGGGACCTGGGAGGCCTGAGAGTAACCCTTGCTAGCAAAGGCTGCGGCAAAGAAGACTTCGAACACCTCAGCATCATCTATCACAAGTGAAAGGCAGTCTTCTAGAGCATCCACAGTGAAAAGACTTTCTTTGAAATGCAGCTTCATAAATAAGCAATGCTGTCTGTGATGGGGGGAAATATTCCTAGAGTTCAGCTACTGGATTTGGGCAGCTCTCGAAATTTCGTTTGATGAAGGAGTCCAGGAATACTCATCTTTCTTATTTTGATTAACTGGGCTTCGTACAAGACCCAGGAGATAACTCTCTGCACACACTGGTACTGTTTGTGTCCAAAGTCCTGCAAAAATGGGTAAGTCCAAACAGCCCCACTTACAGCCCTTAGAAATGAAAACCCTTAAAAAGCGTAAAGTCCCTCAAGCATTTTATGTAGAATCGGGAAGCCAAACCTAGATGTAGGCACTGAACTTAAAGCATCAAAACTATAAGGGTTGAATGCCTACCGCTTCGGCTGGCGCTTATGGGAATTCAGAGGATCAGGCCTGACATTTCTAACTCATCATCACCAATAAATCAGGTTTGACTATTTTCACAAAGAGCCAGCAGCGCTGATGGGAAGCGACTGCCATCACGCATTGCAGACACATCTCTTCGGACAACCTAAATTGTTTATCTTCTTTGCAAGGCTAGTGTAATTGATTCTGCGCTGGTCACTCATGCCAGCAGAATCAACTAAATGCAGGTTGCCCTAGGACTGAGATCATGCATTCCTGGTAGTGCATGATTTGGCATTTGGGCCAGTGGGAAAAGCAGCCTCCTCTTCACCGTCTTCCTCCCTCCCCTTTGCTCTACCCTACTACAGCCGTCGCCGCAAACAAACAACAACATTGTCAAGATCCAAGGAGTTGTCAGCTTACATCAGAAGGCAGGCGGTGACACGACATGTCACATTACAGCACAGACGCTCCAGCTGGCTGTAGAGCTGTCATCATTAGCAGCAAGACACCATTGGGAGCCGGTGTAGCTGGAAGTCGGTGTAGACAGGCGTTTGCTCGTTACGGGTCTGTTTAAGATGCTGGAGCACAACTGACTGTCATACCTGATGTAACGTGTCATGTGCTGTTTGCGCATCCCAGAGTACCTGATTTCACGAGCGTGTTTTCTTTTCTCCTTTTGCGCGACCAAATGCAATTAAAACCCTGGTATGCTTCCTGATGAAGCAACTCAAGCAAATTCAGCAAGGAAAAAAGAAAGAAGTCCTAGGGTAGCCAGACAGTCTTAGGGCATGTCAACCCTCTGTCACCCACTCTTAAAAGTACTCCAACTACCCACAGGCAAGCTGGTCTGACCACCAAGCACCGCTCTGCAAACAGAGCTCCAGCCCCAGAAGCCAGGTAGCCACAGCAACAAGGTGTTGTCCAGCCCCATGAGCTCTGCCACACTGAACGAGAATAAACTGCTGCGCTCAGAAGTCACTCCGAAACTCGCTGTCCCAGCCTCGAGCCTGTAATGATCCATTCTGTGGCTTGATAAAGTTGAGAGATGCTCTCTG
>JANHGO010000069.1:6231038-6290538 GCA_024606505.1 Aquila spilogaster
GTGGTTATTAAGAGCCCAGAGCTAACGAAAGAGACATATCCATTAGGCACGTGCCACCATAAAGGATTGATCACTCTCCCTGAAAGGAGTGCTCTCTTGTCACTGGGGGTTGTATTTGTTCTAGCTAGTTGATCTCGTGGTAGCTCTGTCATGTTTAACAAGGAAGTGCAGCTTGTAGAGAAGAGAAAGAAAGATGATAAACTTGCTTCAAAGCCATTACTGAAAGCTTCTAAGCCCAAGCAATGCAAGGTGTCACCGTTAAAAAAGGAGCACATGCAAAGAGGATTTTCCATCTGAAGCATCCGTATTTGGGGGAGCTATAGGCAGAGCTGCTGAGGAAAAAATATTTCAATGAAACTTTGAAGGGCAAAATCTAGCAGGTACTCTTGAACCCTGCATTTGTTGAAAACATCTTGGGAATACCTAAATCTAAAGCTAAATGAATCAGATCCTCTCACTGAAAACCTCACTGGAGCTCAGCTACTCTCCATCGCTGGAGAGCCCATCTGCCTACTGTGTTGTTTGGAACTTGTCTTCCTTCTGCAATATGTGGAGCACAGCCCAACCCCTGGTCCCAGCTCACTCTAAAACCCCTACCCACACTTCAGTTTCAACTGAGCTGCCAACATCATCTCTTTCTGCAACACAAATGTTATTTCACAGCACAGCTTCATTCCATGCCACCATTTTATTCAATTCCTCTTCCAGATGTGATTTCAACATTGTCTGCATGCAGTACTACTTTCTCATTCAGTCCTGTCAATGCCTTATTGTCTAATTTAGCCCTGAATATATCCATGTAGTAGCTCTAAGCATAGACAAACCCCTTGTCTCTGTGAGTTATGGGTAGTTTTTCATAGAATCAACTGAGTTGGAAGGGACCTCTAGTCCAACTCCCCTACACTGAACTGGGACAACTACAGAACTACAGCTCAGTCAGGTTGCTCAGAGCCCTGTCCAGCCTGACCTTGAATGTCTCCAAGGATGGGGCTCCCACCATGTCTCTGGTCAACCTGTTCTAGTGCCTCACCACCCATGCTGTAAAAAAACTCCTTCCTTACATCCAGTCTAAATCTCCACTCCTTTAGGTTGAAACCATTTCTTGTTGTCCTGTCACAGCAAATCTTCCTAAAGATGCTGTCCCCTTCTTTCATTTGGTTCCCCCTTTGGATACTGAAAGGTCACTCTCATGTCCCCTCAGAGCCTTCTCTTCTCCACCCATAGGAGTTGCCTTTGGCACTGAGTTAAGGGAGGATCAGCTGGGTCAGTGCTGGGCTGTTTTGAAGCACGTTTGAGTAATCTCTAATTAGAGGAACAGAAGTGTGTTGTTCAGTCCTTTAGACCCTTAAATTAAGTAAATGCTGAAGTGCTCTTCTCAATCGGAAGCCCCAGCAAGTTCAGGGTGAGTTTTTTGCTGTATTTGGAAGCTGCCACAATCCATTATTCTGAGTGCACCTCGGGCACTGAAACCAAACACAACCTCTTGGAAAAAGCAGCTGTTAAACAAAAGGCACACTTCATTCGGTCACGTTTTAGAGACAGCTGTCTGCTTGGCGAGTTTGCTGCTGCTGTTTGTCTAGCAAAGGACTGCTCACTGCAGAGAGATGACACCATTGTCATTTTACGACTGACATTAATTAACAAAATATTTTGTGCTCTTTAAAGAAGGAATTATCTTTTATTCCCATTCCCAAAGGGGTAAGAACATTGGATTTGATATCCGTTCTGATTTCTTCCACATTTCCAAGAGAACGTGTTTTGATTTAAAAAGGAGACATGTAACAAGGTGGTGAACATGGCTGTGGGAGCAGATTTCCCCTGCTTCGGATGGCTTGCTAGTTTCTGTAGGAGAAAAAACCTGGGTTTGATGGATCACCAAGAAAATCCATTATGGCAAATGAATGCTGATGGCAGCTGTACAAATTCAGGGCAACCGACTTTTCGTGTTTCAATAAGAACTCAGCTTGATCAGAAACTACAAGTGCATCATTCAATTCTGGGCATTGGATAGAGCAGCTTTGTGTAACAATTGAACTTCAGAGAGGGTTTTTTCATCCTTTACCATTAAAGTAATTTGGTGGATTTTTTATTAACCAAGCAATAAACAGCAGGGATGGAGTATCCTACTAACTCAAGCTTCCTAGGGATTACACAGAGCTGACAGCGTTATACTGCTGTTCCTTTGCATATTTCATTGACTGAGGGGGAAATATTACATCTGTGATTTCCACATTGCCAGATCATCATACACTCTTCAATGATGGTTCTGTCTATTATTTATGATCTGTCAATTTCCACACTATTTTAAAAGACAGTTTAACTGACTTAATGCCAGAAAAAATCTGGATATCTTCTTTTTTTTTTTAGCTCAACATAGGAAAGGCTGTTTTTATATCTAGAAACCTATCATTGCCATTCATTGAGTGCTTTTCCTTATTATTGCAGATAAACACTGAGCTTAACAGTTTTCAGCCTTGAAAAAATAAAAACAATTTCACATCTGATCCCAGGAAGTCTTTGGTAAATATTGAGTCACCATGAAGGGCCACATTAATACAGTGTGTGAAATACAAGTGTGAAGTCTATGGTAAATCCATATCCTGTGTTTTCGTATGCCATAATATTTAGTTATCCGCTACTGTGTAACTCACAGGATTTTTGGAGTGCAGTAAGTAGTACTTCACACGTTTCACTGACAGGGAGATGGAAGATGCCTGAAAAACGTACAGTGGCAGCTCCTGAAATACAGCTCAGGTCTACTGTCCTCCCATCCTATATGCAGTTCAATGCCTCCAGATTTGACTGAAAGTGTGATGAACTAACAAGGCCTGGGTGAGGTAGAAAGCTGGATAAGAGGAGACACAAATCTTGTTGACAGAGAGACATGTGAACGTTTTTCTTCAATAATTAATAGTGGCATTAATACTTTCTCCAAACAGCGGTCTTAGATTTATTTCCACAAGTACCTGGTGTTGTAGGAACAGAGCAGTGGCAACAGTTACCTGAAGCACCTGATACAGTGGCTTTTACCCACTGCACTTCACAGTCCAACTCATTGCAAGCCTGAAATTCATCTGACCAAGGGTCCCCAGTGTGGGGTCGGCTCTTGAGGCTCGACAAAACCAGCCACTTCTGCAAATGCTCTAGAGGCTTTCTGCAGATCAGATTATATCCAGATAACCTGACAACTACATTTATCTCATAGCCTGGAAGTGGAGTTCTGCTAACAGGCTTTAAGCCATGCTTCTTGAATGCTTCCTATAGTTGCCACCAAAATACTTTGAAGAAAACCATGAATTATGCATTTCTGGAGGACAAATGTCTATCTCACAAGTGAAACCTGTGAGATAAAACAACAGCAGCACACTTACCGTGCTTTGGAAACCATTAAAATGATCACAATAACTCCTCTGGCTAGAGACTCCAAGCATCTTTTCAAACAAAAGTCAATGAAGAACTTCCTCCTTTTCTGATATAGAGAAAGGGAAGAAGAGAATTTACAGAGCTAGACAGCAATACACCCATTCAAGTTCTCCTAAGCTTCCATTAGGCTCCTAATGAAGAGAGCGTAGCCAGCAATTAACAATTAGCAACAGTTAACAATTATTCCTTCTGCTTGCTTCCTGCTGGAAAAGGGAGGCAATTAAAATCTCTTACCCTGTCCCTGCCCTGCTCCCCTTTCTGTCTTGGGAATTACATTTTCAGGGTATTCTTTCATTTAGCTAAGTACCTGCCTTTACTTGCAGTAAATACCTACTGCCTTAGGGACAGGTATTTGGAGATGCCTGAAGACACAGCTGAGCACTTCCTTCTGAAAACTCACAAGGTATTTTTCTGCATAATATAAATATGCATATAATTGGTCTTGATGCATGAGATAAGGAAGAACAAGGAAACTGGGACACGGAAATCTATTAAGTCATACCACAAGGAAAGCAGATAACAAGGGTAGACAAAGGGCTAAGGGAAGGAGTGGATTCACTCACTGAGCAATATGGAACTAGGGTTGCCTGTCAAGCTTAAATCCATTCAGTCTCTTACAGGTGGAGCTCACAGATAATGTGCCTGGGATGTGACTCTGTTCATTGTGTTGTTTATGAAGTAATGAAGTTCTCTGTGAGATGAACCTGACTTTGCAGGAGGACTTCTGAGGTTTACTGAGCACTTCCCTAAAACAGAGATTATCTGAGCAGTTCCTGCAGTAGATCTGGGATATGTGAATCTTGATCGTATAGACATGAGCTAAGAAAACAAATTATAGAGCTTAATGTAAGGAGTCCGAGGGACTGAATGGGTAAAAAAGAACAGCAGAATCCTAATGGGAGAATAAAGGAAACCTGTTTCTGTGAGGCATAAATCTGTGATGCAAACAGAGAAATTAACAGCTGTCTGACAATGAGCTGAATGGTGAAGTCTGGTCTGTTGTGGCAATTCTTGATTTCAAAAGGCCCAAGGTTTGATAGTTATGTGCAAACTACTTGGAAAGTGGAAAGAAATAAATAACTCAGGACTAGGCAACTAAATCAATTTTTATCCCCAGAGCACCCCTGTGGTGAGACTTCTGACTTCAGCTTTCTGAAATACATTGATTATGTTAGTTGTCCTCTGGAGACATCTGTCTCTCCCTGTTAAAGAAGACAATTGATCCTGTCCTGTGTAAATGTCTTAAATAGGTGGGATAAACTGCCCTCTGGAGGTGCTTGCGTCCTTACTAGGAAAGAATTTACACATGGTAAGTATTCATGAAAAGCTAAAATTAAGTGATGTTGATAGACCCTTTGGGGAGGAAATTGGGACTCTACAAAGGTGGGTGGGGGAGAGGAGGTGAATCATTAATTACCAAAGAAAACAACATCTCAAGGTTACAAACATTTGTAACAGAGTAAGAATGGTTATATCTCAGGTGGCAATTTCAAAAACATTTGTAATGTGTGTACGCACATCAGAATATACATAGATATCACCAGAAACAGCAGTCACTAATAAAGCAGCTTCTTGACACAGTTGGTAGCATCAGATGCATCTAAAGACATCTGTCTACTGCCCTGCAGAAAGCTCCCTCCAAAATTACAGAGTTCTGAACTATTTGGCTGCTCAGATATAACTACGCTCTTATTAGGTGACTAGTTGGTTACAGAGCTGAGCTGAGGAACTTCCTAAGATTTTTGGAAAGGATGAGGCAAAGATCACTTTGCTGACGTTCACGCAGCCAGGCAGATAGTTAGCCTGGAAAGTGAGCCAGCTGAGAGGTAAGATGGATTTATAATGTGAGATAGTTTCCAGCCAGATGAACTGTCCAAGTGCCGAAATACTGATGGCAGCACAGGTGAGAAAGCAGAAATGTCAGATATTGGATATTAGGAAAAACGTCTTCTCTGAAAGAGTAGTGGGGCATTGGAACAGGCTGTCCAGGGAGGTGGTGGAATCATCATCCCTGAAGCTGTTCAAGAATCATGGAGATGCGGCACTGAGGGACGTGGTTTAGTGGGCATGATGGTTGGACTACATGAGTTCAGTGGCCTTTTCCAACCTTAAAGATTCTATGGTTCTGTGACACATAGGAGGATAGGACCACCTGTTTGGGCAGAGTGTGCTAAAACTGAGGTGACGGTGTGAACTTTATTTGTGGGTTAAGTAAGTTTAATTGCCCCATGTTTACTGTGGATCACTACATATATTATCCGATACATATATTATACGCTACATATATTATACACTACATATTATACACAGGAAGTTATGAGAAGTAAGTAACGGGCCAAAGTTCATGCTAACTCTGATCTAGTTGAACTTCTTTGCATTTCTGTGCTCAGAAACTACCACCTGTCTATATCCAGCACAGACTGAGTGACTCAGGAAGAGGTACTGTTGAATAATATTATGTCTCACTAGTACTGATCTATGAGTGTAAGAGGTATTCTCTAATTAATCTTCTAGAAACAGGAAATTAATACTCTGAAGACTATATTTTATATAGCTTATGTCAATTTTATCATCCAGATCAGAGGATAAAAGATAGGTATTACAAAGATCTAAGAAGGAAACAGACCACAAATATTCTACTGCAAGCTCAGCGGTGAGAAAACTAACATTAAACTGCTCATCAGTCTTAGGCGAGCTGCCTGGAGCAGTGTGGTAATCACCCTGTGCATTCTTCCAGAGACACAACAAAAGAGAGGTGGAACTTGGATGTCCCATTAAGGTTAATGGAAGCCACCATGTGTTTTGATTGCATCTAGTACAGTTAGTGCAGTTGTGTAAGCAGATATCCATATGGACTTGAATCTGTTGCCTCAATGTCTACCACTCTATGAGAGACCCTAAAATGACACAGTTTTCCACTGGATCAGTCATTCTGTTCATGTCCTGGACACCTGGGGTGATTATTGTCTCCAACCTTGTCTGGAGTCAGGTGAGATACCCTTTGCCCAATCTCCTTAAAATTAAATACCATTAACCAGGCTTCTGTTTGACTGCTCTTTTCTGATCCAAATCACAACTTAAATCCAGGATGGTCATCACTTTGTGAGATTACTGAGGGAATACTGTGAAGCTGCAGGCTGAGATGACCTATTCACAATCTAAGATTTCCATTAGCACCAGGTCTGCAGTGTAAGATAGTGTCTAGGAAATGGTTCATAACCTTTTCTTTCCAGCTCTGTATCTTCTGAAATGCCATTAAATTTCATAATTATTAAGAACTTCAAGCTCCCTCTCTCTCAACTTCTAAAAATTGAGCAAGTATCTATTGGATTATCTGAACCAAAGTAGCCTCCACATGCCTGTCAATAATACTAACATACAAAAAAATGCAGCAGAAGCTTCTTTGTCTTCACGTCTATGATGCTCTATCAGTAAAAATTAAAGATATGTTTGTCTGAAATAAGCTACAATTTAGAATGTCTTTTCCTATTGTACATTAAGGGACTCATCTTCTAAGCAATCTGCACAAATCCCATTAACACCAATGACAGAATTTGTGCGAGTAACTCCCCAAACACCACTTTGAACATTAAGCCCTTTACTTAATTCAATATCAGATAAAAACGATCTAAGAAAATGCAAAGACTTGATATTCTGCTTTGTGTTTCACAATGGACTGCAGAATCTCACACAGAGACATGCACACACACATAGACGGAGAAGCTTAACAATTGTAAATTGAAACAGAAAGCTGTTTCTTATTAAAGGAGTTAAAGAGAAGAAGAAGAAAAAAAGGAAAGGAAAAAATAAAAAGCTCCTCCAGAACAATTCCAAGATGCCTGTGCAATGGCAACGCCATTCCCAGAAGAGACATAAAGCTTTGAAACATGCTGTATTGGGTTTCAGAGGAATCACAACAGAAAATGTTATCCCCTAACATTGGATACAGCATTCCGCAGATGGCAGTTGTTTCCAGATTCTTCTCCACTTTCCATGCCTCTCCTTCCCCTCCAATTGCTTATCCCATGAGGGAGCAGACAGCCTGGCTGGCTCCAAGCTCCTTCTAAAGTCATAGACTCATAGAATCACAGAATGACATAGATTGGAAGGGACCTTAAAGATCATCAAGTTCTAACCTCCTGTTGCAGGCAGGCTTGCCACCCACCAGCTCAGGCTGCCCAGGGCCCCATCCAACCTGGCCTTGAACACTTCCAGGAATGGGGCATCCATAGCTTCTCTGGGCAGTCTGTGCCAGTGCTTCAGCACCCTCTGAGTAAAGAATTTCTTCCTGAAGTCAAAGAAAAGACTGCCTCCTGTACATATGGGCCAGATTCTTCCACCACATGCATCAGAGGATTTGGTCATCAATGCATTTCTCCCTCTTGGTGAGGACATTCTTGAAGACTTGAGATCTGTGGGGACAATCTTTTCTTTCACTTACATCACTGTCAACAAATAAATAGTTAGCTCTGAAAGTAATGCCTCCTATTTATTTCCACGGAAACTGCAACAGCTACAAAGAGCACAATAACAATATTTGATAGAGAAAATTCTCAGATACAAAACACTGTTTTTCAAGATAGTCACTGCCATTAGCTATGCATTTTTGACAGCAATAAAAAAGAGCCTGTATGCCTCTCTTGTAAAAGTCTGCGCCAGCAGAGGTGATCCACTGTTGCTGTTGTTACTGCTCTCATAGGGATGCATTATTCCTAGCAAACTGAAGGAGAGGGAAGGTCTTCTACTGGCTTTTGAGGTGCATTAGAGATCCTTGAGCTGTAGAATTGGGGAAGAGTATTCCCAATTTGCACTGCAATGCTGTTTGATAGACAGGAACATCATGGGTTGCCTCGGTGATTAATCTGAGAAGAAAAGACAACAGGTCTTTCTAAATGGAAAAGTGTGTACTAATTTATTCCAGCTGCTGTTGTGGAAGACATTCTCATTATTTTATTTATTACCTGTAACAACTTAGGCTAAAAAATGAAGTCAAGCTCTACAGCACCAGCTCTTCTGGATCCTAAAGTAGCATAGGAAAAAAAAAATGAGGGATCTTCCCCAATGAGATCATAGAATTATTGTATTGTTTGAGTTGGAAGGGACCATTAAATGTTATCTAGTCCAACTCAATAGCTGAGGATTAATTCAGCCTAATGTATGTCCTGTGGGGCATTTATACTACAGATAGGACTGTCCTTGTTTCCAACTCTTCTCTCCTTTTATGCTTGTCTCTGTTCTCTTCATAGCAGAGCATGAAAACAAGGTGAAAATGTCTGGTACTCAGGAGCAGGGCATTGAGTGATTGCAGTTGTGTCTGTACTATGTTCAAATCCTCCTTGGCTAGAGGAATTCCAGCTGTGGAGGCTGTAAAATAGAAAGTTGCATTGGTAAAGTACACTTTGGGCCAATAACACATCCAGGAGTTCAGCTGAGCTCATAGGTTTCCTGTGAAAACTTAAAGATTAACATAGAATCACAGAATCATTAAGGTTGGTAAAGACCTCTAAGATCATCTAGTCAAACCATCAACCCATCACCACCATGCCCATTAAACCACGTCCCTCAGGGCCACAGTTCAGATACTGGATGGTCATTCCAACTATTAACTAAAACGTAACTTTTGCACGCAACCTGAGATGGCCATTGAGTTTTGAGGTGATCTCACCCAGCACCCTCTTCCCTAGCAATATGTGTGATTTCACCCTGCAGCAGTGGAAACACAGCTTCTGACTTTTGCAAGCTCTCCACATCTCAGTGATGAATCTGTGAGGGTGATAGTAACACTTTCAGCTCCTGAAAAAGTTCTCATCTATAGCTGGAGATAATGCAAACTGCCTTGGAGAGAATATCTCCCGAGCACTCTCTCTGTGTGCACATGTGCCTGAGAAAGGTTGTACATTCAATGCAACCTGCAAATACACATGAGAAGATCCTATGGACTCTCTGATATGTTGTCAGCAAAAGGACCAGAATGAGGTCCTTCAGCCTCATGTGTGGGGAAATACGGTTGTACATAAGAGAGCAATCTGCACCTAAAACAGCATGACCTTAACAGTACCCCAATGAAATAAAGCTGTTAGGTGTATCCCTTTTGGGTGTGAGAGAAAGAGCCATCTGTATACTCAGAGAGTGAAAAAAAAAGGGCACTTGGGGAAATTAATTCAAGTGTTACCTACACATTCATATACAATAAGAAAGATTAATTACCTCATAGGAGTAAAATTAGGAGAAATAAATGTATTATGTTTTGTGGTGAGTGGAGTCCAAGTTCCTGCTGTTGAATTTGAACCTGATTGCTTTCTTCTTTTCTTCTACTTCTCTTTCTACTGATATGTGCACATCCCACTTCTACAAGAAAAACTTACAATGATTCTTATGAGGATGGTTCACCTATGTTAATAAAAAGGGACTTTTAAGCTCTGTTTGGAGCATCATAAATGAGAACAAAAGACTGCTGTTGATCCTAGGCTGAGCCAGGTGAGAAACTGACATCTTTTTCTCCTTGGAATTAATGACCATTACTATGGCATTTCCACTCAGAGCAGGCTTACAAAGTGCTAGCAGCTCTTGCAGGAACTAAGGGCCCTTCCCAGCTCTCTCTTTAGCTACTGGGAGTTGTCGACAGAGTGAGAGCGTACTATTATTTCTGGAACAAATGCATGCTCAAGCATTCCCAATCCCACGTCCATTGCAGATATTGCAATCCCTAAAGTGGCATGGCAGAGTGTCCAGTTGATTCAGAAACATCTGAAATTAACAGCTGATCAAGACCTTTCATGATTTTTTTATTGCTAGAAGCTCTTGCTTGACTTACCTTTAGGCATGGCTGGACAAACCCTACTATTTGCAGCTGCCCTTGCAACTTCAGATCTGCCCTTCTGCTTCATGGAGCATGACTTTGAGAAGAGAGCCATTGAGATGCCTAGGTGCAAACTGGGAGCTTTGCATTACAAAGCTTTATTCTAAAAGATAGTTATCCAGAGATGAGCACCATGATGGCATCACTAGATGCTGTAGGGAAGCAGTCTGCAGGAACATCATGTGTTGTAACCGCCAGATCATATGCTCTATGTCCCCAGCTAAGAACTCATGAAGAAAATTATTATCATAGCTGTTTGCTTGAAATTTAATAACTCTTCACTCTGAATTTTCCACTTTTACATTTATTAATTGCTACATTAATCTCCAGTCTTATTAAGCTTTTCAAAATGAGATGGCCGTTCAATGTCAACGTCAGCATGGTAGTTGTGCTGGGGAATATTACACTTCATCATCCAAATGCCATCACTTCTTTTTTATGCTGTAGAAGTGCTGGGGAATCGCTTGTTGCTGGAGGTCTTATTTTGACACCCATCCAGAGGTCAAGTTAAACAAATGCCAGATACAAGTCAGATTTCTCTAATTGCTCCTGCCTTGTGAAGGGGAAACAGTCAAGCTGACACCTCAAGGTGTATTGCAACACTATTTTCTCTACTTCTAAGATTTTATGACTTATTAGAGAAGACAGTGTAATTACATCTTCAGCTGAGATGCAGTTATAAAATCAGCTTATGATAATTGAGTACAGACTGTAGCAAGAAGTGTATCATGCTTAGGTAAATATTGTAGCAGCAGAGGGAGGGAGAATCGTCATTAAATTTCATTGAAACGCATGAATCTTGAAATTAAAAAAGCAATAACAATACTAACAACATTAGCAGTAGCAGCAACAATATGGTTATTATTAATTATTATTATTAGTCTTGAAAACCTGTCTAAAAATCCTGGGAATTAAACAGAATTACCTACATTTTTGCATTCATTCTGTATTCTGTATATATATGAAAAGAAATACGGTATTTCTTCAGAGACCTGGAAATCCAACTTAACTTTAATTTTCTGGGTGTTTTTTATGGGGTAGGTAACTGTGCGTTGGTGTTCATACTGCTGCTTACTTGAATGCTTGATCTTGTCCACAAATCAGGGCAAGTATCTTTCCCAAATTAATTGTGCATGAAAAACTGCAGCACTGAAAATAGAGGCCAGCCTTCAACATCTTGGCCTATGAGGTCAGAAGCAAGGGTGGTAGATATCTTTCCCCTGCGGGAACCACATATGATAACTGTGTTTCATGCGTTGGAAATTAATTTCGGTTGGAATATATTGGCAGTGTTTTACTAAAGTCACTTTGCCTTACGCTCTTCAAAAATCAGCTCTTTGCAGAGCTGTGAGCATGTCTTCCCTGAGATGGGGCAGGAATTTAAAAACTGATGTCTGATGTTTGCCTTACTTTTAAATGACTGAATAATAAGCTGCAGGGAGATACATGGATTTATTTTCACCCCTGGGTTCTGAAGAGTATCATAAAACATCCAACCTTCTGCTCTTTTAGTTTTACGTCACTGTCTGCTTTGGCTCAGAATCATTTCCTTGTATAAATCCTTCCCATTCTCTACATCGCCTTTCAGTGAGGACATCTGTGATCTAGCAGGTCATGAGTCAAAACGTATCACTATCTGCTGGCCCAATACTTTATTTTTAAAACTCCTTGGACAGGTCACTTCTCTGACTATCTGTGGTGATGTACCTAAGAAATGACTGTGACTGCAGCATCATAATGAGTTGCACGGAAGGATTTTCATTTCAAGATTTGGTGACATCATAAAAAAATTCCCTGTAGTTTCACTGCTTTCTACATCACCCCAAACTCACTTGCTTGACCATGGTTGTTATTTTTGCCTGAAAAAGAATGGTCAGTTCTGATGAGCTAAGAGAAACAGTGCCCCATGCACAGAGATGTTTTGTTTCTCTCCTTTTGCTGTATCCATGAGAGACATCTGAATGAGACTGACTGAGCAACATCAAAATGAGGGCCATCTGAATCTGTTAGTTAATTTTGTAGATTCTGTGCTTACTTCCTCCCAGGCATACAGCAATGCAAGAAGTAAACATGTAAGAAATACGTTTTATATTGCAAAGCATGCCCACTTCAAGTTGGATATTAGGTAAAATTTCTTCTCAGAAAGAGCAGTGAGGTATTGGAACAGGCTGCCCATGGAGGTGGTGGAGTCACCATCCCTGGAGGTGTTTAAGAGCTGTGTGGCACTGAGGGACATGGTCAGAGAGCACGATGGGGATGGGTGGATCGTTGAACTGGATGATATTAGTGGTCTCCTGCAACCTTAATGATTCTATGATGCTATGATTCTTTCTGACCATCAAATAGCTATCTTCCAGCACTACAGGATGGTTGCTCACATGTTCAAGAACTGCTGTGCAGCTGAAGAAGTTGTGTTTACTGCATTTCTGCATTATGGGCTGTGGCCCAGCTCTAAGTATTATTCTGCCACCATCAGCACCTCTTGCTCCATCCTCCCTTGACTGTTGCTCACAGTATTACCTTCACTCCTTTCTTCCACCCTTCTCCTCATTGCTGTCCTAAAGCATCTTTAAAGACTGCTCTGGTGTTACCTCACCAGCCCACCATTTTTCTTGTTTCATGTTCTCCTGCTACTGGGGAGAATATGCAGGTACATAAACCCAATCTCTACAAACAAATGCTGCAGTTTAGCAGCTGTGAAAAGACAAAGCAGAGAGGCTGCACTGGGCCTCCCTGGAGGCTAAGGGGTTCATCAAGGGGAGGAATGAAGTCAAAGTAGCTTGGACACACTTTTCATGGGCTGAGGAGCCCATGAATGTCGAGGCACACCTCTGCTTGAACGGGAAGAGTGTTGCCTGGATGTCATATTGTTGCAAGAGCATGGCATTCTGAGGGACCACAGCTGACATCTGGTTATGCTCATCTGCATAGACTGGCTCCTGGCTTAGGTTCATCTTCTCTTGGTGTTAACCTAAATGAAGAGTCTGTTCTTCCAAGATGCCCTTCAAAGGCAATGACAAAAAGCATCTCCTTAGGGCAACTCAATTTGGCCAGCGTAAGTCTCGCTGCTGGTGCTTCTCTCTAGAGACCACAAAGGGAACCCCCAGATGTGTCTCTAAGCGCCGAACTCTGCAAAGGACAAGTCTTGACTGTCCCTTCCTGGAAAGTGCATGAGGTCACTCAAAACAAAGCTACCAGCAGCAAAGCCAAGAGATGGTTTTCTCACCTTACATCCTCACGCAGAACAAATAACACATCCAATACATCAAAACACAACCCTTACTGTCCAGTGAAATAAAATACCAACCTTGAGGGGCATGTGGTTTATTGTTACTTTATTAACAACGTAGCTTACAATTGCTCAAGTAAAAAGGGGATTTATTTCATTTTGAATAAAAATTAAAATATAACTCTGAATATAGATTTTCACTTATTTACATGAAAACATATATACAGAATAGAATCTTACAGCAAACTAACAACATGCCCTTTGCCCCATGAACTTTAAAAAGTAAAAACACCAGCATTGATTTATATGTATATATATACACATACATATATACACACGCACACATATATATACATATATATACACACACACACATATATATTTGTAACACACCAAAGGGATTATATACACACAGTTTGAATCAAATCTTCCGTACAAACTGGAATGCAAAACAATTCAAACATTTCCAACGTGCATCAGCACAAATGGACCGTGACTGCTGGTTGTTGAGCTCACTTCTGTTGTTCCATAAGCATCAGGTGGGTCTGAGTGTTTGCCTTGCCTCACCCCGGCACATGAGAAGACTCAACTCCATTCAAAGCCTGCAGTTGAGATCTTTCACCTCTGCTGGACCGTACCACAGTGGATGCTTGACTGTACTTTATATCCTTGCATACATTTATAAGCAGATATAATGGTCATAAACTTAAGTGAGACTGAAACAGCAACAAGCAGATGGGTGACTTGGGAATGCTGATTTTTGTCTTCTCATGTCATAACACACAACAGTTTTGTAGATCCACAACCTGAACTCAAGGCAGTATCACCTATTTCTACGGGAGAGCTCAAGTTTCGGTCCCTGACATTTCCCTTGGAAGTCTGAATGTTGCCTCCAGAAACCAGGAGATGTACAGAAGCTGAGTACGAGGAAGAAAGACTGATCTTCCCTACTGCCCCCCAATCCACCCATCAGGGCCAAATCCCTACATCTCCATCAGCAAAACAAAAAAAGAGAACTTCCAGCTTTCTAGCTGTGAATATACTGCCTGCTTCTTTCCTCCCTCTCACCTGGCCCCTGCAAGGGCTCAGAGCATCTTTATTTACTATGAGCAAGACAGAGACATCTTGCGGAATTACAATGATGGAACACAGCTGCCCTTCCCTTCCATGAGAAGACCCTCAAACCCAGAACTCCAACCCTCTCTTCTTCCCTGAAAACCTTCCCTGCCCACTCCTACATCTACCTCTGGGTAGATATCAAGGTCAGGAATATCTGTGGGTAGGTTGCAATTGTCTTGCTTCATTAAGCTATTTAGGCAATGTGACCATGCAGCAACAGCATTGCTGGAAACATGTCCCTCCATGATGTGTTCTGCGGAGCATGTGCCCTCCAGGCTTCACAGAAGACTCCTTTAACAAGGTACTGAAGTGAGATCTCCTTGTCCTATCTGAAGTATCTTCTTGTCCTCAAACACCTCCACGCTCATACACAGTGTGACGATAGAAATGTATTCCGCTAGTATGCTGTGCCATGAGCCATGACAGAAGTGGGAACTTTAAACCAGCAACATGAAAACCTTTTTCCCATGAAAGATTAAAGCAATTAAAAGGGCATGCATACTTAAAATAACAACCCAATATGTTTTTGTGCAGCTCATGTCTTCTACAAGAGAATTCCAGTGCACGGCACCAAATCATTGTAAAATCATTCTCCTCCAGGACAAATGGACTGTTGGGCTGTAAAACTCTCATTCTTTGATGACTGACTCATCTTCTAAATGTAGACAATAAGATCATTTGCACTTGTTGCTAGAGTACCGTACCAAATAATAAATGAGAACATTAAATGCTTCTGCTCCTTTCTTTGGAGCTCATGAGTACTTAAGGACATGAGCCCTCTTCTCATTAAGTCTGGCAGATTTCAGCAGGATATCTGCCTGCTGGGAGAGGGAGGATTTTAAATGTTGTGTTAATTAATTGCACACTTCTTGACTTCTAAGTGAAAGAATTTGATGAAGACCCTGTCCCAAAGCCCACATGTGTGAGGACACTTCCACTAACCTCGGTCACCTCTGGATCAAATCCTGAGTAACAGATTCCCTTAACTGTAGGTCAGCTGATATGACAAAATATTACCAAGGGAAAAAACAGGCATGCACTGAAATTTGTAAAGAGTTTTTAAATCTACATATACATACATACTGTACAAAAGTTCTCAAAAACTCACATGACTGAGGGGACACTTGTTGAGTGTATCCAAATTAAACAACAAGGAAAAAACAACAACCATACAATCCCAATGCTTAAGACGTTTTTGATTACAGAAAATATTTCCAGAAGAGGGGAATCAGCTTTGTCATTCCAAGCAGTGGAAAATACAGCATGGCATATCCTAGCACCAAAATGGAGCCCTTGAGACTATAATTATCCACAAGTAATAAAGCTGGTTTTAATGGTGTTCAGTTGCAGCATGTTCTTCTCTTTTGGCACTTGAATTTTGAAACAGGAGGAACAGTATGAGCTGCGTTATTCTTCCACACGCTGTGCACCAGAAAAACAAAAATCATTTGAAATACCTTGATGGTACTGAGCTTCCAAAGCACTGCAGTTATACTGCAGCTTCACCAAAATCGATTTTGTGCCCCAACACGATCAGCGCAAAGGCGATCAGCAACCCAATGGTGTCTGGCTGGCCTTTGGAAAGCTTGCAAGTTAAAGCCTAGGAATGGCAACATTTCAGTTTAAGGCAAATCAGCTGTTCAGCAAGAGTGAAATCTTAATGGACATTATGAATCTTCTACTGAGAAACTTTGTACATCCTATCAGACATTCAAATACCTCTGTAAATGTGGATCAGGCCTTTTCCACTAGGACATGCATCTGCTAGACGCTTCACCAAGGACAAGGTGTGTAAGCATTTGCCCTGATTTTAGAAGTCAACACTGCATTTCTAGGTTTTCTGCAACCTGCAAAACCAAACTCTTGAGATCTATTGCATATGGCTGACATGGTGGAGCTGGAGACCCTGAAATCCTTCTTAGAGCTGAAGCCAGCATACCTTTGAGAGGCAGGAACAGCCAGGGTTCAATCACCCTAGCACTGAGGAAAGAACAGGGAGTGTGGATGGAGCTGTGTTCTCAATTTGGAAAGAGAAGAAGAGCTCTGAAATCAAAGAGATCGCTTTCCTTTGAGGTGTGAGAGGAGCATCCATTACAGTAGGAGGTAAGCAGGTCAACCAGCTGGGAATCATGGACATTCCTGTAAGTTACTGCTTTAATCCAATCTCAGAGACCAGTGTGGGTCTGCAGACTGGTTGGATTCTGTCCAAGGTAAATGCTGATGGGGTTGGAAAGGGAGCAGGAACCCTGATAAACCTGATCCAGCTCAAGCTCAAAGAAGCCAAATGGAGATGGGCAAATACCACACCCTCCTACTCTTTACTTATGTTCCAGAGCACAAAGCTTCAGAAATATCCATCCATGGTCCTATGCCTGAAGAGAGATCAACAACAGGTGCCTGCACACCGTTCTTGTAGGAGAAAGGTGGTCAGTGTGAATGTGCTGAAGTTCAGCATCCAACAGCCCAAAGCAACTGCAGGGTTGCTCCTCAGCCCTTGGTAATGGCCTTGGATAACCATGAATTCATTGCTTTTGTAACTTGTAACACAATAAACTTCAGCTCTGTGTATCAAATTCAGAATGAGAAGATGTGTCTTCATCAATGTCACCAGTGCATCTACAAAGTCGCACCAGCTCTGAACTTGACCCAGAATCTATGCAGGACCAAAAACACTCCCAGTGTTCCAAAAAAAGATCTAAGCCACCACATGACAAGACTGTTGTAGTTAAAAATGTCACCTGGAAATCAAATGGGGTCGCATGGAAATTGGTCTGAAAGAAATGCAAAAAAAAGAGGGAGGAGTCGTAAATACAGCAAACTCTATGTCACATGTCTTTAGTGATCTACCGCCTTCATACAAGTGCTAACATTAGAGTGCACAGTACCAGACGATTTACTTGCTTACAATATTGAAGAGTATCTAGAATTAGCTATGGGAGATTTAAAATCACCTGACTGGATATAGAAAGGCTTGAACCAGAGATGGTCAGTCAGTCAAAGAGTGTGGATTCCCCAGGTCTTCCTGATAACTGTCATGCAAACGTGCTTCTACATAGCAAAGTTAAGTGTCATTTTACCCTAAGATAGCTCTTCTGAAGTAAGTTACTCCAAACCCTTGCTAATTTTCAGGAATTGAAATGAAGTGCAGGAAAGAGTAAGCAGTTCTCTTTGACCTCTGCTCAGGCTTCAAGTGACAGTCCGAGGATAGTGTCCAACTAAAGTGTGAGGAGCCCATTTCCCACTTGTTTAAGAAACTAAGAGGTCTGGCTCCAGCTTCTCTGGGAGGCAATCAGCACAACAGACAACAGCAGCCCAATTCTCTTTTTCTTTCCATTCTGTACACTTTCAAAAAATAAAAATGAAAGAAACACAATAAAGCATCTACACCCATTCAATGCAAGGTAATTTCAGGCTAGAGATTTCAAGTTATCGCCTTCTCCAAGAGGACAGACAGTCACAAATGAGAGAATATTGAACTGAAAGACAAATGGTGAGAAGCAAAAAACCTGAGGAAATAAAAGAGCTGATGTGAGCTAAAATTAAACTTTTCTTTGTTGTTTTTGCTTAACATGTGAGTTTACAATGCAATTTAACTTCCCTGAAAAGTCAGTAAAGACTCCCAATGTGCTGGGCTCAATGCTCCACCCATCCCCAGCCAGGCCAACACCAGGGCTGGCTGCTCCCTGGCCAAGCCTCCACAACAGTTAGCTGCCACTGGAAAATCTACGGTTACAAAGTTGATGGAAGAAGCCTGATTTCTTTTTCAATGTATCCCAGCAAGAATTAAGTGTCTTCCACAAGTCCCTGTGGCCATGAAGTCCAAGGAATATTAGAGCAGCAAAGGATGCTCAGAAGGGGGACACGGTAAGTAAAGGATTGGTGCTAGGATGTTGTTTAGTGAACAGTCACTCTCTTTCTTTGAAATATCCTCGTATGCTGTTTCTTCTGACAGCAAACGTTTGGCAGCTATCCTCTGCTGGCAGATTTGTGACTGGGCTGAAGCAATGTGGAGCTGAGAGAAGCATTCAGGCTGGATATTAGGAAAAATTTCTTCTCCAAAAGACTGGTTGGGCTCTGGAACAGGCTGCCCAAGGAGGCGGTGGAGTCACTGTCCCTGGAGGTGTTCAAGAAACATGGAGATGCTGTACTTACGGACATGGTTTAGTGGGCAATATTGGTGGCAGCTGGATGGTTGGACTAGACGATCTTAGAGGTCTTTTCCAACCTTAATGACTCTATGATTCTACTCTCTTCTTGCTGGGCAGAATCCTTTTGTCTTCAGAGATAAAAAGTGGTGTGATGTTTTTAGGACACATTTAGAGGAATCCAAAGTAGTCATCAAAGAAGCTGCGTGGACAGAGTTCACTGCTACTGTCCAAAGGAAATCCAGTCTAAAGCCAAGTTCTTGAATGTCTGCAGTACTACTGAACCCTATTCCTAAATTTCTTAGAAACAAAAAGAAACATTTTGGCACGCCGATGACTACTTTTCCTTTCATTTGATTAAAGCTTGAACAAGATCTTCAGTAGAAGAAAATTTTCTATCAAGTCTCAGGAGCAGGCAGAACTCGGCCCAGTTTGCACCCATCACATTCCTCAGTGGCAAATCAGGAATCTCCCTTAAAGATGGACTAGAACATCTTCACAATGCATGGCCATACTTCTTACCTAATCCATGCCCTAGAGCAAATCTGGATGTTGTTCAGAATCTCTGTTTCTGAAACTTTCCACCTTTAAAACCAAGATTTTAAGGAGGAAACCAATGAAGGAGAAAGCAGCAACTATACCCTGGTGTTGGTCAGTACATTCTCCTGAGCACACTCAGGCCTACAGGATTAAGTGATCCAAGTTTGCTGTCACTATACAGTAACAGTTTGAGATGGGGGTTATCTGGCCCTAAGAAATATCTTCAGATTTAGAGTTAGAAATGACATTTGTTTTTGAAAAGGTCGTAGCTAAGTGGGCTTTGGCATCACAACACTCTGATGTGGTTGTACTAAATTTCTAGGCTGAGTTCCCTGACATCAGGGAACTGGGGTCTGTTTCTCGTTTGTAGAAAAAAATGCTGAAGTCAGTGGTTTCCGATGAAATCAGCACAAACCATCCAATTCACTTTTTGAGGGAAGAATTCACCTGCACCTGAAGTCAGAGCAAAATTCAGACTTGGTCTGAAGAACCAGTTTGCTTCTAGCTTTCAGGAGTATTTTACATCAATGTGATGCCACCAACCATTGCAGAGCTCAACATGTGGCACAGGGTCATATATCCCTGTAAGGTAAATGGAAAATACTCAATGTGTATGTACAATTGAGGCACATCCAAGATGTCTGGCCCACTTCTTCACTCCCTCTGGTGCTCATCCTACTTGGCACGAGGCAAGCCCCCAGTTTTAATGGCTAGGGTGCCACTGGGACAATGTCGGGGCTTTATACAGACTGGTGACAGGAGGTGCATTGGGTTGGACTAGTCAGTTGGACTAACACACCATGGGGTACACAGCCTGAAAATATCAATCATTTTTATTCCCACCTAGTAACCAGACTGACAAAGGTCCAAGTGAAATCAGCGTGTGCCAAACAGTCTTGCCATTAAATCTGAACCCCCCTATTTTTTTCATCCCTTGGGCTTCAAAGTCCAACCTACACTTAGCGACCTAAATACAAGTAGATGGGCTGGACTTTGGAGGATTTCATATATGGCCCTTCACATGAATGCAGTACTGCACAGATCCCATCAGTGAGACATTCAGCTCGTTGCATACAATCACTGTGGCTCAGAAAGTATTACTGTGCATTAGGTCTTGGTGCAGTCCTGTCAGTTTGCTGCAGCTTTGTGTGATACCATTCAGAGATGGTGGGTTGAGTCCCGCTTTATAACTCACTCAGTAATAACAAAAGCATATATGACTGGTATAACACTTCCTCTTGTATGACCAGAGAGGAGGTGAAAAAAAGCCCAATGACCACTAAGATCAAATTTGCAGTAAATCTCATGTAATGCTACAAATTCTCGCTTCCATTTCAATATGAAAGAAGCATGTCAGAGTTGGCTAAAAGGATTGTTCATGTCCAGAAATTGATGAAGACACACCATCATTACTGAAAATGTCCAACTATTCACCTTGGGAATGTGTCTGCCATCGGTAGCTTTGCTTCAAAGAATGACGATCCATCTGATCCATGCTGGCCTTGCACTGCAGCGAAACATGTTGGTGAGGCTCATGAGGAGAGATGCCAGCAATCTTTCACTGTGCTTTACAACTACTGAACAGTTAGTTCAATTTGTTGCTAGATTTTTTGTTGTGTTTTTTTTTCCCCCTATAGATTAATTCCCAGTGCTTCCAATTCCGTGTTTTTTGTTTTATGTGGTTTTTTGGGGGGGAAAAGAAAACAAGGAGAGGAAAAAAACTTGAACAAGTTGCAATGTTAAAAACTAGATGGAACAAGAAGGAGAACAGGAAGAAATGGAGAAGTGCAGTCAGTTGGCGTATTGTGCATAGAATGCAACTTTTACTCGCTCGATCTGGTGGCACAGTTTGATGGCTGGACCAAGCTTGAGCTCCATGCACTCTTGCACCGTGGGCAGTGTCAGCAACAGAAGGGCTTGGCCGTCAATGTCCTGAGGAAGAAAAACACAGTGATAATGGTTGTGTTTATGAATTCCATGAGCAGAGAGGTTTTGAGAAACAAGAAAGGAAGTCTGCCCACAAAACTGAAGACATTTTTGTTCTCTGCCCTATTCCCACACTTTGATGCGGCTCATCTTTTTCTGGAATACCCGATGCTTCTTTGGAAGTTACCTACTGTGACCTCATAGGCTCTCACCCATCATAAAAGAAAAGTCTAGTGGATCACCTTCTAAAGAAACACTGCAGAGGACTACAGAGGACAGACTAACTCCATTCTATGGCTGAGGAACTGAAGCAAGGACAAGGCTGCAGAGCTGAACTGAAAAACTGAAGTCAGCCAAACAAGACCCTTTCTTCCTCTCTTCTGTTCAGCACAGGTTTATGTCTGCCTTATCCCATGCTGAGTCCCCAGACCACCTAGGATCTGTCCTGTTGAACATAATGTGCTGAACAACCAAGAAGAATGGACCTGGATCTCCAGGAGCTCTTGCCAACTCTAATGTCACAGAATCACAAAGTAGTGAAGGGTCCTCTGGAGGTCATGTCCCTCCTTCAGGTATATTCATGCACCAAACTCTCTGAACTAGCACCCCAGACCGAAGACGTTTTATTAGGGATTTCTGTTAGCTTTATGATCCTTCTTTAATTAAGTGCTCAAGTCTTCTTTATTCTTTAATGGACTGAGAAGCAGATGACTGGGCTACAAAACTGCTTTTTACCCCTTAGGGAAGATCAGATTGGAAATGCAGAAAAAGTACAGTAACTCACTGGCAACATAAACTCCCCAGGAAAGCCCTGATTAGGTAGTGTTAAACACAGGGAGGATTTGGACACCTTATACACCGCTTTGATCAGGAGTGACCATTGCTCAGGTCCTTCCTACACCACAGCTTGATGGTATAATTTAATGGTACAGCAAATAGCAAGGAAAATCTGCAGACATCTGTGTTTGATTACGGTTCCCATAAAACTCTATGGCACAAGAGGGACAGGGTTGGCTTTCAAACCTTGGAGTTATTCCAGGCTGATTAATAAATGGTTGTAGCATGCTGCAGTGCAGCAACTACAGGATCTTGTTAGGAGAGTGTTTCAGCCTTGCTCTATACACACTTCAATTTCTCCCTGTCAAACCTATTGTAATCTGGAACAGAGCTATTCACGGTGAAGAATCAGAGATAATAAAATATGCAGCTGGCCATACAACCAAGGGCTATGGACCAATTAACCACACTTTCTTCTTTCTAATTATGATTTCCTAGAGCTGCCCTTCACTTTTAGCAGTGGCTGTTACTTACTAGCCCTGGAATGTCTGTTTCTATACAAATTCTACATGCTCCCTAACGTGAGATGAAGGACATTGGCTTCTACTCCTGCGAACTTACCTATTTAATTGGAGATGTTTGGCATTTCCTAAAATTAAGTCACCAAAGGGCCTGACTTCCAGATCTTCCAAAAGATGTAGATGGGAAGTAAGTGTCTACACACCTGGAGCATCTAGGTACTGGTGCCAAAATCCGTGCAGCCAATTTGGGGTTCAGTTGGCAGCTTTCTACTCCGCAGGCCAATATTTTAAAACAAGATGGAACCCAAGGGGCTAGGAGAGACAGCTAGCTATGTAACAACCATCCACTATCTGTTGGTACACTAGGGTGTCTATGTGACACTGGAATTGTGCTGTGGGTTTTGCCACAGGACCACAGGCACGAAAGGTGTAAACCTTGTTCTTTTGACAAGGACACCGACTAGGGGGTGGAGGGTGAGTTTCTGCTCTCTCTGAGTACCTGACAAGGCTCTGACTTGAATTTCTGAGGGTACTCATGCCTCGTTCAGCTGTTTGCCATAGCCTGGCCCCAGAGGATCTGAAATCTGCTTACAAGCTCTTCATGGAAGCCCTGGGCCCAGGGCTACCAACATGTGTTGCTTTTTATTTATTTATTTATTTATTTTTCGTGTGAATAAGCATCACAGACACAAACAGAAGAGTTACAAAAAGATCTCTACCTGCTCCTGAAATATTTTGGCAAGGGGTGCACAGTCAGTCAGTTTAATAAACCTCACAACGTCAGTCACAGTCCACTCCAATGGATTACTGTCCAGGACAAGCTTCTCTTCTTCCTCGTGCTTAATTTCCTACAAAAAAATAGTTACCTTAAAGAAAGCCACGTGGTGTGGAAAACCATGCAGCTGCACAGTAGGGATGCCCTCCTCAGATGAGGAAGGCTGGGCACGGAAGGGCAGTGTAGGGAATGCATTGGGAGCTTGGGGTCATACTCACTTCCTTGACCTGTGGTGACTTCTCCACCTCACTGCCGGGGATGGGTTGTGGCCGGCGGCTCCGCCGGGCCCTCTCCATAGGAGGAGGTCTGTCCGACTCGGCACTGCTGCGCAAGGTGACCGCTCGCCGGGGCCTAGCAGAGGGGACCTCAGCAGAGGAGGTGTCCGTCTGATCATCACGGAGCTCTGAGCTCGTCTCCTCACTTCCCGTCTCGTCCTCAACTGCGTCGGGCTCATCGTCTTCACTCTCCTGCACAAAGACCAGCAGGAAAATGGCACCTGGGCTCGGAGACTGATACAGCAGCAGATCAAGAGACACCAGGCCAAGCTGCAGGCCCATGTCAGAGAGTCACAGAACCATTAAGGTTGGAAAGACCTCTAAGGTCATCTCTTCCAGCCATCAATCCATCACAATCAGGACACTAAACCATGTCTCTCAGTGCCACATCCACATTTCTTGAACACCTCCAGGGACGGTGACTCAACCACCTCCCTGGGCAGCCTGTTCCAATACCTCACCACTCACCTAACATCCAACCGAACCTCTCCTGTTGCAGTTTAGGGCAATTCCCTCTCATCCTATCAGTACCTGTGAGAAGAGGTCAACCTGCACCTTGCTACAACACCTCCTCTCTACAACCTCCTTTCAGACAGTTGTAGGGAGCAGTAATGTCTCCCCTGAGCCTCCTCCAAACTGAACAATCCCAGTTCCTTCAGCTGCTCCCCATAAGAATTGTGTTCCATGGTGGCCCAGAGTAACACTTATTTTAACCAAATATCTCAATTTCATTACAGCACTGATTCACCCTCAATTCAGATTGATAACAAAATGTAGAACTGAAAAGCAGCTGGTGAACAAGTTCTTCTTCTGTTTCTAACAAAAGGTCAATGGTAACAACTCATCTGGCATGAAACACTCCTCTGTTGTGTTGGCATCTCAAACCTATGGCACTGCAAATGTCCATAAGAAGGGGAAACGGAAAATACTTAAAGCATAAAGCAAAACACAGGCTGCTTAAGACAAAGCAAAATCTTAAATAGGTTTTCAAAGAATCATGGAATCATAGAATCACTTGAGTTGGAAGGGACCCTACTTCAACTCCACTGCAATAAACACGGGAGTTGAAAATTTCACCTTACTTCAACATTTCACCTTAACTTCAAATGGCCATGGGTGTCACTGGTACTAAATGCAAGGAAATGCTGGTGTCTTTTTAAAATATCTACATGTACCAATGAGTAGGAGGCATTGCTCAGCTGGCATTTCTGTAAAACTCAGTACAAAGGGCTTCACTCAGATCTCCTCCTTTCAGCCCAACACTTCAGTATTGACAGAGCAGTGCAAATTTTCAGGTAAAGGAAACTACACTAAACTCTTGGGATTACTGTAACACGGAGCTCACAAATATAAATCAACTGATGGAAATTGTGTATTTTGAACTGACACGTAAGTAGCCAAAATGGCTTTGACATCTTAGCTTTGACTGAGGCGTGAGCACACATCCAAGGCATATACATAGGTCTTAGCTGAAAGAGCCATTTTAGCCCGAAGCAGTTATATTGGTTGAAAGGCTGAAAAATTTGGCTAATGGTTGATTTCAGCTCAAAATGTGTTTATTTCAGCTTAAATTCCTTTGAGGCAGTATAATTTAAGGAAATAAGGCTGAACCACACCTAAATGAGGACTGAGTCACAAAGATGTAAGCCTTCAAGTGACAGTGGCTTAAGAAGTTGCTCCCCTCCAGATGAATTAGGAGGGAATTTAACCACATCAGTTTGCTTTCTCACTGCATTAAGCAACAATAAATGGTGCTCACATGAGGAAAGGAAACGACACAAGGTTTTTGTCGTTACTATCACAATAAAACCACCTGGAAAAGGGTTCACACAGAAGGTATTTAACCATCCTGGCTACGGGTTTCAGTTGGACACAAATCACTGCAAAATTTAGGATTCTGTATCACACTGCATCCTGAAAAGAGTGAGGCCTCAGATATCACGTATTTGGGACACAAACCATTTACTTGATTTCTAAGGCTCCCAACACTTCTATCACTAGCAGTGGTGAACCAAAAATACCACAGAGGGTTAATGAAAAATTAAAAGCCCTTGAAACCGTAATGCCCAAGAGTTATTATTATTTACTAGAATATTTTGAGATCTTAGATGCTGCACAAAGCAGCAAACAGGCTCATCTGTCTGCCCGCAGGGCTATAAGGAAGCAAAAGAAAAAGATACAGTGTGTGACAGTACATTAGATAGCGAACCTTATGAAAGTGGAAAGAACAATAGTATCTTCTAATTCTACAACGGTCAGGGGTGAAAGTCCCTAAAGTATCCCAATATAACCAATTTAATGTTAGAATCAGAAAGTGCTAAGGAGGGATTCAAAATGAGAGACAGAAGTGTTGGGGTTTGCTGAGAAGTCCCTCAAAAAGGAGATGAAGACAGAGGGTGAAGCACTGAAGGCATGTGCTGATTTTTTCCCAGTGCAATGCTTACCTCTGCAGAGCCTGCAGCATTCAAATCAACAGCTGACGACCTCCTTTTCTTCTGCACAAAGATGGATTTCCGCCTTTTTCTGCGTCTGGCTGGCTTGACATGTCCACTTTTCATGTTGTTATTTTCCCCAATTGGTGGCTTAATTATTTTTTTCCTCTTTCCATAATAATAAGCTAGAGAAAACAGAGCAAAACGCCCATTAAAAACTTTAAGCACCAAGAGAAGGGAACTTCAGCTTGCTTACTGCTACTGATCCGGCATTACACTCTAGGTGCACTTTTATGAGGAACTCTAAAATACCTTGATTTGGAAAAAAAATATCCCCTATAAATGATACCACTGTGGACTATCACAAAGTGCTACAACTTTTATGTATACATTTTTATTGGTGATGAGTGATGAGTTCAGAATTTAACCCTGCACTCCATACTCAGACAAAGGTACAATTTGAAAGGAGAGGACAGCATGTTTCAAATTTGATCCAATGCCCTTCTGCATGAGTTAAGACACACTTACAGTTGCTAATAGTTTCAGCAGAGGGTGGAAAGAGCTCAATTATGTTTGTTTGTTTGATGCACAAAGGAATACATTTTGCTTTTGTTTTCTAACTTTGAGTACTTTGGCCCAAGTTGAAATGAAGAATATGAAGGTCCCCTGGCCTTACATTAATGGATTCATTCATGTTCTTTCTGACATGCTCTACAGCATCCTCTGGGGCTGGCAAGTAGGGTGTCCTGGGAAATGTGGACCTGGCACCCACGTCAAAGTTTGTAACTGAACCAAGTTTTTCATAAAATGAATGGAGTTTAGGGCATCTTTCATCTGACCAAATATAAGCATCAACTCTGGGATAAGATAATCACAGCTGCAGATTCCCCAGCTGTACTCCTCCAGCTCTCCATGTGCTACCCATGGGAACTAGGTGTCTAGATCAGACTCAGAATTCCACAGAAACTCATATTCAGTCACACGAACCTCCCCGAGCATGTTTGTCCTTCTATCCTGGCACCAAAAAGAAGCAAATCAGTTTAAATCAATCATACTGGTTTTTTTGCTACTTTTGTGATAGAAGGACAGTGCCCACTTCCATTTTCCTGACGTAAGATCCAATTACAGCAGTAACGCTGACCAGTAATAAAAGTAACACTGACATCAAAAAGCACCCAACACATGCTTAATGTCAGCCTTCCTTATACAGGTAGGAACAATTTTACACACCCTGAGCACAGAGAGTTGATGCTATATCAGCACCAAGATACTGTGCTGGCGTGTATACTGGAAACTCTTCAATGAGTAGGACAGGATTCATCTAACCTAAGGAAAGTGTCTCAGATGTAGCAGTTTAAATCTTAGCTAGCCACTGCAGGTTCCTGTTATGTTCCTTATATTAACTTTACATACAAAGAAAAGTCAATACTTCCAAAGAGCAGTGAGTTTAAAAGAGATGTATTAGGATGGAGTGAAATGGACTGGAGATGCCTATTTATTCATACAAAATACTAAATAAGCCCACAGTGATTTGGCCAGAATCAAATAACTACTCTACAAGTAGTATACCTACTCTACTCTACCTACAAGAGATAAGTCCTACTCAATAGTAATGTATTACACTACTCATTTTCTTCATAACTAGCTCACATGTAGCATCCCACCACCCTGAATCCTGGCTAGCAACAAGCCTTGCAGTCAATACTCACTGTACTTGGTTTTAGTATGAATGGAGCAGTTCTCTGGGCAGACTTCGGCCACCAGCATAGGACTGAACAAATTGGGACAGCACTCCAACTTTGCACACACTCTTCTGCAGAAATCCGCTACCTGATCCGACGTTCGCACAATCTTAACAGTTGCCCTGTATGTCTTCCCTCTGTATCTAGAAATGAGTACAAGAAGATCCAGCGTCATCAATCAAGTGATGTCCCTTGACGCTACACAGCAGACTCTGCCCTCTTTTAGGGAGATACCTTCCTTAATGGTTTTTGGGAGAGTGTATCTCTTGGGCAGGCAGGCAGAACAGGTCTGCTTGCCTACACGACTCTATTTCAGATTGACTTGAAAAAAGAGAAGTAGGGTAGAATGGTCATGGAAGACTTGAAAATAGAAAAGAAAGGTAGAATGATCCTAGAAGCTGAGACAAGGACACGGTTTGGAGAGGAATGCATGTGCAAACTGGAGATACGGCAAAAGACAGAAAAAGTTCATATCGACTTGGTGTGGATACTACACAGGATATCATACTAATCCTTTTGAACTGATTTGTATTGAGGAGACGGGTGTAATCTCTTCTCACATATGGACCTGAGAGAAGCTTATATGCCTTGCAGAACTTCCTGGCCACCACCTTGTCTTTAGGCTGTAGTCTTCACTACAGCCTGTTAGTCTCCGCTCTACCTTTTGTCTTCTATATTGCTATCTTTTTCAAAGCAGTTCTCACCTCACGTTCCATACCACAACACGCCCACATTTTTGCTGTGCCAACTGTGGTCACTGAGTATACACACAATGTAGAAGTATCTGGGTTAAACTGGACTGCCTGCCATATGGAGACCAGATGACTTCATTGCTATGAGATCTGGGTAGCACAAAACCTGAGGAACTGAAAAGGAGTCTCCTGAGTGGTTCAATGGGGCTATGAGAACAGGCCCTAAAACCAGTGATTCCTACAGGGAATGCTCAGAGCAGAAATCTGCAATGAAACATTTGCCTGAAATTTGTTATCCATGTGCTACTAAAACATTTATTTCAGTGTTTTATATGAAGTGTTTCTGAGCGATAAATGGCTAAGAAAGATACAGTTACATCCCTGCTGTAATACATTGTAAACGTGAACTCTGAAAAACCAATTAGACCCATAATTTATTAAACAGCAGCACCGAGCTATTGTAAACAGTGAGATAAGGTTTTTAAAACATCTCTTCCGCATCCTGAGGAGTGCAACACAAGAGACAATCATGCAAACTCCTGGTGCTTAGGCATTATAAATGTGCTTTAGAAGAGAGAAAAGTAACACACACAAAACAGAAAGAGAGAGAGTGGAAGACAGAGATTAGTGGTTTGGAAGCAATGAAAGACAGATACAGACATCAGGAAAAATGAGACAAAGCATTTGTGAACGTACTAAGATCTACAGTTCACTAGTTAGGGAAGCAGCTCCTCACAGCCAAATATGAAAGAGGAGCAGAAGGAGAAACAAAGGAGCTGTGGCTGGAGAATCAAAATACACAGCATATACACAGACCCAATTCCATCTCTTTGTAAGCTTTACTGAGTTGTGCAAAGCAAGTGAGAAACCTACTCTTCCAGCTCTACCTCCCAAAAACTCTTTCTGGAAGCACTGATACATGGGAAAGAGGGTTCAACCCCATGGCATACAAAGCGATACAGAGGGTACTCAATCACAGAATCATAAAGGTTGGAAAAGACCACTGAAATCATCTAGTCCAACCGTCAATCCATCACCACCATGCTAACTAAACCACGTCAAATACAACTGGGGCCTGAAAACAGCCCAACTCAGGCATCCTCATGTCGCAGAAGACTTGATCCAAACCATCACCTCAACACAACACTCCTCCAGAACCTAAAATAGTATCTCTGCAAGGCACCAGGCTCTGACACCCTATTTGGTGTCCAAACAAAGACCCCAAGTTATGGAGACAATGCTGGATCCATTCATTCTCCTGAATGAATGCATGAATAAAATATTTTATTAGCCAACCCTTCATGCACCCTGACAGACCTTGGCAGATAGATGATATAAAATGGAAAACAGTGCTTCTTCCAGATGGAGAGCACTGTTATCCCAGCTTCCCTGTGAAACAGCTGGCTAGCTATAGGAGGTTTGGCAATACCTAATATAAAAAAGAACAAATTCCACAGGCATTTAAATATATCTACTTATAAACGTTTTATATTTCTTTTCAACATGATTGAAAAGACTCCTGCCCTTATTACTTCTCCAGGAGCCATTAAGTTTAATGACAGCCTAGATCGTTAGGTCAGTAAATCTGAGTCCTGTGTCAGGCTTAAGAATTTCACAGTTACATTCACCTGAACCCTCAACAACTTTGGTTGAACTAAAGCATCACTTCCAGCAAAGCACCAGCTTCCCCCTCATGCTGGAAGAATCCTGGCAGCAGGAGCATCTGTACCTATAAGCCTGTGTTTCATTTTGTGTATGGAAGCGTGTGGATTTAACTTACATTTAATTTGTCCTTGTTCTGACTTTCACCACTAGGATGAGAAGAATGCATCTGGTTTTGTTTCCCTGCAAAAGCACTGTTATCAAATTGCGTCTTGATCTTCTTTCTTGGAAGCTAAGAGAGCTGTCTGATGGGTATTATTCAAGCATGGCTGACTTCTACTAACCATGTACTTCCTATTGTGTTTGACTACCCAGAAAGGACTCATTGTACTAGAGTGCCCGGTAAAAGAAAAAGATGAAACTAGGCACATGAACAGCTGACTGATTTCACAGTCTGGTCTGAATGCAATGCACGCAGCAATTAACAGAAGGGATGGCAAAATGCAGATCAACGTAACTGCACCCATCAGTCTCAATAATTCAAGGTGTTAGTGCTGGTAGTAATACTTTTTACAAGATTTTGGCCTTGGCAGCACCTCGTTCAACCACAAACCAGGTTCTACTAATATTTTCCATATTCCTCATACAAAAGATTTCTAACAACCACCACCAAATGTGGTTTAGGACAGCCATGTGGAAAGAGCGCCTCTGGATATCAAAAAACTCTTTTCCATCAGTACCATTCAAAAAATTCCCTATTGCTGACATTCCTATTGATGCTCTCATACAAGGACCCCTATCTTCATTAACGCTTTTAATCAGTAAGTAATGTGCATGCACAGCACGGCAACACCAGAGACATGGAAAACAGCTGTGTCAAGCATAACATTTTTAGTTTTCTTGGAAGTCACTGTTCTTTTTAAAAACATTTTTCAGCTACAGCCAAATAAATCCTCCTTTCCTCTCCCCCCTCTCTGCCCTCAGATCCCAAAACTTGGAGAAAGCCTTCTGGCTGAAGTTACTTCCGGGAAAAGTACACTCAGGATCTTTGTTGATCCGTGAGCAACAATAGTGAGCTAATAGCAATTTGCTGGCTGTGTCACACTTATTCTTCTTTTGGAATTTGAGATTCATGAGAATAAAGTATCTCCTAAGAGCTCCAGCTGGGGATCATTGTGTGACGATGTGAAAAGCCTCACGCTGAAGACATATCAAACAGCAAGAGCGTTGAGACTACCCTCATTTTCAAAGGTTTCATCACAAGGACACAGCCCACAGTTCTGACAATCGCTGAGATGATTTTGAATAACTCAGTGGTTAAAAACTTCCATTTCTTTCAGGGGATCAAAAGTTCCTCTCTTTTCTTTTGCAAGAAATTTCCAATTTGCTTTAATAAGCCAAAGTCCACCAAAAATAAGAAATCCCCAAGGAACACTGGCTACCCACAGCAGACAACCAAGTCTCTCTCCATTGAATCTACTTGAAGTAACTTACCATGACGGCAGCAGAAACTGTCTAACATCCATTTCACAATGTCTGAATGAGACCCTGCCTGTAGGGACCACTGCAACTGCCGAAGAGAAAAAACTCCGAAGTTTTCATCAAAACCCTGACACCCTGAAGCTACTCTGTATATTCTAAATATAGGGATTTTACAAATACTCCTAATCTGGGTAAAATCAACGGCAATGTGGTAGTTTTCTTCTTCCAACACTATCTGATCATTCAGTGATATTCTGTACTATCGAAAATATGATTTGGAAAGGGTACTGAAATTATTCTTATTGAAAACACATGTCTTGGTAAGTTTCCTCATTGTGAAAAGAAAGGGTTTAAGTCATTTCATTGCTGGTAGTGTCTTCTGTCTCCAGTATTTGGCACTAAAGGCCAAATGATTACACTAATTCACCCTTGCAGCACCTCAAGAAGTATATGCAGAGCTGATGTAGAAGACGCATCACATCATATGAGCTGTAGCTTTGTACTGACATTTGAGGACAACCATTAATAATTGGCTGTCGCTTGGACTTCATATCACTGATCACAACCCTTTGGGCTCAGTTGTCCAGCCAGTTTTCCACCCACCAGGCACACGTCCAATTCACATCTCCACAGCTTGGCTATAAGGACACTATGGGAGACCGTCAAAAGCCTTGTTAAAACCAACACAAATAATATCCATTGCTTTCCCACAACCACCAAAGCAGTTATCTCATCACATGAGGTGCAACTTGTCCTTTTTAAGTCCACACTGGCTCTTCCCAGTCACTTTCCAGTCCTGCACGTTCTTGGAAATGGCTTTCAGATGGATTTTGCCTAAAAACCTTTCCAGAGACTGAGGTTATGCTGACCAGTCCATAGTTACTTGAATTCTCCTTCTTGCCCTTCTTGAGGAAGGATCTGATCTTTACCTTTTTTCCAGAAATGAGGAAACTTTCATAATCACATGAAATTTCAAACATGACAGAGTGGCCTTGCAATGACATCAGCTAGTTCCCTCAAGCAGAACTGGATGCATCCCATCTGGCTGCACGCAATTCGGTACATTCAGTTTGCTTATGTTATCTCTAGGTTATTTCTGTCTACCGTGGTTAATAAATGCTTCAGTCCTCCAAAGAGTGATAGGGATCTGGGAGGCTTGAGCGCAACACCTAACAGCTGTTAAGGCAAAAGCAAGGCAAAGAAGACATCAAACACCTCAACACAAGTGAAAGGCAGTTTTGTAAAGCACTCCCAGTGAGAAGACTTTATTGGAAATACAACTTCATAAATAAGTCATCGTGCCTGTGATTCGGGGTCAATATTTCTAGACTGCAGGTCTGGATTTGAGCAGGTCTCAGAATTTCATTTAATAAGGAATACCCGCCTTTCTTATTTTGATCATGCAAGACCCCAGACAATTTACAAACACTGGAATTTTTTTATGTACTAAGTCCTAAAAGAATGGGTACGCCCAATCAACCCCACTCACAGCTCTTACAAATGAAGGCTCTTACAAAGTATAAAGGCCCTCAAGCCTTTGTAAGATAGGGAAGCCAAATCTAGATGAGGGCACTGAAATTAAAGCATCAAAACCATAAGGGCTGAATGTCCATGGCTTTGTCTGTTCCTCATGGGAATTCAGGGGATTAGGCCTGACATTTCTAACTCATCATCAACAATAAATCAAGTTTGACTATTTTCACAGAAAGCCAGTGGTGCTGATGAGAAGTGAATGCCATCACACATTACAGACCCATCTCTTTGGACAATCTAAATTGCTTATCTTCTTTGTAAGGCTAGCATAATTGATTCTGTGCTGGTCACTTCTGACAGCAGAGTAAACTAAATGCACCTTGCACTAGGACCAAGATAATGCCTTCCCAGCAGTGAATAATTTGGCATTTGGGCCAGTGGAAAAAAATGCTGCCTTCTCACCACCCTCCTCCCTCACCATCTCTCTACCCTACTGCAACCATCGCAGCAAACAAACAACAACATCGTCAAGATCTAAGGAGTTGTCAGTTTATATCAGAAGGAAGGAGGTGACGTGACATGTCACATTACAGCACAGATGCTGCAGCTGGCTGTAGAGCTGTCATCATTAGCAGCAAGACACCACTGGGAGCCAGCATAGCTGGAAGTCTGTAGACAGGCGTTTGCTTGTTATAGGGTTCTGTTTAAGATTCTGGAGCACAACCGACTGTCATACCTGATGTAGCATGTCATGTGCTGTTTGCACATCCCAGGGTATCTGATTTCATGAGTATGTTTTCTTTCCCACTTCTGCACAACAAGATGCAATTAAAGCCCCAGCAGGCTTCTTGATGAAGCAGCTCAAGCAAACTCCGGAAGGAAAAGAGAAGTCCAAGGGTATTCAGGTAGGGTATGTCTATTCTCTGACAACCAGTAAAAAGTATCCCAGCTACTCCAGGCAAGCTGCTTTCATCAGCCAGCACCACTCCGGAAGCCAGATAGATGCTTACGGTTTTCTCCAGTCCCATTACAACTCAGCAGCCAGAGAACAAGGCAATACTGAATGAGAGTATCTTTCAATGCTTAGAAATGACACCAAAACTTGATGTCCCAACTCTGAGTCTGTGAAGACCCATCCTGTGGTTTGATAAAGTTGAAAGATGCCATTTGACTTGTTGAGAGCTGAGACTGCTGCCTGAAAAAATGGGTGGAAATGCCATGGGGGAAGGTAGAAGAGATGTAGGTGCTCACTACAGTATTATTAGCACACCAGGTTAGAAGAGGGAGGATAAGCAGCTGACACGGAAGAGATGGGTGATGGGCTGTGGCAGACCACATGATGATGATGAGGTTGGTCTTCCTGATGTAAGCACACACAGAGTATGCAGGTTGCCTGGAGTCTCAGCAGATTGGGCGGCAGATATAGCTGACTACTAAGGACAAAACACCTCTGTAATTGATGGCAAATTAAATGTCTGTCAGGCTGTCTCCTGCTAGAAATAAGGATTGCAGAAGCTACAAACGACATAACATTGCTTTTGCACAGCTGATACTCAGACTCAAATAAGAAACCCCAACAACGTTCTATTCTGAGCACTGCTAATAGGAAAATTACCCATAAGCTTGAGTCTTTGCAGGACAGAATGTAGAGTTGGGGCACTAAAACCTGGTTTCACAGCTGCTTAGTAACTGCTGCAGTGCATTATCTGTTGTTTGACAGGACAACGTGTAGGAGCCTGGAATCAGTGACATCATTGCCCATGACTTCCATTTGTTTTTAATGAAAATCTGCAGGTACAAGTACGACTTTTGGATTCCAATCCACAAAACTTCGTTTGATGAACACAGAAGCATGACCTTCCACAGGAGTGAGAGAAGCAAATGAAAACAGTGTTTTCTAGTAGCTTTTCATTTCTAATTGCAATTCTCCTTTAGGAAAAGTTTCAGATTAGGGAGAATAAAAGGTTCTCAATTCTCTCCCTCAATGAGAGCACACATGAGATTTCTCCAGTGTCTGCGTGGCCAAAGAACAAATACAACAGCAATCAATAATTCCATATTTGATGCCAATCATTGTAAAGAAGCAAAAGGAAACTGCTTTTATTTGAAAAGGAGTGAGAGTTCAATACAAAATGTGAAATTCACCGCATTTAGCATCAGTACTCAAAAAGTCAAGGTGATCAAGCTTGGTCAAAAACAGATTGCTATCCAGAAGGAACTATTTGCTGAGTTCGTCTTAAAATGAGAAGAACTGCTTTTTGGAGGTATCTAAAGAGAGCTTATGCACCCTCTTTTAAACAGATAATGGTTCTTGAGATACATACTACAAACAGTGCCCATTTCATAAAGAATAAATGGGTACATTTATTGGCACATAAATGGGTACATTTTGAAGTAGGAAGGGAAAACAGGGTATTTTCTAGATACAAAGTTTTCTTAAATACTGTTTAGAGAAGAACTGAAGTATATATTCTAGAAATACATTAAACCATAATCTGAACCTCAGATCTGCTAATATTTTGTCCCAGTCATGCTCCTGCTTAAAATAAGTTCCTGCTATTTTGTTTGCACTTTTCGGTGCTATCAATTCTAGCCAGGTTTTTCTGCATTCAAGTGGCAGGCTTTATATTAAAAGCAGTAATGCCACTATATTTAAAAGCTAGAGATTGAGTGAAATTAGTAATAGTTGAGCTGATAGGAGCTCCTTATCATAAAAGTCAAGACTTTGCAGAATAAACATGCAATTTTTCTGCAGAATTTGGATGGCTGCTTGAAGAAACAATAGAAATGAACTATTCCGTTGAAAATTTCACTTCTTAAGTTGCTAGAGAGCAAGCCAAGTAACTCAACGAAGCGAAATGACAATTAAAAACACTCTCACAATACAGTTATTTCTTTTCCCAGCCAGCTCCATTTCTGAAGCCTCCCGTATAAAAGGACACACTCTGAAGACTTACTTTGCTTTGAGCGTTTCCTCTTGGAAATTCCACTGAGGATCTTCCACTAGCTGCAGCTCTCGTAAAACACTCCCTGGCTTGTAAGCTGCATTGATCACCATGCTCAGAACCTAGTGAGAGATAAAATCAACAACACTGATGGATTTAAAAGCAGTCCTCAGCGACAACAAACATGATCTCTGGTGCTGTATAAGCAGGAGAAGCTTACAGATGCCTATTAGGTTCAAGGATACATAAGACAAGTGCTAGATGCAACGAGAGGAGGTCCCAGATTCAATCAATGTGAAAAGTACATTGTGGGCAATGCCTCAGTATGATACCACAACTGCTTTAAATGCTGCTGACTAACCCCAGAGATCTCCCATTAAAGGAACACCGGTGTTGTGCCTCGAGACAGACCTTCTCACCCAAAGCAGATTTCATTCCCTGCACCCACAGTGGCTCAATTTATTAAAAAATGAAAATACCTCTGGATGGCTCAGCCAAGGACAAAGTCACATGTGTCATTATACAATGAACACTAAAGGGGAAATTCATGCACTTAAGGTTGGCAATATGCTTAAGAATCTGAGTGCTGAGTGCCCTGATGGTATTAACAGAATATTAATAAAGTCTATACAAAAAGAGTTTGCAGGAGGTGTGCCTAAAAGCCAGCGTGTGTCCACTCTGTACAATAAAACACATGTGCTAATCCATTTAATCCAAAGTTTTTGAGAATAAAAGTAATTCCTACTATTCTCTCAGAGAATCTAAGCTTTAATGGCCTACACTTGGCCTAAGGAGATAAATACAAGAAAAACAAATCTCTTAATAGCACCCGACCATGTGTTTGAACACTCTGCACTGTATGTCAACGAATGATCCCACCGTGAGTTTGGATTGGTTTTGGCATAATTTAGCTCTTTACCTAATGTCTGCTCTTAACTCCTTGAGGGCCTGCAGATGACTTCAAATGATTTCGGTATGATGGACATTAAGTTCCCCCAGTGCACCCAAGAACACGCTTCATCAGAAGTGAAAATCTGACTGCATCATATTGCAAAGAGCAATCAGTTTGTTTTTATTTTTTTTTATTAAATAATGCAGCAACCATAATGATTTGATGACTTTTTGAAAACTTTGTAGGGTGGAACGTTTTCCAATGAGGATTTCCCTTGATGATGCATAGTACCAGATGAAATGGAAGTGGTTTGAGCAGCCTGGCTAGATTATTTACTAGAAGCAAAAAATGATTTATCATTGAGAGATACCGGAATGATACTTGGAAAAACTACTACAATCTACCGGAAAAAAAGTGTAATGAGAGATATTAAAAACAATGCCTATAACGACAGCATCCAATGCCTTATGCAGTTCTGATCACCTGTACATCTCAAAGCACTCTACAAAGAATGGCAAAAGCACACTCCTTATCTCACACAAGGGGAATCTAAAATACAGATTTACCCACAGCTGTCGAGCTGGTTCTTATCTTGTCACAAACTAAGATTCCCAAGAGAACAAATGAAAGCTTCTGAGGGGCTCCATCCAGTTACTCATTCACATCTTTTCTTATCCACTACTCACCATACAGATACAGCACTGGCATCCAACACATATATCCAATGCACAGAAGCCAAAGGTAGGTTTTCAAAAGCCACGAAGTCCTTGGGTGGCCCCCATGCTCATTTATAACTCATCAGATCTATTCCTCTCCTGATTTGCAAATCCAGGAAGACCCAACATTGCAAATAACTGTTTGGCACTGCTTGAGCACTATCAACTGCAGCCCTGCAAAGATACCCACAGTGCCAGTACTTCTCTTGAGGTTGGCTTGTTGTCAACAGAACCCTTCGTAAACTTGTAAAAGAAGTTCTTAAAAGAGTGTTTGTAAGAGCAGAGATTTCCCTTTAAGAGAAGAAAAAAGGTTTTTTTCAAAAAAAAAGCTTTATCTTTTACTCTTCTTGTACCTCAAATAAGTCACTGAGTCGGGCACTTCACAGCAGCAGGAGTCCACTACCGTGTAAAATATATTACCTTCTAATGACATTATTTCTTAATATTACGCACTATTAAACACTAGGAAGAAAAAAAAACACCAAAAAAAAAGCCAAAAAATCCACCCAAGAACACTTTGTCTATTGCAGAGAAATTAACAAGGATTAAAGCAAAAACAGTGAAGGAACCTAGAGTGATTTCCAGTTCTCTCTGGAGACGGAAAGTCCTTTCACCCAGGTCAGATGGGTCAAATTTGAACCTGATTCACCAAATTCCCTTTGGCTGCAGTGTGAACAGTCTCAGATTTTTGTATTTAATTTTAGCCCTCTCCATCAGGACTGGTTTGGATAGAGCCAGCAGTGCCTTGGAGCAGAAGGGTGGATGAGACAACACCAGCCTTTGTTGCTGTGCACCTAACAAGTTTTGTTTTGTTACTGCTGAACTTTCTTTGGATTTTCAGAGTCAAACAGACTGAAGCCACATTGGTGACCACGATCACACAGCAACACCACAAGTCTTTGCCAAACCTTCTAAGTACCTGAACCTTAGTTATCAGCTTTCCCACGTCACACATCAAGAGCACAAGTGCCTTTTATGGGATGTCTATAAGTGCCTGCTGCCACTGGGTACTCAGCATCTTTCTTCGCATCATAGATTGGTTGGGATTGGCACATTACCCATCACTTCTCATTGATGATCCCAATCCTGGACGAAGCTTTCTCAGGAAGCAGCACCATGAGGTGCTATCACAAAACAGCACTAAGCCTCTTCTCCTGTTCAAGAGCCCAATGACCATCATCCTTATGAGGAGAAACTCAATTTCCTTCCTCTATTTGAGATGTGATCCCACTTCTCCTAATGAACAGGAGAGATGCTAACTCCCAGACTAACCTCAGACCACATAGCTTAAGCTGTTTTATTTTGTTTGGAATAAAGATGTAGTTGCGTGGCAGAGAAAGAAGGAAAGAAGAGCTATTTGGGATTCTTAAGTTAAATGATCAAGCACCTAAAACTGCGCTTTTGCTGTAGTCAAGGTAGTAGCACATGAGTGTTGATGTGCTTATGGCAGCCTATGAAATTTCAAAAATACAGATAGCCAGATCCAAGGTGGAAGATCCATTATCGATGAGTCAGTGTCCATACAGCACTCATCAGGACAATGCTAATGAACCCTCCTGCAGAAATGCAGTTTATATCTTTTCAAACTATGAAAGATTTCTGCCATCCTAACACAATATCTGATTGCTAATGATAACATCAACATGGCTCAGTCATACAGCTACTCAGTACAAGCCACATCATTTTCTGAGCATTTTGATTTAATTATGCAAATTTCTCCTAAGAAGTCATGCTGTGCTGCAAAAAAAAATATCAAGCTGTAGAATGCAATAGCCTTCCTTCACAAATAGTGGCTCATTTTTCCTGCTTGCATCAGCTGCAAACAGTAACAGACATGATATCTTTAAGCCCATTTTCTTCAAAACAGAAAAATAGCAAAGTGTCTTAAAATAGTTATAGCAGTAAACAAAGAATCTAATTAATCTTTACAGCATATTTCCTTAAGATATGGTGGGTTATAGATCATCTTAAATCTTAAAAAGACATTTTATAATGTTGTAGTGGTTGTTGGCACAGATGAAAGAACTGCTAAGTATTTACTGATATTCTGACCCAAGAACGAGGCCTTTAGCTGACAATGTGTTTCTTTTAATCTAACTTAAAGCTAGTATTTCTTAGATAACTTAGCTACTATACAGCCACTGATTTCCAGCCCAGCTGCAGCTATTGCATGGCAGTAGTCGGTATCTCCACTGTCTCTTGGCTCCAAATCTCAACTTCTTTTCCAAACAAGCATCTCAGGAATGAGATAAACTCTGAAGTTGATGTTAAACAACAGTTGTTATCATCCTCACTTGCCCCTTGGGGTGAAAGAAGCCACGATAAATCAAAGACTTGTGCTGTCACCAGGAATAATGAACCTCCAGGCTTTAAGAATAAGTTTGGCAATAAGTACCAGAATAATTCCTTGTTTCTCACCTAAGGCTCTGCATGGATGGAAGGGCGCATACGCACAAGCAAACACAGAACTGCAGCCAGTATTTTTGATCGCACTACCAAATAAGCTGCAATTGCTCTCTCAATTTTACACAGACATCTTGCTCAAGGGGGGCCATTCTGGGAGGTACCTCTGTTTCCTCCCTGCAGAGCTCACCTCTTCATCCAACACACTGGAGCAAAGCAAATGGACAGATGTCGGGGGATGCTTGTTCTGCTGGAGAAGAGGTGATGCACGAAAGCAAGCATATTCATGCTACTTCTCTCCCCAAACCCCTTTGAGAATGGCCTAGACTACTCATCTGGAAGGAGATGGTACTACTCCATACTACAAAATTATCTCCCAGCCTTCTTCAGTCTACAGCCAAGTGGTACTGACCATCAGCTATCTCACTATAGCATGCAGGCTGGTACCACCGATTTGTCTGGAGCTGGATCCAGAATGATATGTCACTGCATCAGAGGCAGATGCAGGGAAGGGACAAGACTATGGGGTAAAAAACGGCTGAGAAGCAGCATGAACCCTTCAGTGCCAAACAGGGTAACATCTCCACCACAGAGACTGCTGCCCGCTGGAATTGCTCACAACTGGCACAGGCTTAAATTTTAACTAGAGCATCTCTAAAGGCAGAGAGCTACAGCTAGAGACCAGGGTGATTTAAAAGGCTCTCAGCAGACTACTGCTGAATCTGTTCTTCCTTCGTAACTGTTGTTTCAGGTTGTCTTTCCCACATTCCCCTGTGTGTTGCCAAAGTAAAGCCCATGTATAATTTATTCATTCCAGACAAGTTATTCTGATGCATAATTTACAACAGCTTGCAATTTGCATTCTCTGGGCCACATCATCAGCGGGTATGATGCGAGACAGAGCCATCAAGCTTGGTACTGAGTATGGGCTGGAGGAACAGGGACCCATCCTTACCACTGCCCATGGTTCTCTAAGCTGCATAAACGTCTTTCATCTTGGCAGCAGCTGATAGGAAACATGTGTTTCCTCCACAGCTAAACCCCAAATGTGTTCCCTTCAGCCCTTCCAGAATTTTAGGCTGGTCCCCATGGATCTATGAGCCTGGATTTATATTCAAAATACCACTACAAAACACTGAGCCACCACCATGGTTCTGCTCCTTGGGAAGTCACTCATGACTCCAAAAGCAAGATGTCCGTGTCTTGTTGACACTGCTATTTGCTCCTTCAGCACAGACTTCTGCAAGGAGTCAGAGCAGGGGAAAACTGGATTCCTGTAGGAAACTTCATCTGGTTTGCACGGTCAATAACAGGTCCCACTCCTGAGGAATTTGGAGAAGCTGGTGCTAGCCAATGCAACTATACACAGGCAAACAAAGCATAAGACATAAGGGGAGGACCTTGCAGAAGCTTTGCACTGCATATGTTTTAAAAACCCAAATTCCAGGAAGGAGGAAGAAATGTCAGCTTAACTACTGGCTGTGGATGCCTCATGTTTCCCCCATGCTGCTTTTTCACTGCCTGTTTTTCAAGCAGCAGCAGATTGCTAATGTTCCCTATCAGCAAGCCACTGCAGACTGGCTTTCAAATTTGGCAGCTGCCAACTTTTGCACCGCAACCACTTAATCCTGCTTTCTGCTGACGGCTATTTTTGATTTGCTTCTTTCAAATCCAAGTGTCCACCTGCACAGGCAGCTGAGTTACGGGGTTCTCTTCATGGCCCAGCTTTTAACCATGCGAGACAACTGGCAGTGCCGCTGTACGTAAAGCGGTGAGCGCAGGTTAGTAAGGAACAAGGGGGCACACACAGGAGTCACTCTACAGTACAACAGAAGTACATTTTGAGAAGTGGTGGGTGATTTGGGAGGAATCCCACATTCCAGTTGTTTCTGTCAGGGACAGAATCCTCTCACTTCAGGCAACTTCAAACATCCTCACTGAGCTGGGCTCTGAGGGTCTTGCAAATGCATCAGACAGATGGAGCCCTACAAGCTCCATTGCTGTTCCACCTTATGCAGAGAGAGCTCAAATATGGCCCTGCATCCACAATGGATAGGGTTCATATAGGTATAGACCAGAAAGCTGGAATAGCTGGATTCCTAGAAGACCCAACTCAAGTTGAAATAGTGGCGGTCCTGTGTGGAGCCAGGAGTTGGACTCAGTGATCCTTGTGGGTCTCTTCCAACTTGCGCCATTCCAGTGGCCACGGCATCAATGGCACCCTACTTATCCAACAAAACCACCTGGTTGTCTCCCACCTGAAGTCACCGTGCCTCTCAGCTGTACATGAACTGTATGCAGAACTGTGCAGAAAATCTTTGTGCTTTTTTCAAACAAGACAGTTTTTGTCTGAGGTCAACAGAAAGCACTCAACTCCCTAGATTTGGCTCACTGCAAGCACTGATTTGGTTGGGATGAAGTAGACAGATGCTGGTGCTCTGCCACACCTGGTGTGTGGGATTAACCCCATAGCATTCAGTTTCCACTCAGCACATCATACACACCTGTGCTTGGCTTTCTGTCCTCATCACTTTGGAACTCAACAGTTTGGGCCCCATTGGCCCACGGTCACCTACATAATGGCGTCACCCATACCAAATCTGCTGGCCCAACAGTCATGTGGATGCTGCACTGCTTGTGCCAGGAGAAGCAGTCTGATGGGTGCAATCACAGAGATCCTTTTCTGGGATAGCTTTGGCCAGAACATTCTCTTGTGCAGCAGTCACAGACGAAACTTGCACCAGCAACCAACAAAACTCTCCACGCTTCAAAAATAACTCTTCTCCCATTACAACTCCCAAAGCATATATATATCCTCCCTTCCAAGTTTGCAGTCTTGACCTGTGGAAGCTGCCACAGAGCTCTAAGACAATTTTAGGTATTTCTTATTGAATTCTACGCCCAGCAACCCATGATCCACATTTCCCCCTCAAATTCCCCCCCAAAATAGCTGGCTCATACCTCTTTAAGGACCAGCACGCACTTGCCAGGCCCGACAGACTGAGGTAGCTCTGCTATTCTGCCTTTGTTTAAATATGGACCTGAGAAGCAGCGGTGGTTGATGTAGAGCTGGGGGCAGCAGTATCTCCCATTGATAGTGCCTGCAAGGAGAAAGTAGCAATGATGTGCATGTTGCACTTTTGTGCAATAAATTAAGGGCCTTTCTTTCTCCTAGAAGGGGAAGGATGGGAGAAGAGTGAATGATGATCTTTGAGCTCCCTTCCAACCCAAGCCATTCTATAAAAAGTCTTCCCTACAATAGAAGATAAAGAAGCCTCTGTTACTCAGATTTGTCCAACATGGGAAAAACTATACTTGTAATACCGATTAATATGAGAAAGGATTTCATTCATAACATGACCTGAGGCTCTTTCATAACTCATGTCACAGATGGACATGAGTGATGCCATTACGACTTAGCAGAAAGGGAACGTGTTAGCCGCTTCTCAGTAGGTGCGGCATCAGCTCAGGGATAAAATTCAGGAGAAGGGCTGTTCAGCTACCCTCCAACCCAGTGCGGATTGTGGTACTGTTCCCCTGAAATAACATGGGTCTATAGAACAGTTTTCTGTATCTGGGTTAATCATTCTGAGCTTTCTTATAGCACGTGGAGAGAAGCAGACACTTCCAGATGCCATCCAATTGGCAGTCCACAATAGCTCAGATATTGTTCCCAGAAAGAGCCCATTTCTCCCAGTACGATTGTAATGGCGCCCTGGGTTGCTGCCTCAGATGCTGATGTGTGTCCTGCAGTGGGACACAAGGATGGATACATTAAGCCATGTGTAAGCAATTTAATCGATACCAGTTAAGAAGTCACATCCATCTCCACCACCAATTCATTCATCTGGCCCTGACATCAGCAGCTGAAATGGGCAAGCTTCAGGGGAACCCCAGAAAAATACTGCATTTCCATGCAGGGGACAAACCGTTACATCAGACTCCTCACTCCATTTGTGGGTCTTACATCCCCTGAGGATGTGTCTCTGTCTCCCCATACATATGACATACTTTCTCCCTCTGTGGGGCTGTCCCCTTCCACGCAGGCAATAAACCCTTAAGATTAGGTCCCGCTGGTGCCAAGCAGCCTTACCTGTCGTGTCTGGCTGAGGAACCGGGCAGAGGTCATGAGGTATTTTCTCAACAGGCACTGCGGACGGTAACCTGTTACAGAGAAATCTGGAGTATTTAACAGTGTCAAATGGGGCATAGGCCAGAACCAGAAGCTGGCAAAGTCGCTCAGCTGCCGTGTATTATTTCCCCTGGAAGACTTATCTATCACTGTAAAAATATCTCCTTCAATAACAACAACTTACTTCTTTTCTGGCTGCACGACTGCAATTCTTCTCTTCCTTCGCACTGCGAAAATAAAGGAAGAAACAGTTTCGTACTCTTTTGTCCTATAAAATACATCCATAATGCATAAAAAGCTGTAAAAATGCACTGACTATAAAATGACTCCTAACACAATGAAATGGTACTTAATTACTACCGCCATCTTTTCTTGGTATTTTTAAGTCAGTCACTACATCATTAAAACCTGCTTTAAAGATGTAATAATACATTTAATCTTTCCTCTGGAACGCTAATACTGCGTTTTATGGGATCAATATAAAAAAAAATTTAATAAAAACACAAATATTTTTCCATACAGAAACACATATGGATAAGATTACATTTTACAAGCATGATTACCTCCAGCATAATTTATCCCCAGCCATAAATTGCGACAAGGCTGCATAATGTTGCCATAGCAGTGTTCTCCTAAATTAGGCCCTGGCTGCTTGATTTTTAACTTAAGCATATTTAACTCTTCAAAAGAATGACACATTTTAGAATTTGCCTTTCAGATGTTAATTAATATAAATAGTGAGGCTAATTCTACATCTGGTGGCTTGAGATCAGAGTTGAACAGTTACTGCAAGGGACAGAACACCACCAAGCCGTTGAGTGCTGAACTACCTTCAGATGGGAATGGAAAAGGAAGAAAGCTTAATATGCACTGGACATAGGGCAAGACTTAATTGTGCCAGAAGGGATTTAAGTTAGACGCTAGAAAAATCCCTGAACTGATAATGGAAGCGAAATAACAGGACTGATACCCTAGGAAGGTGCAGAAACTCAGCTGTAAGAGGCCAACAAACATTCCTCACATTAGGTAAAGTAAATCCTGTCTAGGAGAGACATGGCCTCTTTATGTTCCTTCAGGTTCTGTATTTTACGGGTGTTATTTTCATTTTTTCCCTGATTCAAGGTCCCATGTCCCTAATTCATTCCACTGCCTCACTGAACTCAGCTGTTTCACTCTGACAACCCCACGACAAACCCACAAGCCACTCTGTGCAATCCCAAACCACTAATGGCCTTTCCCAGTGCAAACAATCCCATTTTTAGAGAGATTGATCACACAGGCAAGTACAAACTATGTAACAGCAGTGTTGCAGCATCTGGTCACTAATTAGATTTATTACTATTTATTACGGTATGCTCACAGCCTGGTTATTGGTCTGCTAGTTAGGTTGGTAGTTTTAAGAACTGGATTACAGATGTCAGGAAAAACTCCCTGATAAATCTGTTGATATAATAGGATATAGTACACGTTCTGCTTGAGGTTTCCATGCACTTACAAACAGCTTTGTGTGGTGGAGTAAGGTTATAAGCATTCGCTTCACACCAACCAACTGGGAAAATGTCCATAGACTCCACATCAACTATGTACTCCGGAGAGGGCATCTGTAAACCTAGAAACACAGATTTATAACACCGTTTAGACACGCGCTCAGAGCCATTCGAGCATTCATCACAAACCGAGGGAAGCAAATGATGGAACATGTACAAATAAATCTGCTTACCTGCATCAAAATCAGGAATCATTTCGTCTTCAATTTTGCAAAGACAGGAATGACACAGCTGCTGCATTTACAGTGCAATGCGATTCCAGCAAAAACCAACATTAAGAGCACACTGAGCGTGCGCAGTGAAGCAGCCAAAAGCCTGTAAGGTTAAACACGCATGACTTTCCCCAACAAGACTGCCTGATTGACCCACTGGTTCTCATGTAGAGTTGCACAAGCAAAGCAGCAGAAGGACAGTTTGATATTTGCTCTCACCGTTAAGAGTATGCATACTGGCTATGATATAATTGTAGGGAAAGTGACCGGTCTTTATGTCTTAGCGCTCCCCTGAAGCTTTTCTGTGTAGTCTTGCCCTTGAGCCACTGTTTCTAAAGGTCTAAGACATCATGAATTCCCCAATGCTCCTCACAGCACATGAAACTTGAGCTGATCACTTAATAGGGGACAGGCAATATAAAAATCCTAAGTGGTACAGCTGCACTAAGATCTCTGGCATAACACTGACTCCAAGTTCCCAAAGAAAATTTCTACCTAAAACCAACTTCATCCAGTTTGGTTATGATGTCTCCTTCAGGAGACACTACCCTGTCTTGGTTTGAACGGATCTCACTTGAAGCCAACTGAAAATATTCTCACTGACTTTGAGGCCTTTTGGAAACAACTCTGGGTCCTGAGTCAAGACACCATTTAATTACTCCAATTCAAGTCCATCTGCGCCAGCACAGCTTCATCAGTAAATTCCTCCTGCTCTCCCTCTTCCACACTAGGACCTACAGCTCCACTGCCAGCATGAGTCAATCTCTTAATAAAAGAGACCAAAGGATCAGCAGCTTCTCCTGCAAGCATCCTCGTCGTCACATCTGTTAAAGCATCTCTGCCTTCTGCCTGAAGCAGCACTGTTTGACTGAGCTCAGCTAGATGACTACAGGGAACTTACCACTTATGAAAGTTCATCAAAGGCCTGTAGTGTAACTGAAACAGTAATTGAACTTCCTGATGGAAATGGCATTAAGATTGAGCTGCAGCAGTTGAGTGTGTGAGGTTGTATGAAAGCCCAAAGGAAACAGGAAAACGGTGCTTATAATGACAGAAAAAAAAATGATAAAAAGAAAAACATTTAAATAAATAATTAAGTAAATAAAATTCCATGCTGTCTGCACAGATGCATGGATATCTTCTAGGGGGAAGTTCAGGTTGGATATTAGGAAAAATTTCCTCTTAGGAAGAGTGGTGAGGTGTTGGAACAGGCAGCTGAGGGAGATGGTAGAGCCACTATCTCAGGAGATGTTCAAGAAAAGAGCAGACGTGGCACTGAGGGACATGGTTAGTGGGCCTGGTGGGGATGGGTTGGTGGTTGGAATAGATGGTCTTGGTGGTCTTATCCAACTGTAATAATTCTATGATCTTCATGGTATTCCTCTGAGTGCTGCACTCTGCTCATACACCTTGAAGATGAGATCTCTATTTCACCAGGAATAGGAGGAAAGGAAGATGAAAAGATGAAGCCATGTCATACAGGATGAACTTGCTTCCATGAGCAACTAAGCCCCGGTGTGAGGTCTCAGCAGCTGGTACTCCCTGGACAACCATTTACCTCCATCAGGAAATAACAAATGGTCACAGCTCAGTTTGACCCTGACAAAGTGAGTAAGCAACGGATTGAGCCCTAAATACAGCAAGAGATCAATGGTCCCCACTAAAATTTCACCGGATCTGGGAAAATTCAGTATTTTAATCACTGCAACTGTTCTATCATGTTATTCTGACCCAACAAATAGATCAAATGTACCTTCATGCTCACTAACAACAATAGATATGACATGAACATTTTAACAGCTGCAGTGCCCTGATGAACAAGAAAGCACCACAATGTCTGTTCTCCTGCAGCACCACTATTCTTCTTGTAAGACATGAACACAGCTATTCTGGTCTCACTCAAACTGCCTCTTCCCTTGGGCAATCAGTAATCCCGCCTTTCACTTCCAACATCTTACTGCTTCATTTGGACTCATTCATGTAAATAGAAACCAGCTTGTTCGAAACTCATTAGTTTCATTTGCTGTGTTTTATGCTGCCATCTTCCCACACCAAGAGATGTCCACGAGACTGGAGAGGTTAAATGGAAAAGCAGAGAACAGGGAGACGGGAAATAGAGTGCGAATTTCCATCTTCCACCACAAATCTTAAAGGACGGAGCAGCAACTCTGGAAAACTCAGAGGGAAAGTTACGGAAAACCTCTCTGGAGAAGTGGTTAACAAAAGAATTTTCCTTAAATTCCTGCTCTGTGCAGACAGCGTACATTATTACTTGTATAAATTCACACCAGAAAGTTCCAGCTTTAAAATCTAAAATGAACCCGTAAAAATTAACAATGCAGATGATGAGTAATAAAGTGGCAGAAAGTGATGGGATGTGCACAGCCTCGAATCAGCCCTGCACTTCTTCTTGTCTGCAGGGGAACTATACTGCTGCTCATTAAATGCTTGCCCTGAAGTTTACAGTTTTGCTACTGTACAAAGCATGATTTATTAAGCAATGTTCCCTCACGTCTAACTCGACACTGCTTAACTACTACGTCCTGTTTTATGGCTGCAGTTTGGGCTGTCAAACGGCGCAACTCCGAGGGCAACAATGAAAGCTTCAGATGCGCCCATGATAAACGGTGGGACCCGAGGTCTCCAGCAATGGGCTCCCATGGCAGTTGGGAGTCTTGCTGCTACCAGAATATAAATAATCAGTTAGAAACAATAGTGTATTAACGGAGCTGAAAAAAGGATGCCATCGTCCAAGCCACATTTACTTTACAACTCTGCAAGCAGCGTTCTGTGGGGTTTTTTAATGACTGGTTTTAGCCTAACGCTGTGCATACTGCAGTCAGGGACTTCAACAGCAGCAAAGCCTTCTTTTTATTTTTGCAGCCCTCTGCATCTTTTCCTTTTACTACAGATCATTCTACTCCTGGCATTGAGATATAAAAGAAGCGTAAAACATCTATCTGTAAGAACATCTGTAAGGCAAGGAGATGCACACCACGTTTTTTATTACAGGTTGTGAAAGAAACATCCTGTAAGAAATTAAAAGAGTAAAAGAAAGAGAGAAAAAGACAAGGGAAGGGAGTGATGTGACACATGTGGCTTTCTCCCTGCTCTAAGGGGACAGCTTGATTTGAAGACCCAAGAAACAGCTCTCCTTGTTTACTACACTGGGCAAGTTTAGTGAATGCTGAGTCCCTCTGAAAGCATTAGAGCTTGAAAAAAAAACACAACGGATTCCCAAACCCAAAAAATGAAGGCACCTCTCCATTCTGTTCTATCCTTGGAGGCGTTCAAGGCCAGGTTGGATGGGGCCTTGGGCAGTCTGATCTGGTGGGTGGCAACTGTGTGCATGGCAGGGGGTGGGAACTAGATGATCTTTAAGGTCCTTTCCAATCTGAGGCATTCTATGACTCTATGATTTAAGAATGGGTGTTGTGAAATTGAGCCAGGTTCCTGGACTGGATGGGTGTAAATTCCGTAACGGTATCAGTGAGACATGAATTTCAAACATGCATTAATTCCAGCTCTTTAACTAAAATATCTGCCAAGTGTCCAGTCTAGGCTATAGAAAAGCTTTAGCCACCTTGTGTCTGAAGGCGACTGGCTATCACAGAAACACAGAATCACAGAATGGCTTAGGTTGGAAGGGACCTGAAAGACCATGCAGTTCCCACTCCCTGCCACACACTGGGTTGAGGGCTGACACTCAGACCAGGCTGCCCAGGGCCACATCCAATCAGGCTTTGAACACCTCCAGGGATGGGAGATCCACAACTGCTTTGGGCAACTGGTTCCAGTTATTACAGATTTTTTTTTGAAAACACAGCTGCCACTGCACAAAGCTCTATCAAAAGCAAAGGTGCAAAGCTGTACCTGCACTGTACATTGGAGATAAGTGCAGAGGAGACAAAGCTACATGCTGGAAATACGAAAGGAAGATCTCCTCAGATTTTAGACAGCCCAAACTATGGGGCTTAGGAAAGACACGAGAAGCACAAACGATTCTGCCTGCCAAGCTTTAGATCAGGAGGAATCTCTCTTTAGGTAGTAATTGAGTTATAAATCTCTGAGAAAGGGATTTATCACAGAGGTGCCGGGAGAGCCTTGTCTACCATATAACGCTACTTCTGCAGAGCTAAAGGCCACAGAACATCTGCCTTTGTTATATTTTAGAGCAAGCTCCTAGCACAGATGAGGCACTTGGAGCTACATGTCAATATTACTACCAACTTTACAGGCTTTGATCAGAGACCTTTCCTCTCACACAAACTGCACTGCACACTGTCAGACACTAAAATACATCTGGGTTATTACAATGAACAAACTGAAGGAATAAGTAACTCTGTATCAGGCAAAGATTAAGCTGTTCTGGTCAGTCTGTCTTCCAGTATTTCCCAGTCCCAAAACACTGAGAGTTCAGCATATTGCATAAGAAAGGAGGTGATTTTTTTGTGCAGAACAGGCACGAGATTTCATCTCCCATGGGATCTCTGCAAGAATCCCTCGTTCCAACCCCTGTAGAGCTCTCCTTTCCTGATAACATGTGCTTGACTGTGTATAGCTGTTCTGCCCTGGAAGAGCCAAAATAAACTTGCATTAAGGGTTACAGCAAGATGTTCCCTTTTGTCTCGCAGCACAAGGAATGGCCTGTCTTCCTTATGCGTTCATTCAGAAGCACAGATCTTAGTGCTTGGTGATGGGCTATAGGCCACCTGGATTGCCTTTGATATTTTCATGGTTCTCCGGAAGAAAGAAAAAACATATGGCATTTGTAGCTGATGGTGACCCAATAATCATTGATTTTATAGGGAAAATGAAGCTCCTATATTGACTGCAGATGAAGCCAGCAGCTTCTACCAACGGTGTGTTAGCTTGATGGGTAAAAGTTAAAATATGTTGTGACAAGGATACAGCAGCTCTATGGCTTATCACAGCACTCATTTGAACACTTAAATTACCATGGCTTTCTGCTCATTAGAAATAACACTGTTTTTGAAACAACAGTAAGAAAGATCCCTGTGTGCTTTCTACACTCTACATTATAGAGTTACTCTGCAGGCACAGAAGAGAGAAGGTGGAAGGATGCGAGCAGGAAATGGCTGTGGGAAGGAACAGGACACGTTGCTGAAGTTTTAGGGATAGAAGTGACAAAAATGAATGAAAGGAGCAGGAAGGAAGGAGGCTGCAAGAGAACAGGAGACCTCTTTACAGTCAGATATTTGGGTGATCCTGTGTGGAGCTGGGAGTTGGACTCAATGAATCTTATGGGTCACTTCCAACTTGGGATATTCTATGATTCTATGATCCCACAAGAGCATACCAGAAATGTGAGTGCAAGTCACAGCTACATAAAGAAAGCAGGACAGAGATCCATCATTACAGCAATGAGATTTATACAATCAACAGAAATTCCTGATAACATCCACATGGACGGGAGGGTAGAAGGTCTTTTGAATCCCTCCTGCAGGGATCAGGGGATGTCAATTCTCAAAAACAATTATTAGTCAGTATGTATAAAAGATAAGGACAGAGGAAGCGACATTTGACAGAGGATGAAGGACAGAGTTGAGAGGGTTTCAGTGAACTACAAAAAACACAAGAAGCCTTCATAGCACATACCTTCGAGGTGAAGCCACATTAACCGTCCTTTAACTGAGGTGATAGAAGCAACACATATCTCTGCAGGATTCCTAGGGTTCACTGCCTCCAGCTTCATGTTCTTTGTAAAACCACGACTGAAGGATGTCTGAAAGAGCCAAGGGCCAACAATGAAACGTGGCTTTAAATAGACTGTCTGCTGGGAAGAATAACTTCAGCATGGTTTGCTTTTCGCTGTTAGAAAAGAACCCAAAGGCATCCAGACTCAAAATGGAGATGTCCTGATCATAACCACTGAAAAAGTCAGGGATGATGACAAATCAGGAAGCAATGTAATTCATGGTTCACACCAATCCCTAATGCTCAGAGGGAGTTACTTCACACCAGCTCCAAGTATATCTCCCATGCTTGTTAGTGATGCATTTGCTGGCCACTGATGGTGATGGAATATGACACAGAGGGCTCTGATCTGTTCCTGAGCAACTCTCACCTTGCTAGAAGAAACCTTCAAAAACAAACAACCCATCTTGCCCAAGACTAGAGAAACTCTTTTACACTATAAATCACTCAAGCTCACTAAGGATGGTCAACTTTGAGTAACCTATTCAAGTTCAGTTTTCTTCAAGGGGGATTTCAAGCTCAGTGTACAAGTTTCTCTGAAGACTCCAGGTACATACTCCACCAGCTGCAGGAAGTTGGTGGGTGCAGATGGTGCCAGACATGCTTGCTACCACAGCAGTAAGTCTGTATGCTTAAATATACGGCACCAAAGAATGTCTTCCATGGGTTATCTGAAGTTCCCACTGTCCTCCCCCGGTTCCTCAACAAAGGCAAAATGAGGTTAGATGTTGCTGCAATGGTCCCCAAATGAGTAGTCACCTCTCCAAATACAAAACAAAATGATTAAAAGGTGAAGTCATGAGCTTGCAAGAATGCAACAGCCCTCGCTGAATGAAGACTTCGGCAGCCAGAGAAGCTGCAGTTCCAACCATTTAGGTACCACTGCTGTAAGACAAAATGCCCTGGAAACCCGCTTCAGTCTGAGGTCCCCCAAGCTACTCTTTATTCACTTCCATCCTTACCCTCTGTCCCTTCTAGTGCTCCCTCTCCCCTCCTTTAAGCTCAAGCATTGCTTGGACTGTCCCAGTCCTCATCCTGTAAAAATTGCAACTGGCCAGCACCACAGAAAAGCAGGGTGAGTGCGTTTAAATGCTTGCTACATTGCCTAACAAAGAAACATCATTTATCATCGCACAGGCTCCTTTCAGTGCAGTTCAGTGCTGGAGGCTAATTTATACAGAATCAATGACAAAACAGTTAGCTGGGAGTTTATTTTACTAAGCATTTGTTCGTGTCAATCCATTTCATAACTGACTCTCCTTGTTAAACATCCCCCCTAGGGAAATAGCTACAGCATATCCACTTCCAGCACCACGTCTGGCTGCAGTAGGTGGAAGATGTGCCTGCAAAGAGACTTCTATCGAAGAGCTGCTCGCAGGCATGAAACAAATGGACCAACCTGCCAGGGACAACAGTAAGATTACAGCTCTCTGCAGAGAACTGTGTTATCAACATGGAAAGAATAACAGACACATATTTGCCTGATTAATGTTTCCTTAAAAGAAAATAAACAGCGCTTAGACCCGGTTTAATCTTCGGAGAATATTACGCAGAGTCTGTTTTCAAGGCTGCCAGTGCTGAGATCCATTACTTGACAAAAAGGAAGGTAATAAAGGCTTGCACAAGGGAAGAAATGCAGCAGTTGTTCCACGGTATAGGTACGATACAGCACTGCTCAACTTCCTTCTGCACTTTCAGCAATCTCAGCTTGAAGTCCAGAGGGTTTTGCATAGTAAAGGCACAAAAAACAGGGTAAATAAATCCCAACTTTGATTTGGGCAAAACTCTGCTGATAGTACAAGTCTTCTGAATTCATCTGCAAGAAGTGTTCAAATCAATTCAGCATCAAAGGTTTATTCCAGACCAGGCTGCCCTTGGGCTGCCATGGATGACAAAGGCCACTTGACATCTCCAAGAAACCATGCAGAAACACAGCTGCTGTCTTGTTGGACCATCTTCATTCTGCTTTTCATAAATACGCTGTCATTCTGTCTCATGACCACCGAGTAGTAGCGAAGGGGGTATGCAGCTCCCCAAGGAACCTGCTGCCCACAATTCACAACACTGCTTTATTCTGCAAATCCTTCTGTGCTCACTTGATATGCCACTGGATTTTCAATGTGTTAGTTACTGATGAGATCTCAGTTTGGGTATTAGGAAAAACTTCTTCTCCGAAAGAGTGGCTGGGCACTGGAATGAGCTGGCAGGGAGGTGAGGGAATCACTGTCCCTGGAGGTGTTCAAGAAATGTGGTGACGTGGTACTTAAGGACACGGTTTAGTGAGCAATATTGGTGTATGTGTACAGTTGGACTCATCTTAGAGGTCTTTTCCAACCTTTATGGTTGAAAATGATGATTCTATCTCAACTTGTGTCAGCTGATGGGAGCATGAAGATGAACAACAGGTTCTTGGCAAGCAATTTTTTTTAGCCCAGTTTATGTTTTTTTCTAATAGCATTACAATTATCTTTAATGGTCAGAGCAGATCCCTCCTGTGCCAAGTGCTGTACAAAACCAGACAGAGACAGGAGAGCAAGAAATCCAACTGATTTTGATAAGGAAAAGAGTAAGATCGTATTTTTTCTATTTCAGAGACAGAAATCTGAAATACTTTTCTGCCTTCCTCCCTAAAACAAACTCTCGCTGGTCTGGGGGAAGCTCCCAGAGGCTTGCTGCAGCTTTTCTGTGCAAGCAATCAGGTCTGATGGCAGCAATGCAAAGGCAAAAAGAGAGCTTACGTTTCTGAAGCACAGGTGAGGTGCTGCCTCCGCTCCACACTGCTTCTGGTAATCTGCCCAGTCAAAGTCCTGGCCAGAGTAACCTGCAGGACAACAAAACAAAGTGCCATCAGCCATCATCACAGGGAGAGTGCAAATGGGCCCCAAGCAGACAACCACTGACATCTCAGCATCCCATCCCGTCTGAGTGCTACGTGCAGTGCCAGCATGCCAGGTCACCACTGACACTTCTCCAGCACTCACTCACACAACTTCTGCATTTCCTTTTGAAATCTCCAGATCTTCATTATAAAGTAATAAAACACAGATATTTTCCTCATTTTCCCTTTCCAGTGAGCATCTCTCAGGCTTTAATACACCTTTAATTACCAAGAAGTGCCACTGGCCCCATTTTCCAGGTGGATTCATGGACCTCTTTCTCCTTTCTTTATGTACCTAAAAGTTGGAACTGCAGACAGCAATGGTCCCTCAGCAGTCAACAGGAAGAGAATCAGCACAATCAGAAGCTTATCCATCCCTTCTCCTGTACCATGAGATAAATTCCTCTCTCTTTTCACTGATACGGATGTACTCTCCATGAATGACTTTCCCATGGCTCAGAGAGCATGAGCTGAATCCCACCGCAGTGAGCACGTTACATGAGGTCATATAGAACCCTGGAGCAGAGCAGGAAAATGAACACAGAATTCCCAGTTCCTAAAGGCTCAACAACACATGCGGTACTTAAGGACATGGTTTAGAAGGCAATATTGGTGGTAGGTCGACAGCTGGACTAGATGACCTTAGAGGCCTTTTCCCACCTTAATGATTCAATGATTCTATGATTCAATCAGATAATTCTTTCAGCCTCTTGCTCTAAGGAAAAATGGAAGAGGCAGTGATTGATAGGAGGGGCTCTCAAACAGTCCTATCGCAGAGATCCAAATCTCTACTCATCTGTACTTCTTACCTAGCAATAAACTCTTGGGGCAGAGGGTTTTGGTTGGTTGCTTGGTTTTGTTGCTTGGTTGATTTTAATCTGGTTTTTAGCTTACCATTTCACAGTGCTTCATACCAATGAGTGCTATTCCCTGTCCAGAGCCCTGGGATGATGCTGTAATAACATTCCTGCAGAACTACTCTCGCTGGAAAGTTTCAGGAGTCATCTAAAGGACAAATTCTCCCCTTAATCTCCCTGCCTGATAGCTCAGACTGGACTCAATCTTACAGAACAACCCTTAATGTCTTTTTCATTGGCAGTCAAAAAGGGACACTCAAGATCAGATGGGAATTAATCATTTGTGACAGTGAAAACTGAATTTTTTTGTAGGCAAGAAAGGATCAGAGCACTGAGTGGAATCACCTATCCATCACCCAGATCCAAAAAAGGGGATAAACGTTTTGAACACAAAGTCCTGAGCATCCTGCTAAGATGCGAGTATTGGGGATAAAATGAGCTTCTACTCTTAACAACTGCGTACCTGACACACAAATTAGTGAGACAGAGAGGGTCCTAAGAAGTCTCTGCGGGGCACAAACATGCAGTAACAAAACATAACACTGCTTGGAAAGCTAGAAATAAACGTGCACAGAGAAGTGACAAAGGGCCACAACTTAGAGAATCTTCATTTTTCACATGAAAAATGCCTTGAACTGCTTTACAGAAATTAACAACTGATGTTTGCAGCAGTACTGTCTCCTTGTTTTTCCTCCATCTCCTTTTTTTCTCTCCAGTTATTTGCTTGCCAGATACTTTCAAGCCTCAGAAAATGAAATGGAAAATGGGAGGAAAAGTGCACATTGTATCAGAAAGGGATCCATGTGATTGCACACAGATGTTTGCAGTGTAGATGCCTTGAGCTGGCTTCCCTGAAGAGTCGATGGAGAAGGAGGAAGATCTAATGGTGATCTGCATGTCCTCCTTCAGAAGGAGCAGAACCTCTCTGAAAGTCCCACTTGCTCTCCACTAACTCCAGAGGCAGCTATTGTAATGGACTCAGATGGAGACAGCCACAGTGCAGCTCTCTGTATTAAACAAACCAGGGCACATCCCTGCTGCCAAAGCACTCTGCTCGAAGTGACGATAAACCCTGCCCACACCTTGCACATTCTCAGGTCTCTGATGTAAACCCCTCGTGGACAGCTCCTCAATCTTAATTGAGAGCCATGCAAAATCTTGGCAGAGTGGACGGAAAAGGCACATTTCAACGAGGTATGAAAATCTGACTCACGTGTCACCACAAAACCAGCTGCTGGCTTGGCCCTACACTATTCAAGGTGCGAGATCGTTTGTAGACTTCAGTGGGAACAACGTCTGGGAAGGCAGCAGTGCAGCTTACCAGAACTTCAGCAGCCCAACAAGGACTGCTAAAAGAAGGCCATACTCAAGAATTGCCTTCAAACAAACCTTGCCCTGTATGTACCTCATCATGGAGCCTCATGATGAGAGCTAAATGGATGCCCTCATTAGCACGTGACATTCACATACTATTACCCTTTAAAGCTCAGCCCTAGTAATAATGGTCAAAGCATGCACAAATCACCTACTACTCCCCAAACACACAGAACCTCATTGTGTCTGCTGTCTTGACTCTCGGCATTGAAGAGCCCAACAGTTTAATCAGAAGCAAATATAACAACACAAATGTATTGGAGCTCTTAGAAAAGGCATCTCCTTAGAAAGCCTTGTATTTATGAGTGCTACTGAGGTGTTTTTCCCCTCTCTTAACAGTTCATGAAAAGGAACAAGGGCTACTACTCTAAAGGGAAGTGGTCTATAAACTCAACCCCAATAAATATAAACAGTGCTCGTTCAATGTTTATACAGCAGCAGTAAATGGGTATTCATTTTTGGCACCATACAGGAAAATACTGCTCTCTGTTTCTAGTAGCAAATGTTTGCACCTCCTGTTCATGACTCATCTACTGCATGTTTGGTTTCAACAACGGCTTGACGGGCAAAAAGGCAAAAGAACAGATATTAAAGAAATAAAGGCCTCTGAATCCAAATATCCCGATTTGCAACACTGTTCTGGTGAAATAGAATTAATTAATTGTAAAATCAGACAACCTCCCTGTCAACCATTGTTTAAACCCCAAAAACAAGCTAGAATACAGCAAAGACTCTATCCACAAAGACAAAAAGAACTTACGTGTTTTCCCCTTCTCATCTGATTCGGAATGGGAATTTCTTGTCTTTCAAAAGGGAAAGCTATGTTTGCAGCACTAAATATTGTCAATACAGTCATGGAGGAGAATGGCCAAATCTGCACATTAAAAAAAGGAGCAAATCTGGACACCTCAGGGCAGTTTTGATTGGAAACGGGGGAATTCCCTCCCCCTTCCTGGACCCACTCACAGATGTGTTGCAGCCCCCTCCTATCAGTCCTGATTGCTTCTTCACCCCAAGCTGATGTTACTCTTTTCAGAGAAGACCTCAGTGTGGTTCTGGATGCATTTCTTTTTCCATCTGCATTTTTTGGTGTGGTTTTTTTTTTCTGCTTGCTGGTTGTCTTTTTCAGAACGCATTCCAATGTCTAACCACACCTTCATGACTCAAAGCGCACGTTTGCTGCTGGAGGAGTTTTTCGACCCCGAAGATCCTAAGATGCAGTTTGGGCATGCAGTCCGCAATGTACTTTAGAAGAAACACAATATATTTTGTGCATCTATCTGCTACCTGATTCATACCTCTTTTAATAGCTTCTCTCCATGATTTCTGATCTGACAGCAGAACGCAAAGACTTCCTGCATCTTCTAAGGAGCCAAGGAAGACCCCAGGCACTGGACATCACACCAGGTATCTACTTGCTGCTTAGACTTCTCTGGCCAAGTTGAAAATATCCGTAATGACAGGTGGAATGCTACAGATGCTTCTAAATATGCAAGCATTTAAAGAGACCTTGCATGAACTTGGCCCATAAAACAGGCTTTGTACCAGCATGGAGTGGAAACTATTAAGCCATGACCCTTTAAAGAGAAATGTCTGGTCTATGGTCTGTTTGAGTTAATAAGGTGGCCTGGGGGAAGCTGCATGTGAACTCATGGTGGAAAAAACAAAATGCACTTACATACACAATCGTTACACTTGGATTTAAGCAAGAGGAAGACAAAGCATCCACAGAGTACATTTCTTTCAGTAAAAGCAACAGATTTATCACAGAGGCACTGTACGCAGCTGCACGCACATGGCTCCAAGGCTTTGGTGGGAATTTCAAACTACATGTGCTGGATATACATATATAAGAGGCCTTTAAATCTGGCAGGGAATAGCCCTTCGCTTCCTTGGGACTGGCAGGAGCCTATTTTTTTTTCCAAAATGAAGTCAAATACGCATGCACACCACTTCACGGGATATTTTTGTGAAGCATTTCTTCTCTCAAGCAATGTCATCGTACGGCAAAAGTTCAACACCCTGACCAGATTCAAAAAATCTAACAACCCAGAGAGCCGGCACATTTTGCAAGTGAAGAAATATTGCTAACGCACTGCAGGTGGTTGTCTGAAATTGCAGTTAATTAACCGCACGGCTACAGAGATGGGAAATAGCACGGTCGGAGGCTGTTGCTCCTGGCTCTGACCTGAGCACTGCTCTCAGTTTGCCCTCGTCTGGGATTTTTTCGAGGCAGGTAAGTAAAAATGCCTATGTGCTTCTGGGCAGGCAGCTGTGAGCTAGCTGGTGAGGCACCATCTGAATCCAGGAGACATTTAGATTTCCGTGTTCTTTGCAGCTCAGCACTGTACCAATGGGGATGTTATAGAGAAGCGGCCTGGTTTGTCTCAAACATAATACGGCTCTTATTACTCTTTAGCAGTCTACACACACAAAGCATCACCAAGATGTGTTTTACAGGAATTTCCTAGGCTTCAGTGCAGTTTGCTTCCGATAGACATTAATCCATCAGCAATACATTTGCAGAGATGTTCACAGGCTGTTATGAGCCTCAGTGGCTCAACAAAGATGCTCTGGCTGGAGATGCTTAGCGTGATGCTCTGCAGCAAAGAGCAGAACGGTTTCAAAGGCAGTAAAAAAGCTGTAAACCATTGAGAAGTAATACAAACCCTTGGGTGGTGTGAGATTGACTCCATTTTTAAGGCACCACTGTATTGGCAAGATCCCTAAGGAATCTGCATGGCAAAGCATTGAGATTTTGCTGGGTTCAGGTCTCAAGTCATCAATGGTCACTTGTAAATAATGATTGTTAAA
>JANHGO010000069.1:6291217-6309521 GCA_024606505.1 Aquila spilogaster
TGATGCAGGACAGATATGAAACGGCTCCCTCATATTCACCGCCTCCAGCTTCATCCCCACAGTGAAGAAGTGGTTTCGCAAATCAGCATGGTCCTGTGGGAAGAGACGGCAAAGAGGAACACATGGTATGCCAGTGCCATCCACCAAGGAAGGGCCGATACATTTGAAAATCTATCTGAAACGTGTCCATACAGATTTTGTCACTTAGCCGATTACCAGATTGACCCCCAGCTCCAACTGGGCACTCCTGGTCTTACGTTATTTTCGTGCTAACCCAACCACAGAAAGAGAAGGGACAGCCTCACTCCTAGAGGACAGATCTGCAGCACCAAGCCCATCACATCTAAAGCACAATGTGCGTCCATGTCATCAGCAGCATCTAACTTGACCTTGGTCAACAAGATTGTGCTCACCAAAACGAGGACCTGTCTGAGAAACGAACACTTGAAAATCTCCCCTGGGCAGAGCCTCTTCACCTCTGACACCCACTACCATCTGAGAGCAGCTAAAGGTGTCAAGATTCAACCTGACATCCCCCAGGGTAATGCACAACATGTATGCAAACAGTTCAGGATGGCCCTGATTGACCCTGATGGATGTCTAGTTTCTGCAGGGCACCAATATAAGGACCTGGGCTGGTTTCCACGTGCTGCAAGATGGAAAGGTCTTTGCTCCAGCCAGGACACTAAAGGTGGACTAAGGCCCAGACAATGAACTCAGATCAAAAATGTGTGCAACAAGAGAACATGGTGGGAAAACGTGCAGCTGCGTTCAAGTATATGCCCACCGCAACACTTTCAGCTGGGATCAAACCTGGCTGCATCCAAAGGGCTGCACCCGGAGGGTTGCACCCGGAGCAGCTCTGGGGATGGCAGCAGGACACAGTCCTGAAACTCAGAAGCAACCCAGGTTCAACTCCCTGGTTTGCCACCAGTTTAGTGTTTAACATCTATCGAATTAAACCATCCCTCGTGACCCCCGTCTAATAGGTGTACAAGTTGGCATCCTAATTCCAGAGTAATGATCATATTTTGTGTTCATTCAATAAAAATGTCCTGCAGTTTTTCTAAACAGTCTGTGCATTAGCCAATACAAGCATAAAAAGAGATGATTTTATATTTAACACACACATACAGACAGCTCCAAAATACATGCAGAGAGCTTGCTATCTAGTAAGTGGCTAGCAATGTCATTCCCATCTACATTCATTGCTACATGTTGTATTCTTGTTCTAAAAAGATTTTCTATTGATCCAAAGTTGTATGTCATTGTGCTTTCTCTTCCCAAGAACTGTCTTCACTTGTAGATTTAACAACTTCTATTTTGGGATCTTACATTCCTGGTGCCATTAGAGATAGAGATTTTTACAAACTCCAACCATGGCTAAATGAGTCGTTGTCTTCATCTTACCAACCTGCAATGTTATGGAGCCTGTTCTGTGAGAACCAAAAAGCAGTCAAAAAAAATCATAATGGATTTAGACTCACAGCAGAAGCATATACAGTTAGGGAAACTGAGGAAGATTTAGCAATAATGGCCCAGAGCGCAATGAACTAACAGCTGAGGAAGAAGCAGACGTTCAGGAGTGTGAGCATCCTGCAGTACAGCATAACCGTCAGCCATACGTGTGCTTTCTGGCAGTCGCTTCCATATCACTAAAGCCCCAGAGAGACAGGAGACCCATTTCTAGCAGCTTTACACAGAGAACGTTCCATTGAATAAAAGTCTGAACCAGGGAAGAGAATCTGGCTCCTTGTACATAGAGGTTGCCTAATACAAGGGATGCATCGGACAAACAGGTTATTAAAATTGCCTCCGTTACTACTGAAAAGGTTTCAGCTGGGAAAAGATGATAGCTGCAAAAATCAGACCTCGCCAGCACTGAACTTCAAATCTCCAAAGGCAAAAAACATCTGGACTGGAGGGCTGCCTCCTCCTGCACGAGGATCCACACCCAGCATCTCTTAATCCTTCGGGTGAGGTTGTAAAGAAAAGGCGACTTTGCAAAATGTGCACCTGGAAGTAAGCTTACACTGCGGCATCTTCCCATCAAAAGTTCCAGGATTCAATTCACGCTCGTATCTAGCTTCAATACATAATAAGCCAAGATCCACCAAAGTACTTAATCATGTTTATCTTTAAACATGCAAGTAGTTTCATCAACTTGAAGTGATTTGTTGATTGAGACCAAAATATATCGAGACCAAACCATATTGCTTCTCACTTTTATTTGAATCCATTTCTTTGGTTCTTCTCCTTCTATTTGTTTTGCCTTTTTCAAAGGGAAAAAATAATCAGGTAGGGGGAAAAAAAAAGCTAATAACATTTAGAGCTATTTTGCTTTAAAAGTATATCCTCTTTTCACCACGCGCTATGTCCCTTAGGATCAAACCTCCCTTCTCATTCAGCATAGCATGTAAATATCTTCCCCATTAAATTAATAGCAAGAGTGAATTCGCAAGGGGAGTTCATGGGAGCTCGGGTACGTCTCCCTTTTGAGGGTCAAAATCCTCTTTGAAGCAGGAACATACATTTGTTTGGAGAAGGGCTGCAGAAGTAAAAAGCTTGTCTGTGTTAAATGTCTTTTTTGAGATGGAAAAGCTTTCATGGAGAAAAAGCCTTTATATTGTACCTCTCTGGCAAATGGTCAGGGTCTGGATATTTGATGTCTCTCATATATTTGCTAAAGAGAAGCATCAAAATTTACTGAAGCAGCCTTAGATTTTTGCAGCCACAAAAGGAAAAAAAGATCCTGATGCCGTTCTCCAGTTCCAGTGCTGGAGTTGCCTCAGCCAGCAGGGAATTACTTAGGATTTGGCATATGCTCCTCTTCAAAACTCCAATTAATTTACATAATTTCTAAGAATAGGTTCCACAGAAGTGAAGGCAAAGCTTTTAATTAGTATTAGACTCAAAGTGATACACTGGATAATGAACTGCTCTCTACTCCTTTTATTCACACTGACAGGAAAGACGCCTGTTTAATAAAAGCAGCTACAAGAGGACTGGAGGGGTGAGACTTTCCCCTGGTCCCCACCAGGCTCTGCAGCCGAGCAAAAGAAATGCCTGAAATGATTATGGGTGGCAGAATCTGACCCATTACCGCTATTTCACGGTGTTCAAAGCCACCTATGAGGATGTCACCAGCCATTATTTTCTAGTAACTTCTCCAAGTGAGTTTCCAGTTTCTCTGAAATGGAGATGAATAGGCAGCATATTTTTGACCAGTTGGAGCATTTTATAGCCTCGTGCACGGTGAACCTTTACTCCTGCTGGCAGTCAATGCTTCCCACTGACCACACGGATTTACACCACCGGATTGCCTGTCCCAGGGTTCACAACCCCCGCGTGGGCAATGGAAATACCCTCTGACAGCTGGAGAGCAGTCAAGTAAGCTGGATCGACAATCAACAAGGATGCAGAAGAGTCCCTTCCAGCAAAGTGAAAAATCATGCCACAGAAAGTACAACGAATTAGCGTGGCACGAGCACCACGGTCGCTTATTCAAAGGGTCACAATCTCTAACATGATGGATTACAGCCTGCGACGGTGCTCACGGGTAATGAATGGAAAATTGCATAACCCTCCACTGAACGTCTGTCACTTACGGCCCAAATCCATTGGCAAAAGCCAGGGCTGTCACAGTTCCCACTACAAACCCCAAGAAGCAATCAAACTCAGCCCTACACTCACAGTTTTAGAGCAGTATGCATTTGCAAATTTGCCAGCGTGCACAGGCTGTGACCCGCCGGGCCATCTGAAAGACAGCCCTGCTTTGGTATGCATCTGCATCATCTTTACCTTCCTACCGCACGTATTTCTGCAACCCTTCTGCAAAAATACTGATGGGCTTTGCAACAGCTCACTGCAACCAGCATCACCTGCAGGGCTGAAAGCTGGAACGTCTGAAAGTCAAATAACAAGTCAGCAACAGTGCTGGGAGGAGAACCGGGCTCCTAATTCCCAACCCTCTTCTTTGGGTACGGAGATAGTTGCATAATTTTCTCCTTCATAGCTAACGAGCCACTAGCAGTGCAGGTTTCAAAAATGTCAGGTGACTTGGGAGCCTAAATGTCATTCCAAAGGAGATCCACAAACATACTTAGAAAAGTATTCAGACTCTTAAGGATGCAGACAGGCTTTAGGGAAGTACCTGTGTGGGTGACATGCTTAAGTCCTAATAATAAAGTTACTAAGCATTGGCTTTAGGTCTTGAACTCAAAAAGATATACTTCAAAATCATCATAGTCATTTGCCCTTTCTGGTACCTAAATACCTTGCTAAATCCGGCTTCTGAGCACTCCTACTCAGCAAAGGTCATTTAAGTGTAAATAAACTCAAATTTGCCCATGTCACAAGAGTGGAGCTCAGGTAATTTTACAGTGCACTGGGTAATGCAGATAGAGCAGGGGGACTTGGATAAGCTGCTTTTGCCCGTGACATTCAGGGAAGCCGTCCTATGGGGCAGTTGCTCTAGCTGTGTCCACAAACCCAAGGAAGGGCATCACCTTCAGCTTGTGAAATGTTCATTTTTAGCCCATTCTGCTCAAGACAGAACACCGGAGTCATCTCATTTTAAACCCAGCAGCTTACACAGTGTGTAGATAAGAGGAAGAGGCTCGAATTTGAACTCTGATTTTCAAATACTCTAGAAGTCAGGGCTCTTTTGGTCCAGGACAGCCAGATTCACACCATTCTAAGACCGCAGCTTTGTGAAAAATTCAGAATTAAGTCTGAATGCTGAAAAGTTGCAAAGTTGAGAGGCTGATTAGAAACACTGAGCACTTAATAAATGATTGACCTGAGCCTCTTTTAATCCTCACCAACTGTAACAGTGTGAAATGCTATTGCCTTCAGTCACATCTCTCCTGGTTTACCCTACTAAAAGGCACAGAAGAAGTGGGCCCCATCTGGTATGATTGGAACCATATTATTTGATTCAGTTTTTGTTTTCAAAGAAATTGCTTCCCCCAGTGTTTTCTCTAATTCTCCAAGAAACTGGCTGCTTCTAATAGCCTAATTTTAATCACAAAGCTCATGTGTGGTAACCAGTCACAAACACAGTAATAGCAGTGGTTAAACTGCCTCTGCAGGAATCTGGCATTTGTTTTTTAATTGAGCAAAAAAAAAAAATAAAGAAAGAAAGAAACCCTCCCAAATGCAATCCTTTGCATTATTTGCAGATGAATCAGTCTTGTTTGCGATTCATCAACTTCCTTTGCTAAACACAGAGCAATTTTCCCTAAAGACACACTCTCTGCAGGGAGACAGAAATCGCCCGGTAAGACACAACACGAGCAAATTGTCCCTCGGTTTGACAAGTGCAGTCACTGGAAGGCCAAAATGGAGAGATGTGGGGTGGGATGAAGAGGAAAGGGTGCTGGGAAGGAGGCTTTAGAGATACCATGACCCTGAAGTAATGAGCACGAGAGCCAGCTACGAGCTGCACCTACTGAAGAGCCCCTTAAAAACTGCAGATGCTTCTGCCTAGGATCAAATTTAGCCCTACAGATTTTTAAGCTCCTCTTGTTGAATAAAAAATAGTTACCATAGAAACAGCAACATTGCAGAGTAGCCGGTCTAAATCCAAATACACCTTCTCCGTATGGCTCGGCCCGCCGCAGATGGCATTAGGGCAAAGATCCCCTCCCACGCAGCGCCTGCTCTGATTTGCCTGGGCGGTGGAAGGTAAAAGAGAGAGATGCACCCACTTGGGGCAGGGGGGGATTGCGCTTGGTTCGGGTTTTTTTAACATCTTACGGCATTCTGGACCGCCACACCGCTCCGCAACTGTTTGCTAACGAATCCTGGTTGTGTCACACGCAGGGGTCCCATTTCACAGGTGGGAAAGTCAAGTGGAAAGGAAAACACAGGTGGGAAACACCTACTTGAGTGCTCCAAGTGAAACCATCAGTGTCTCTTTTCACACCCCTAAATAAGTACCTCGGCTGTGAATAGCGACCGAGTCCTCCCAGGCACTTGTTTGGACTGAGTCTGCCCTCAGATCGTTATTGAGAAATCAATGGGAATTTGTTAGAGGAGAGAGGATCAGAACAAATTCAGTGCACGCCGTGGGCTGCAACCACCCTGCAAAACAGCTATGGACCAGAGCTGGCTTTTGCTTTCTTTGAGAAAAATCATCCGTCTTTAGATGGATGACTTTTAGGTATCACCCAGCCCCTACATGGGAGCAGACTCTGGCTGTAGGTGCACATTAGCCCCCATCAGTGGAAAACATTGCCATGCCCAAGGATGCGGGAGGCAAGAGCTCAGGTCGTCATGCACAAATTCCCTGACGCCGAGCCTGGATGCAGTAAGTACGCTGGATCGGGTCCTTTTGCTAACTTCTCACCATCCTGAGAGACGCCGGGATGTAATGGAGAAAGAAAACCACGCGTGCTAAACGTACGGCCGGAGGGACAAGGAAGGCTGAGGGACCCGGTTCCCGCTCAGCCCGTCTGCTTTGCTTGAACCATCTCCAGCATTTCTCTTCCAACCCTGACTTTCGTCCGGTGCTGCCAAACGGACCCTCGGGGTATTTCAGACGGGGCTTGGCTCCGTTCACCTCCTTGGATTGCTCTCCCCGCCTGCCTCCTTGCAAAGCCCATGGTCGGGAGGGAGCTGCAGAGAGGTCAGAACTTTTCCCTGGTCCGCAGAAGTACCGCCAGACTCCATCTCGCCCGAGTGGCACCTTTGATACCGGAGACATCCTTACTCCCAAGAGCCGCGAAGGCAGCTACGTTTATAAGGACCTTTGCGGTATACCCCGTAACGATGGTTATTAGGTCTTACAAAGATAAATGGCTTTAATGAGCTGAGACAGGAGTGGGTCAAAAGGCAGCCGAACGACAGAGGGGTCGGGACGCCGTGCACGTCTCCCAGCCAGGCAAACAGCAGTCAGGGAGGAGGGCTGGCGAGCGCTACGGATGGGGAAGAACAGATGGGAGTATAAATAATCTGGCAGCCTGCAAACAACATGGCGACTCGCGGGTTATTAAAGCACAGCGTGCGCAGCGAGGGCCAGCCAAGCCATCAGCGCACGAAGGAGCCGGGGATTGCTTATGTTGGGATTTGGCTTCCAAGTGAAACCAAAAGCGTGTTCGTTGTAAGCTACTGCACCAGCACGTGCCCATCTATTAGGGGAGCTGAAGACAGAAAAACCCTGTTGGACTTCCAAGTCTATTCATATAGCCAGGTCAGGATTGCCTCTGAGCAGAAAGTAACCCTTCAGTTTCTCTATTTTACACTTAAACTCCTCCAGCATACCAAATAATGGAAGAAGACACCCTAAAACACCCAAAGGGTTTATTAACTTTTGAGAGATGTCCTCCTTTTTGAAAAAAGTCAGTGTCTTGGAGAAATAGTCCATCTTACTCTTATAATTAAAACGCACAATTCATCTGATGGAAAAATAATATTTTAGAGAGGGGAGGAAAGAGTCCTGTTTAATATTTATCTTCACACTTTTCAGTGTAGGACTAGAACCACCACTCCATCCTGAATTTCAGGGAGCAGCTCTTGCCTGGATGATGGCAGCTCTTGGGGGCAGCTCTTGCCATCACTCTCCTTAGCAGAGATTTGTCCCAACTGATTCCTTCCATGTTATTAGTCTTACCGTTAATTAATACTATTACTGATTACAGGAAATATCAAAAAGCTCCAGTTAGAAACAGGGGCACACTGGGCTGGGCATAGTGTAGAGCTTTTTTTGCCAGAGAGAGAACAATTTCAAGTTGGAAAAAACCAACAACTTTAAGAAAGGAGGACCAGAGGGTGGAGACAAGAAGAATGGGACCAAAGGCTATAAATCAGGAATTGCCGCCTGTCTTTGATAACACCTCTCCCTCTTAAGTGTCTGTGCTTTTCAAGTAGTTTAACAGAGTTTGGGTTAGGGATGTGACTGGTGACAGCTCCATCCAGGCTAGTCATCAGGACCCACTTTACAGCAATTGGAGAAAATCGGGAACAGGATGCCCATATGCAACATCTATGGAAAGATGATGAGTACCCCAAATCCTGGGTAGGATTTAGTTGCCCAGAGGCATCTGTGAGCTGAAAGACACCTGAGGATCCACGACATCTGCGTGGGACACACAGATATGGCACAGAAGACCAGGGGAAGCATAATGGGATGCCAGAGAAGATCCCCAGGATGCTATCTGCCTCTCTCCAGGAAACTAAATCCCATGATCTGTGTCCAGCATTCATCTTACCCAAGCTACAGGGCTTTAACTCTAGAAAATGCATTGATCCATAAGCATTAGGGCTAGAAGGTGCTGTGTTTGAAGTCTGGCTTCCTAATGCAAGGCTCTCTCTTAGAGAGCACCACCAATGCTGGTGGTGAAGGGAACAGCTGAAATTGTCACACTTAACTTGAAATCAGGCCATGGTAACAGTGTGACCACCCTTCTTCATACCCAAAGCTCTGGCCATCTTCTCAAGTGTCCTCTGAAGCCTAAGCCATCGTTTATGACCGGTACCCAGCCAAGCATGGGGAATCCCTATAGCACCCTGAAATCAGAGCAGAAACAGCAAAGGACGCAGCTCCTTGGGTTGTGGTCTTATGGAAGGATCTGTGCTCCTAAACCATTCCAACACCCTTGAAAATCCTGTCTGTATGTAGTTTTCTTTAAGGATCAACATGTTTTCTGAAAAGAACAGAACGAAAAAATAGCGCGTGTGTAGCAAAAAGCTTTTGTGAAGGAAAAACTTATTCCAGGATGTGCAGTTTTCAAAACACTATGTTTAGTAGCTACATAATAGCAGCATTTTCTGGCAGTTGAACATCACTTTCCTTCTCAAAGGATCCTAAAGCATTTTACAAACACTTTCAACATATGGCCAACTGTAAAATAGCACCAGAAAAAGAGAAGATCCTGTTTGCAGCCTTCTCCCTGATTTTTCCAACCAGCTCACGTGGTCTGATGGATGGTGCCCTCTCCTTGGATGCCAAGAGGGGATCAGGGCTGCACTTCTGCAAAGCATTTTTTGAACTGCTGCCAAAGACCACCACACGCAAGTTCAGCTCTGCCACACTTCTGAGAGTTGATAATTCAGGCTCAAAGCCACGGCTTATGAGGTCTCAGGCAGAACCTAACCCTATTACATCAAAACCAAAGAGCATCACCACCAACACCAACAATGGGCTGATAAACCCATAGGAGGAGCCACTTCTCGCGCTACAAATGCGGATCTGCTTTCCCAGCACCACCACCTGGGACCGGTTTGATGGTGAACTAGTGACACTGCCCACGGTCATCCACAGCTCAAAGGACAACAGTAATTAAGTGGTGATCCAGCCAAATGTGCACGTGCTCACCGTAGGGACCGCTCACGTCTGCACAGCGAGCATACACTTACACTCTCCTCAGTGATGGATTTCTGTAGGGAAACGTGGAAAATGCGGAATATAATTGCTTGGTGTGCAGTTTACCATGTCCGCCAAAGTAAACATTTCCAGCTTTCCAGAAGATCTTTAATAGTTGCCAGCTGTCAAACCCTGTGTTTTATATCTCATCTAACACATGACAGTTACAGTAGCACGGAGCCCCAGGCACCATCTAGAGACATTACTTCTGTGCTGGGTTTGAAAAAAAAAAAAAAAAAAAAATTAAAAAAAAAAAAAATTAAAAAAAAAAATTTAAAAAAAAAAATTAAAAAAAAAAATTAAAAAAAAACAATTAAAAAAAAAAACAATTAAAAAAAAAAAAAGACTCCTTTGGATTCTACACTTTTTGCTGGGTTCTGGGATTATCCTTGAAGGTCCCACACATAAATATTGGCTTACCTTGTAAGATCAGACAAGTGTATTCTCATATAGTCTCCTAAAGCCTTTCCTTAACTCATATTTAAGTCATTACTACAGGAAGACATGCTCGCAGGCACGGATAAGCTCTCATATTTTTCTCCTTAATTAAGAGGCACAAGATGGGGTTGATTCACCCTGAACGGGCAGAATAAAGTGATGGCCACGCACAAATAATTTATTCAGCCTCCTGTCCTCCTAGAACCAGGGGCTTAGATAACACCAAACACTGAATTCAGCTCACCTTGTGCTCAGCTTTCACATTACAAATAAAGAAGCCCTATTGACCTTATCTTGCCTTTTTGTCCCATCTGGCCCCAAAGTAACTCTCCTCTTGGGCCATTCAAGCATTCCAATGTTTTGCATTGTCTTCTAAGAGGAATATCTTTGCAAGCTCCAACCGCATGGCACAGCAACTGGGATTTGCTGAATTTAAATTTATGACCCTCATGCAATAATTAAAATAAGTGGGTATAAGTCTGGCATGCTGAGAGGAGGCAGAAAAACAGCTGTTAGTTATAAACTTTTTTAAAAAAAGGATGTTTTATGACCCTCATCAGAAACATTCTTCACTCTTTCATATAGACAGGAATAAAATTTACACATTAGGCATTCCCTATTGTGATTTAATCCCTGCCCCACACAATGCATTTTTGATCTTGAAACTGCAAACGCAAACTTTAATAGGGTTGGCGGGTTGAAGCGTTGTATGAAATAAATGGCAGAGAATCAAAACTCTCCGCACGCCACTCCCATCACAACACGGGGCTTCTCAAACCCACGCTCGTGCCGAAAGCCAACGCACAAATCTTCCCACTTCTCCCAGCCTAGCCGAGCTTTCACATTGCAAGCAAATGAGCCGCTGCCTGGGCCATTAGCAAAGCGTTCCCAAATTAACGTTGCTAATTCAAGTGCATCTCAGCTGGGTGAGGAGCCTGGATTCCTCACGGGAAGCTGCCAGCCAGCACATCCCTGCAGAAAGGGTGAAGGTGGCACCGGGGTTTCGTGGCATGCCAGCCAGGATGGGACATGATGACTGCCTTCTTCCAGTTATAGAATCATAGAATCATTTAGGTTGGAAAAGATCTTTAAGACCATCTAGTCCAACCGTAAACCTAACGCTGCCAAGTCCCACTAAACCATGTCCCTAAGTGCCACATCTACATGTCAACTGCACCAATTGCATGGGTGTTCTGGGGTGTCCCAGTGCAATGTTCCTTAAGGGCAGGGAAGGAACCCAGAGGGTCCCCAGAATGGTTGGATGAGCCAGGAACGGTGGTGGGGAGGACACCGTGGTCCACAAGGTCCCCAAGCAGGAGGTGACACTGGAGACAGCAGGGCACCGCTGTGCTTCAACGCACCTCCTCGAGCATCCTCTCGCACCCGCAGCCGCGCTGCCCATCACACCGCTGTTAGAAACCAGACGGGCACAGCTAGAAATCAGGATTATCTGGAGCCGTCATGATTAATAGCAGTGCAGATCTGGATGGGAAATTAAAGCCGGTGCCTCAGGGCTGAAGCACATCTCTAACTATTAAAAACCAGAGTGAGAAGAAAGAAAAGAAAAAAAAAAAAAAAAAAAAAAAAAGATGTGGGAGCAAAATTATCTCCCACTTCCACTATAGGTCCCTGAAGGAGGTTTCTGTGCCTTGTGGTTTGTGATCAGATGAAAATTTTGGTGCAAGGCTCACTGAAATCTGTCCAGCTTATGTCAACTTTCATACTCGTAGCCTTACAATTTCACAGTTGTATACACCGCCTTTGCACAGGTCTAACAGAATAAGACACGTTAAAAATAACGTTGGAGGAATCAGTGCCGATCACCCCCAGACCCTCGAAAAACACTGACTGCTCTCAGAATGGAAAGTCCACACATAAAACTGCATTTTACACAAACATCTCACTTGTGACCTTTCATGGTGATGTATTAGAGCAACGGCCTTTCCTGCAAAAGTTTAACATAAACTGCTAAACACTGCGTGATATTTATTCATTGCAGGTTCTGTAAGTGAAGGAAAAATGTGTATCTTTTACCTTGAACACTTCCATTGGAAGAGGAAAATTTGCTGCATCATTAAGGGATTTTTCCAGAGCGCATTTCCACTCAGATATACTCTTCAGAGAATAGATATCTAAAGCAATGACAACAACAAAAAAAAACACAACAAAACCAAGAGGTGACTGTTTGGGGATCAAATATTTTTGAAAGACTTAAGTTCCTATGTCATAAAAATGGATAGTACAAGTGAAATGAATAGTGTGTATATTCCAAGCTGTACAGCGTGGATAAATTCAACACAAAAGCAACTAGCAGGGGCACATTTCAGGAAGATTGTGTTTTATATCCTGGAGTAAAACCCAGAAAAATGCATGTCCTTCATTTTCTGCTGAAGAAACGAGAATCGTACTGTCTCATTACTTGAAAATAACAAAAACTCTCCTTTGATTTTCAATTCTCAAAATACCTGATGTTTCCAGTTTGAGGAGCCTCAGGTCTTCAGCCGATATTAGTTGTATTTGAACAAAACCAGAAATATCTTTACCAAGGCTTCTGTTCATTGGAAAGTTTGTTGGTTTTTTTTTTTATTGCAGCGTTGGGGTTTTTTTGCGGTGGGTGGGGGTAAGTGTGGGAAGGAACATTTCAGCTAGATCTCTATCCAGACCCCTTTTTTGGTACCACACTCAAACCAGAGTATCACACCAATTCAAAGATTTACACTTACGAATTTTCATCATTATACTTTTAGGCAAAATCTTTGTGCAGATTCACATTGCTTTCAGTGAGTTTCTTTAAATAGGTTTAATATTATTAAATCATTCTATTAACAAGCCCTTTATGGTTCAGTGCAGTGAAACGCCTATGAATCATCAAAGGAAACAATGTAGGAAACAATACTATGATGAAGAACATTATATTGGATTTACTTCTGCCCTAGAAAACATATTGTTATCCTGCACATAACAAGCTATTGCAGAACATTCATATCAAGGTCTTAAAGAGACAAGATAGGTAGATAGATTGCAACAATTATTAAAATGGAAATGAACATTTACTCAATAATAAACTTGAACCTTGATACGAAGTGAACAGTGTGAAGCTTCTGTCGGTTTGGCTTCACGCACTTACATCACAGTTCAATTTGGCCCAATTTGCATTTAAATTCTGTACATCTAATAACGATATATATTTACTAGCTAGCAAAGATTTACTGCTGTATCTTACAATTCCGAAGGAGGAAATAAAAAAATATGTATAAAAAAGGAACTGGCAAGCACTGTTTTCACCTAGCACTGACAGTACAAGAGAATTTTATGCTCTCATCTCAACAGATTTAAGACCTTATCAAAATAGGATTTGCAGAATCACTCACTGGAAGTGGATGTATTTATACTTCCACTATATCAAACCTCGCTACTTCAGAACAGACATCAAGGATATGCATATGAATTTAAACACACTTAAAGGGAAATGTTAACCTTTCAGGGCGGTATTTTTAATTCCTCAACTGTCTGCTTATTAATGGGAATATACATTTCAAGTCTTTGTTTACAGCATGTGCAGTGTCCACAAGTGTTAATAAGTGCACTCTTTATCTAATTGTTCATTATTTTATAGCCTTGTTGCTCCAGTTCTTCCTTACTTGCAGAAGCTCTGATCGGCTTGAAGCGCAGGGAGGGAAACGACTCACCTCGTTTCTTCCTTTTTGGTTTAAATGATGCCAAACAGAGAAATACTCAATACAATATGATTTTGCCCCAAGCTGCAGCCAGCCCGTTGTTTCAACTAACAAGAAGTCTCAGCTTTGGAAAATGCTGCTGAATGCTCCCTGGACAGAGCAAGCTGAAAACAGACCCTCGCTTTCTACTATGATGGCGGCGAAGCATAGGAAAGAAGAAGAAAGGGGCATTTTGGGCAGTTTTGCCCAAAATCAGTGAAAACAAGCAGCAACTTCTTCGGGCAGCGTCAACACAATTCGAGAGATAAAGACAACTCCAATGGTTTCAATAACCAGCAAGCAATATCATGCGCATTTAATTAGTGGCAGCTCGCTTATGCTGGCAAGTATATGGACACTAAATCGCACGGTTAAAAGAGCATAAAGCATTTTGTTTAAGTGATAGGGTTGCAGGTAATTGAACAAAGTGTACTGTGTCAATTTGTATTTAGGTTAACAAGGAGTGAGCAATTAAAATGACTGCCAATTTGTCTTTAAATAGAAAGTAACATAAAACGAGACGATCTCTTCCTCCATAAACAGTCGAGGCAAGACCTTCAATGGCTCTGTGTCAAGCAGCCTGTGCCAATTTGCACTAGCAAGGAGGCTTATTTTGGATTCAGATATATATCTGAGGGAAAAAATAAGCTATGACCCCTTTGCCTCAGTTAAAAGGGCTCACAAGACATACAAAGTCCCTGGAAGTTGCCATTTGGAGAAGACAGCCAGGATGCTATTTCCTAACGACCCTCTTGCACACTCTTGTACATTAAGTGGGTGCTAGGATGTGGATGGCTTCAGAGAAGAGACCTCTCCATCCAAAATACTGTAGGCATTTGGATCCATGGGATCTCCTTTATATGAGATGCTCTGCTGCTTGAAAGACTGACCTCAAACTGCTGTGCAAGGTGAAACCCAACCTGGCAGGTCCCAGAGGTGGATCAACACGGAAAAATCACAGCCCAGACACAAAAGGAAATAAAGCTGAAGGTGCATATGCAGCATCCAAGTCAAGAGCACTGTCACAACCTGCAGAACTGACGTATAACTGAACATCCGCATTTGATAGCAATTGAACACGCAGCCTGATTTGGGGAGGAGCTGCGTGTCCTCGGCATCTCTTCGGAGGAGATTCATAACAGCTTTGATATACGGTCTAAGGCTGTTCCTGTTATCGATCAAGGAGTCACCTTAACTGGCTTCAGATGTTCAAAAGTTAGACAACCAGGTCTGTTCATTGCTTTCAACCCCCCCGAGTGGAAAAAATAGGCTTATGAAGCTGTCATTTCATCTGACCTACGTTACACATGTCTTAAGCATCCCCTTTTCTCCACTGATCATAAAGAGAAAGCAATAGCTCATACTGAACTGTCTTTTTGATGCCTACACTACAACAGGTGAATCTAATCCCTGATGTGTAAAAAACAAACATACTGCCCACAGACTCCCTCTCTTTCCTAAGAAGGTCCACACTACGTCTGTCACACAACAAAGGTCTTTCTAGTCTAAATCCTATTTACTACAGAAGTCACTTGGAAGGATGTAAGCAGGCAAGGATGTGTCCCTGGCACACTCTCCTGGCCTGAGGTCCTCAGGAAATTGCATTCTTTGACAGTTTATGGTTTAGCAGCTTCATCCCTGCGTTTCTTTAGAGACCTCTGCTGCCAGCATCTCATCCTGACAACTCACTACTGCTTGCCTACCTGCTAGCTCCAAGATTTCTTCTGCAGACTCTTTAATTTGAAAGAGATCCCCTAAGACCAGCCACTTGGCTTTTTCCTTCTTCTTCCTCTGGGTTAACGTCTCATACACTTTATTTATCCATTGTGCTTTATGAACATGCTGATGTTAGGTGGACATCAAATGGCCGATATAGCCCACTATGTCAGAAGTGGAACAACCAGCATTCCTGCCTCCAGAAACGCATCAGATTCCCATTTCTGACTGGCTGTTCCCTGGAGTGCAGAGCCTGATAACTGGGTAAACCAGAAGAGGAGATCAAAGAAAGATCATCGGGGGCAGCGTTCAGGAGAGGACTTGTGAGAAAATGGAAGTGTTCAGACCCAAAGGGTATTTTCTCAGCAAACTCCTATGAGACCCAACTTTAGGAGGTGTAAAGTAATGACCACCTATTTAAGTCAATGGAAGTCAGGAAGAAGATCCGGGCACTGAATTAATAACAACATTCACTAAAAAGTGAATGACCAGAGAAACGCCAAGGAGAGGAAACAGATCTCAGATGAAGACAGATGAGAACAAGAGAAAGAAATTTTAAAAGCAGTTAAATCAAGGAGAAGGGAGAAGAAACATAAACAACTTCAGCAAAAAGAAGAGTCCAATAACAAGTTTAGAGACAAGACAACTGAAAAAATGAAAAGAAAAAGAAAGCCAGGGGGAGGGGGTGGGAATCCATAGAGAAGGAAGCACAGGTGGATAAAAGGAGGAAAGAGTAGAAAGAGAATGGAATAAACAAAGAGGGAGCACAAATCTCATTTGGGCCATTTCTGTATTGATTCACCAAACCTATACAGGCCAAGAGGGTGCAAAGATGGTCAATGAAGACATTTTTCTCTGTAACACAAATACTCTGTAAAAGAAGAGAGCGAGTGATAGTCATGCTCTCCAGCGTTCGCATCTAATTTAGAAGTGATGGGGAACATTGATTCCTACCTATCAGTGAAGAAAAACACACGCTTCCAAAAATCATTTGAGACCCCAAGTTAGACCCGAGACCCAGACAGACTTGTGAACACGACAATTGCACGTATCAGGGTAACCTCTCTGAATCAGGTGCAATGGACAGAAGCCACATTAGAAATACCTACCCAAAGGAGGGCTACCTTTCTGCTATCATTTGACACTCATTGCAAAACTTCATCCACAGCACAAGGAAAATGAGGTACAGACCTGGACAAGTTTTTCACCTACACAGGAAAAGGTGGAATAGGTCTGCTGGGTCAAAACCTGTGCATTAACCAAGAAAGCACCTCATCTCTCAAGAGAGGTGCAAACAGCTAGCAAATGGGAGCCATGATCCACAGGACTTGGCAAATAGCTTTGTGGTCCCAAGCATAAGCCACAACTTTATGAAAAATACAGATGCTGCACACTTTCTGCTCCAAAGAAGACCATGCATGCAACAGTCTAAGCTGTCATGTTTAACTAGATCCCTAACTTCAAGAGAAATCAAGTCAACCAACTTGACTCAACCAACTCAGCCAACTTAAGACAAACGCAGAGCTAAACGCCCTGAGCAGAGAGAAACCCAACCGCCCAGAAACTTCCACAAAGTCTTGACCGATATTATTGGGTGGTGGAGAAAATTCACCCTCCCAGTCACCCCCCACTGTAAAGGGGCAGAGCCTAGATGGAAGCATATCTCCAAAGCCAGCCCCAGAACCTGTCAGTGAATGCCTCTGCAAGTGTTTCTCCAGCAGGCTTCAAGCAGCCCTGAGCCCCTCCTGTGTGCTGTGGTCCCTAGCCCATGTCCTGCTTGCTAAACCTGAGTAATGCTTAGTGTTCCCCTACACTCAGTCTTGCAATCATTCCTTCCCTGCCATTTTGATCCTGCTCCTTTTGCCAAACCCCATCCCACTGTTTGGAATCTGATTCCAGCTGACCCCCACACTCTGCTCTTGCCCAGCCTCCTGGCCCAGCCTGCTTGTGCCTGACTCCTCTGCCTAGCTCCCGTCCCTTGAACTTCTCCTACCCCTGGATTTGTGACTTCCAGTTTCTGACCCCAGACTGGCTTAACTGCAATCCCTACCTCTCTCTATCCAAGCTGGTTTGAACACTAAACTCAACTCTAGCGAGCTGCTTCTCCAAGTTGCAATCTCCTGATGTTCAATCTGGTCTGACATACTCGCAAAGACTTCACTCCCTTGGAGAAAATGCAGGACAAAATCTGTGGTCTTTTAAACCCGAAAGACCCCCTCTACCCTTACTCAAAGGAGTATTTTCTTAGCTTCTAGCAACAGACACCCCATAACCCCTCGATGGGCAGGTTGACACGGACAGGCAGACAAACCCAGCACTCTCACTGCACTTTCTGACTGGTTACACACAAGGCAGGTCTCACTCCGCAGATGTACAGCAATGTTACAGCTGAATATGAAAGACCTGTATTAGAGGGACCATAAGGGTCCCAAAACACTTCCTCCAGCACTGGGAAATTTCATGGAGGTCTACTGCTACCCAAGAGAAATGTGTGTGGCCATGGAAAGACAAACAGGCAAGGGGTCCTCGGTTGAGGGGAAAGCAAATGGAGCCTAGTATATGCTGAGAGGTATCACCTAGGACTTGATTTGAACAGCAGAAGACTGGTTCCCATTGAGGCCTCCACCAGGATGCATACAGTATGGCCAGGAAGAGCTGGCCACTGAAACGCCAATGGAAAGGGCTGGGCAAGCAGGCACATCCGTGGAATATTCCCATCAGCTCTGCTTCTTGGCGGAAAACTGCACAAAACTCCTTTTATTAGACAACGCTTCCTTCCAGGAGTGAAGCTAAACTGAATTTATTAAATAAATTTAATACAGTTTACCTGACCCACTCTGAACCCAAATTAGATGGCTCTCACGTACCATCTGTGTTACATCTAGAAACTCCTGTCAAAGCAATGTGAATGCTGGAAAAGAAATGGGTTGCACGAGTATCTCAAAACATCAGTAAATGCCACAAAGGGAGACAGTATTTTTAGGAGGCTCTTTACCTGCAGGTGGGTCCATTCTGTATTTATTCTCTTGACACCAACCGACTGGTCGAAGTCTGCAATCCAAGTAAA
>JANHGO010000069.1:6309847-6371875 GCA_024606505.1 Aquila spilogaster
TCCAAGTGCAAATTCAGAAGTAAAACAGAAAACAACAGTTGTGCTAATTTCTCAACCGACATCATCAACAACAACAACAAAAAAAGAATAGTCAGAGGTGGAACAGCCCATAAGGCACATCCACTTAGGATGCTCCTGAGCAATGCAAAGCTCAGTTATACTGAAAGACTTCAAACCAAATTCTCATTGATTGCAGCTGATAAGAACCAACCACAGGATCAGACCCTACTGTTTACCCAAAAGGCAACTACTTTGGGCACGACATTGAAATTGCCTTCTGGGCACTGATCTTTCCCACCGAAACAATGTACCTTGCTCCTACCAGAACATGGAGAATTATTCCCACTGCCATGGATGGAAATGTCTTTGGTGGTTTTGCAGCCATTTGCAGCCATTGCATCAACTTTACACCTTCAAAGTTGCCAACCGCAGGCATTAAAACAAATATGTGGTATTTTTCAGAACAATACCTTTGGGGCTCAGCGGTTTTCTCCTGTGATTGTGAGAAGCTCTGTGTTGTCAGGCTTTTCCTCGCTAATGAAAGGGTTAGAGCTTTTTATTTCTCTTTCTTTCTTTTTAAAAGCAAGTTCCAATTCTTACTCTGTTTCTTACTTCCAGGGTTTAAAGAACAGCACTAACAATCACTCCAAAAGCTGAAAGCACTGCTCCTCAAAGGAGATGTTAAGCACAGGCAAAGTATATGAAAGAAAAAACCAGCACAATCTTTCTTCTCGTGTGTGCGTGGTTGTTCTGCTTCTCATAATATAACATAACTCAATAATATACACCTTTCACTCTTGGATTTTTTATTTTAAATAATAATTCTGCAAATCAGTGTCAGCCCAGGTCAGTCCCTTCTACGGGTGGCGAGAAAAAAAATAGAGGAGGAGGAAGCCTTACTTTCCTGTTTTTAGAAAGGTCTCTCACATTGACTTTTTAAAAGTATTCGAATTTTGAAGTGTGCCCGAATTTGACTACATCTCTTTCAAGCCAAAAATACAGGCAGCAACATGAGAATTTGGTAAGAAAAATAGAGAAAGACTTAAAACAAAACCTTATCACACGTACACTTTTAAGCAGACCTATGATTAAAAGACATTTCTCAAAACAATGTATCTGCCTTTATAAGCAGCTCCTCTACTGTACAAGCTACAGGCACCTGCACAACCTCTTCAAATATTATTTCACGGCAAAATGCACTCTTAAAATGTAATACCATAATAGAAATCTACTTAAATTCCTTTTTTTTTCCTCTCATACATTGCTTCATTCCAACAAAACATTCTTTAACATCAAATGGTGGTGTAATGATTTACCTTATTATTACAAAACCCTGACCACAAAAATGCGAATATTGCTTCTCTGATTTGTGTGCTAAATTCTAAGCCAAAGGGCTGTCACTTACTCCTGAGAACTCAATGGCTAAGATTAATAATTGGCTTGCTTGAAATATTAACATTTACCATAATTCAAGAACTCTTTATACGCATAGCAAGCATGTTAAAAAATATATCACTGCCTATTGATTTAACAGTATAAGAACAATCTGCAGCACTCACCAACAGCAAATCTGTCGACAGGGGGGTAACATACATTGCACGACACAGACAGCACTAAGCACATATATCACATACAACACCAGAAGAGGGGGAGAAACTGCTTCAAGCCGAGGCAGTGAGATCTCTCTTTGCATTTCTGCCTGGGACCTCCTATTTTCACTGCCTGTAGAATCACAGAATTGTTTGAGTCGAAGGGGACTCTTAAGGGCCATCTAGTCCAGCTCCCCTGCAATGAGCAGGATCACCTACATCTCCATCAGGTTGCTCAAAGCCCCCTCCAGCCTGACCTTGAATGGGAATGGAGAGGTTCCTGATGGCACTGGCATACACCAGAGATGGGTGCCTTCCCCATGGAAAGGAGGATGAGCCCTGCTCCCCAGATGTGAAGCTGAAGCTGTGAAATATTGTCTAAGATCTCAAGCGTGTCCCAGGTGCAAGTCTCCTTGAAAATGTGCTACACAAGCCAGGTTCTTTGCTATATGGATGTATCTGCAAAAATTACCCCTTCTTCTTATCCAGCCACCAATGAGTGAGGCCACCTCACCCAACTTCCCTGCTAAACCTGACTGCTGTCCTTTCGGGAGCTATCTCTATGTGGACAGTTGGACTGCGTGATCTTGGAAGTCTCTTCCAACCTTGGTGATTCTATAATTCTGTATACACATAAATCTGACAGTGCTCCAGCACCCATCTCCAATCTGTGGGTGTTCTCCTTCACCTCCTGGCATATGAACACCCAAATTTCTAAGTACTTCCCAGCCTAAAGGCAAATAAAATACCCCACGACTCAGTCAGAAGCAGAGCCAGCAGAATCAAGGCAACATCACTCCTAACTTTTGCACAGCTGGGGACACACTGATACTGCAAGCCCTACACATGGGGAGCACAAGCACTGCTGCAGCATGCACACCACGAGACAGTATCTGATAGAAACTGCAATCTAATACATACGCCTTCCAGTAAATTTGCAGGTGCAGTCCGGGCGCCAGTCAAATCATGGATAAGAAACTCTGTCCAGTCCACATATTTCTCTTTGATTGCTGCAGAGGATGAGGGAAAAAAAGAAATGCTCAGAGCAGCAGATTGCAATGGACTTTTCATGCACATTTTAGAGAGAGCTCCTGAGGACTTATCTGCTCTGAAGTTTCAGGTACAGTTGCAATCCTGATCAGGAGAAAAGACAGTTCATTGTCCACGTTGCTTGAGCAACCCAGACACAGCCATGTGGTTATACCTCTAAAATACGGGAAGGTCGTGCCCTGCTGCAGTGGCAGGGATTTACTACAGTGTGTCTTAGCATCTCCAACTCTCCCATTCCAAACTGGCCACGGCTTGCGTAACTACTATGATTCTGCACTAGTTTCCTGCTTCCCATGTAGGCTTAGAAATGCTTTACAATGTCTCTTTTTATTATTAATGATGATCTGAGAGAAAAAAAAACTCCGTTCAAACATTTCAGTTCCTTGACAGGACAGCTATAGGCTCTTTCCCCCTAAAAGCAGAAAACTTAAGCCTGAGATTATTGTACATCAGTCATCAAGGCAACACACTCGTAAAGAAGCCTTAAATTATTGACCAGGAACTTCTATTCCACTTTAAAAGTATTTTCAGTCATTTTTGAGCTAAACGCTGTAAGTCTGTGCTACGTTAGGATCTGTGTCAACAAAGTTACGTAAGACTTAAATAAAACATATAAATGATGCCTCTGGGATTCACATTTTGGGTCAAATACTGTTGGAATTAGTGGAAGACTGGGCACACAAAAGCAATTCAGCAGATCTCAGCTTCAGAGAGTCAGAGATCTCTCTGAACACACTGCACATTTGCAAACCCAGAAGTCAGACTTCAATTCCACCTCTCTGTAAATGGGAATTAAATTACATCGGAAACGTTTTGATCTCCCCCCAAAAAAACTTATTTACATGTTTATACAACCAACAGTGATATAGATATGTTAATCATACCTACACCTACAGAAGGGAAAAACATCACAATCATTTGGAAATTATGACATTACCTCTGAACAAACAACTGGTTTAAAGACTGCTACCCCATAGGGGAGTCCAGGAAGGGCTGTATATCAACCCGCACAGCTCCAAAATAATTACGCTACAGCAGCCCTTGTGCTACACCCAGAACAAACTGAGTCCTTACTTAACACTTTAGAGAAATGCCATGTTAGTCAACCAAGAGCAACCCAAATCAAAGCACTGTGCACACAAATCAGGACGAGGTTCCTGAACAGTTTAGAAATGCAGTGACTTGACTTCACAGCTCTTCGCAAAGATGGCAGTGCTCCAGCAATACACAATCTGAGGTCAGGGACTCCACCTGAAGCACGAGTAAATGTAGAAGTGTTTCAAGTAACTCAACTCCTCAGGAAGCCCCAGTATGCCCGCAAAAATTGTTCCTTTAGACCCATCTCCCGGTGAGCAGCTCATCCCAAGGTAGCTCATTCTCCTTCACTGACTACTTCAAAGAAAAAGGCAATTTATTCTCCTCTTTGAAGACTTGCAACTTGTTTCCTCTGTCTACAGGCATGTTACATTGGTGGGGGATGGGATAAGGAGCCATACCTCTCTTCTTATCCAAGCACAGAAGGTGGATCACAGCCTGGGCATGAACCTGAAGTCCAGGAAGAGTTAGATGGCCAGGCTCAAATGGATTGATGGAGAAATGGATAAATGTTCCTAGAATTCTATCAGTACATGTTGTTAAGGGCTAACAGGCGCTACTCACACCATAAGGGATAGCTTTTACCCCCTACATGCTACAGAGGAGCACACAGGCTGAGCAAAGATTGGATATCAAGCTGATGAAGCTTTCTGTATATGTGTATCCAGCACACCGGTGTTCATCAGAGATATTCAACCTGCGAGTGCCTAGCAAACACTCAGTGCCTTTGGGGGAGAAGTAAAACACAATCCCAAGCTGTCTAGCAGCAAATATCCCCCCAAAGTAGCTATTTCTTTCCACAAACACATTCCGGAGACCTTGAAATGAGACGGAGTTTCAATTCAAGAAATCGAAGTCCAGTACAAGTGAGGGTTGGCAATACTCACACTGATCCTTGCAAGGATCTCTTACACTTATATGATACTGCCACAAAACCAGGAAAAATGCTCATGCTTGAGCTTGCTTCCTGTTTGGGTGCTTGGCACACTTCAACTTTGTCTCAGATTGAAATTATAGCCTAAAAACCTTATGCAATCCATGCAATTGGCCATAGCAAATGGTAGAATCTGTTCCCAGCAGATCTTACTTCCTGAACTGTGCTCCTTCTCCAAAAGCCAGTTCTCCCAATGTCACTCAAACCACATATTCATACATCTAAATGACCCTGCAAGTGCATTTAGATGTATTTAAAGCCAGCAAGCTTTAAAGTGCTGGTCACAAGCATCTATAAAATAGCGTTTAAGCTAGTCTGGAGCTGCTCTAAATCTTTTGCAGCACCGATTTTGTACAATTTCCAGGAGATTTTTCACCTTTTTATTATTTAAGATGAAGGAATAGCCTGAGAATAAATGGTTTTTACACGGCGCTTTCACTCTCAACACTCACACTACACACACCGCATCAGCTCCTGTTCACCTACATTACGACAATAAACAAGTTTAATGTTGGCATCAGTGAGAAGACCGTAACTGCTATAATGAATGGCACTGGAGTCTTCCGTTCAGACTTCTGCAAAAGGCACTGTGTGCATCAGAGAAGGGTGCAAACCAAACTTCAATTTGGCTCCTGCCCACGAAGTTGTCAGCCAAATTTTTAATGCCAGAGCTTCATTACTAAGGAATGACAAATGTGATAACTAATTAAAAAAACCCCTGCAACTCTGGTTCAAACTTTCCAAGCTGGCAGGGGGGAAGCAAAATAGTCAGGATTTTCAAAGCTGACAACAGATTTCAGAAGCCTCCATTTCCAGATGCCCAATTTGAGATGTCTCAGCAGTGCCGGATTCACAGATCTTGCTGTCTGCCAACACCTCTCAGAGACATACTCTGTCCTCTCTAAGACTTGAACCGCACAGCCTTTGGATGCCTAAATAAAATGGGGACCCTGTCAACATTTAAGTCTGGATTACAGGCTTCCAAAGTCCAAAAACAACAAGATGACGTCTCTTACAGACAAAACAGACTCAGCTGGAAAACATACTACCCCCAGTTTCTAAGTGGTTTCAGAACCATCCCCCCAAAACAAAACCAGTATGCGGTGTTTTGCTTCATTTTAATCTTATTTTGCATTGCAGATAAAGGGACTCTGGAAACCTCTGGGAGAGAACAGATTGCACTGGAAGTTCTAGGAACAGGGTTTTGCACATATTTTCTGTGCCTGTAGAGCATGATCAGGATTCTCAGTACTGCAGTGCAAACCACTCCAATGCAAATATTAATTTCTAGTAGTAACGAAGTGAATCTGAATCATCGTGAGATCTGTGAACGCCTTCGAGGACCAAGCAAAATGTTAAACAAGAATATTCAAACAAAAGGAAATCTACAGGGTAAATGAGAATAGCTGGCAGTGTAATGCATGGGTGCCCACCCTCAGCATCCATCTCAGAAAACAATGGTGCTTCTCTGGTGTTTCTGACCCAGTGCCTTTCAACTGAATCACTGATTTTAAATCACTAACTCACATTTTGGCTTATTAGCAATAGGAAAAATACCCAACGAGACCTCTCCTACTCCAGATATGCTGGAAGAAGTCTGCTTTTAGAGCCTATCTTCAGCTAGCTGGCCAGTTGGTGGGAAAGGATGGCAGATGGGACAAAGGATCAAAGAATCACAGAATGACTTAGGTTGGAAGGGATCTTAAAGATCATTGAGCTTCAGCCCCCTGCCATGGGCAGGGTTACCAACCACTAGATCAGGCTGCCTGAGGCAAATACGTATATATATGTATGTATATATATATATTAATAAAAATGAGTCAGGAGTGGTCCACTGGGCTCAGACATCTGTATCTTCTCTCCCTTTCAACATATCCATCTTCCAAGAAGACCTCTTTGGAGGACCTTCTAAGGAGAGGGAAACACAAATGAAATAAAGCAAAAGAAACCTCATCGTTAAACACCTTCAAAGGGATTCATTTCATGCAGGGAGGCAAGCTGCTGTACAAACACCAAAAGCCACAAAGAACAACACAGCCACTGAAATTGCAGCGCTTTGTAACTGCACGGTTGTTCTCACACTAATTCATTCTATTCTGGTTCTTACAGAGCTGCACAGACTCAAAAGTTGACCGGAAATCTTCACAGTTGTTACAAAAGTCTCAGGTACTCCTACATGAATGATACGGGTTTAAACATTTTTGCAATCAGAGGAGCCCATGAATCTGGAAGAATTTTATCAGTGAATTAAATCCTTTACAAGCAGAGACGAGTACTCTTTGTACATCCACCCCTATCTCACAAACAGCTTGTTTGTGATTATGGCATCTTGGAAAGGGACTGCTGTGCACATCACAACAAGAGAGCTAGTAGGCTCAATGACAAGAAAGCATCTGAGATATCTTAATTACATTGGAGTAACTTTGGAAGTGATACCCTAAGCAGTAATGGCTTCCTTGACCAAGGCAGAATAGTCAAACTGACTAGTCCCATAGAGCATGAGGCTTTAGTGCTCTGCAAGAAGAGAGTTTCACCAAGAGTCCCAATAATACTATGAGAAACAGACCCATCTTGGTTCCAGTCTCATGGTCCTGTGTGGGGTTGGTTGAGCAGAGAAGCAAGGAAGGTGAAGTTGTGCAATGGTCTGAGACCCTGGGGAACAAGTGCCATCAGATGTATCACTGGGGAAATGCTTCAAAAAAAGCAGAGAGAGGATAGCAGAAAAAAGAGCTGACTTAGTGCCCCCACTGATGCAAAAGCCACAGCATGAGCTGAACTGAACGATTAAACAAGAAATAATCCAGAGAGGAACCAGGCATTAGTAATGCTCTCATCATGGGAAAAGCTTGAGAGCTTGCATGATATCAGACACAGTAAAGCCCAAGCACCAGGCATGCATGATACCAAGAGATGTTCCAAAAATGCCAGTGCTCTCCTAACTACTTTTCTTTCCAGGTTTAGGAGGTGACATCAGAACCCTGTTTGGAACAGCAACTTGTGCACGCAGATGTGCCTGCTCCCTTTGGGCTGGGTCCAGTTCTTCTTGAAGCCAGCGCGGGTGAGTGGGTGGATGCTTTCACACCTCTGTGGTTCCAAGGCCAGAAGCTTTAAAAAGCATCTTCCTGCCATAAAAATGGTACAGAACCACTTGCCTTAGTGCAAGGCAGCCCAAAATCGAGGCCAGATCTGCACACTGCTTGGCCAAGTCACATCCCTGCTCTGCTACAGTCTCTGTAACATACTAGAGAAAAATACAAAGCCATCCTGCCTCCCTCAATGAAAAACACTCATTTAAGAGAGCAGCTTCTAGTTTGGCCAGTATTACAGAAGATTCGTTAACTAGAAAAAAGAAGGACCCTTCCACATTAAGATTCTGTTTACTTCCGTAGGAGCAACAGCACAGGTTATAAAACCAAACTCCCTTCCAACAGGGCTGAACTCCATAAAAAAGGGACTGCACCCAACATCCAGCAAATAGCAATGATTCTTCCCATTTCGCTTCCTGCTTGATTCATCTTGTCCCCAACCTCAGTTCCTACGTGCATTCCTCTCGCCACCTTTCAGCTCCCTGCCGTCTTCTCACTTTTACTCATTCATCGCATTTTCTGGACCAAATGACTATGGGCTGTCGACCCAAAAGCCAACCTCAACACTGCTGCAACGTGCTCAGTGCTTAATGTGCAAAGGACCTTCAGGACCACGTGCCACGCACTTGGTTCTCCCTGTTTTCCACTATTAGCAGCTCAAAAATGGCCCCTTCCCCTTGTATTGTGCATGCTGTCCTCAAAAGCCATGCAAACAGAGGGCAAAAAAGTGCACAGCACTGCAAACCCTGCATCACCACCTTCCCTATAACTGGGCTAACCATGCAGCTGAGAACTAAGACGGCTGCTTCCACCCTCTGCTTATTCAACCATGTAATGTCTGTGCCCCGCTTTAGCCACAGCGTATAATGGGTTCAGATTTATCTGCCTCTCTAGAGAAATAAGAGATTAAAAGAACATTCACAGTCCCATGAAAGCACTGAGCCATAGGCACTCCATTCAATGTGTATGAGATACTATTATCACATTACCAACTCCTGGGATTTTATCTAGTGTTTAATAGTTGCTCTTTTTCATAAAGCCACTTCTCCCAGAGTCATGGGATCATACAAAATCTTCATTTCCTACTTCCCTTTTATTCATGTTGTTTTCTCCAAGAACGGTGCACTGCGGAACACGGGGGAAAGAAAAATCAAACAACTGAAATCTGAAAGACTGACAGGAGCAACAATTTCAACTGACACACTCAGACAGAAAAAACTTGTTGAACAAATACCTCATTGGGTTACAACACCAAGATAAGCTACTTCTCCGATGACCTTTACGCATCCCATGGATATTTTTACTCTCCTCAGCTCCAAGGGAAGAGAAAAGAAGCGTAAGCAGAAGTAGAGCGGGCCAAGACTGTGCCTCCACCAACCAGGGATCACTGAGCATACAGAATGTCATTGCTTCAAAATAATTTATTGCATTCAGTTGGTACACCTGCACCTTGACCATTCCTACAAACATGGTGGCCAGTAAACGGCAGAGGACCCAAGGCACTGTGTAAGATGCCAGAATAAAGGGCCAAAGACATGTTAAAAGCTGAATCGGCAATTCTATACATCAAGGAACAAGGTAACTACTTATGCCAAACCTACATGCTGAGGAGGCACATGCAGGTACGGAGACAACCTACCACCGGCCCATCTGAGAGGACTTGGGCTTCTGCCACCAGTAACATGGTACAAAACAAGTAATAGCATCAAATTATGCTTATGCTTTCTTCCAACTAAGAAAAGAATCATTAGACAAAAAAACACCTTGCATTACTTTTATTTTCATTGCCCAGAATCACAAGCAGCCTGTCAATATCTCCTCTAGAGAATCCCCACTGGTCCCCGTTGACATCTAAACATCTGAGTTTCAATTTTCTCGTACGTGAAGAACGAACGAAGTCTTAAACAGCTTTACGGAATGGTTTTAAGTCTTCGGGATAAATCAGCTAAGTGACATCACTGTCACTGTGGTAACTATCACTATTAAAAATTTACATCCTTCCTAGGAATTGAATGAGAAAAACTGGTTAACAAGAGGAACAATAATCAGATGAGATCCAGGCAATTCTTACCACTCCAGTACAAAGCAAGCTAAAACGTCAGCATTTCATGAACAACACATTTCTCAAACAAGTATTTCAGGATGTCCAAAAGTTCACATGTAGACAGTACAGAAATGCGGTTGCCTAAAAAAAAGCACACCACAAAAAAAGGAAGAAAAAAGAAACGTATCATGTTGATGTTTTAAAAACTGTTGTGATATATTTGATGAAATATTTATGTTTTTTATAAAGGTCTAAACTCATGAGTTGTAAGTATGGTACAAAGGTCTAAACGACAGAGTCAAAATGAGATGTCGTTACATCAAAACAACATCCAACACCGAAACAATTTGTTTAGACTTCACCCATCAAAACAATTTGTCAAAACCGACGTGTTCCTACAAAATATTACCGTTTTGATGGAAAACAGTTGGATCCCAATGTTTTCAGTCAGCTTGCTGAACTATATATCCCTGTGAGTCAAACTGGAGGTGGAACCGCGTGGGGATGCGGGTGCTGTATCTACTCTTTCTGACCCATCTCCAAGTCCTTCATGGCAAGCACCATCCTCTGCTACATACCCTACAAAGCCCTGTTCGCTATGTAGTGATTTCATGACCTTTTCCATGAAGATGACCGTTTGTTTTCAGTTCTTCCATGGACTCCCTGGAAAAAGCCAAATGAGGCTGGAGATGCCTTCAAACAACTTTCTTATTTAAAACTTTAAACAATCTACTGCTCTCCCTTCGGCAGAGTTCTGTGGTTTGAATCAGATCACAAAATGATGAAACTGCAGGGCCCCAATAAAAAAAAAAGAAGAAAGAAACCATACATGAAAAGCTGTTGATCTCAATCCTAATGATGCAGCCTTGTATTTCAAGGGATGTAAACTTCAGAGCTCAGACACCACCTTCTAGACACCAGTCTCAAAAGCTGAAAGCCCTCAAAGAAAATATTACATAGGGGATTTTCATGGAAAAACGGAAGCTATAACCAACTGTGTAACAAACAATACACAGGTTCAAAACACATTCCTGGAGTCAGCAGTATATCATGGTCCCATTCATATGCATTTATAGCAGGTTCATGGATGAAAGTGTGGTAACTATAATTGCATGAGTCACTCTTGTATACTGCTGAAGGATGATGGTTTAAGCTATTGATTGATCTCCCAGCTCTTATAGCTCTTAGTTATCTCACTACTTTTTAAAAAGAAAAGTTTGAAATCATATACATTTCAAATTACTCAGTTTAGACTGCATGAGCTACTTCACGTGATAAAGATACTCTGTATTAACTTTCTAATTGTCTTCAAAACCTCTGGCACGCTCCATTTTTCAGGCTACTGAAGAACTGCACAATCCCATTTCTAAGTAACAGCCATGCTGCACTTCCTATGATTTTGACCCAAGAAAAGGTCAACGCGCAGCCTTGAACCTTTGTTTACACAGTTCTGCATGCAAGAGCATTCTTCAATTAGAAAACAGAAGTAAAAACGAAGAAAGGCATGAACATTTCATGTGCTTTACATTCTCACCTTAAAAATTCCCTTACTGTGCAGTTACATCGAATTTCAGTATATTGCCACTGCTATCCTCCTTGTTACCATTCAAGGCATCCAGAAATGATCCGCTTGCATCCTCTTAGTCAAAACAAGCAAAATCGCATGCAAAAAATGTTCGCAGAACACTTAACTTCCTAACACCTTTTAGTCCTTTGCAGACATAGTATTCTCCTTGGGTTTCTCTACTCCTTAATTAACTGTCCTTTTATAACAATAAAAAAAAGCAGTGGGTGGCTTGGGAGCTGCTTTTCATTTTTGAAGCTCGCTCTGGTCTGTGCTATGTGCCCAATTCACTTGGGGGAACTATCAGAGGGAGAAGAAAAAGAAGTGGATGTGGGATGCTATGGGAGAAAAGTGTGTGTGTGCAGACGGGGCAAGTGGATGCCATCACCCTGAAGTTATTTATCTGAATGATGCCACGATCTTACAGAAATCATTCCATTTACGCACTGCAGCCTCAGAAATGTCCTGTTCAGCACACCGTGGTTTTGCCTAGCAAGAGATGGTGGAGTCACCATCCCTGGAGGCATTCACAAAAAGGTAGACATGGCACTGAGGGACATGGGTTAGTAGACATGGTGGGGATGGGTTGATGGTTGGACTAGATGGTCTTAGTGGTCTTTTCTAAGCTTAATGATCCTATGATTCTAAGAAACAGCTGGCGGAAGGGTTGCCACCAGCCACTGCTGAGGCATTTCCATGCTGTAGGCTCAGCTGTCTTACCTTCAAACACAACATTATGGAAACAAACACTCTTCTGCAGTGCCCACTGCTATGGCTTTCTGCTTACAATGTACAAGATCAGAAGAGAAATTTGCCTAATAAATCCCAACAACAGCATGGTCACCTTCGTGTCATTAACCTGTAAAACTTGCCTTGACTGACTGAGTCAATGGTCTCAGCTACCCATCCTGCATGCAAGCTGCAGTAAATGATCTACTCGTAAGTACTGTGATTAATTACTCTCCCTTAGTTAAAAAGTCAATATCCTCCTTGCACTGGATTACTTAAAATAAAATAAAAAAATGAATAAAAAGGAGAGGCATGTTGATAATGAGAAATGGCTCTGCTCTATTAATGTGGCATTATCTATCAATTGCAATCAGATTAAGTACATAAAGGACAGAAGTAAATTTATCAATTCTGTTTGTACTGGAATCATAAGATCATTTCATTTGGAAGGGATTCCTAAAGGTCATCTAGTCCAGCTCCCCTGCAATGAACAGCAAAAGCCCTTCACTGTAAGATGACTTCACATGAGTAGCAATGCACTACCAAGGACCATAGGAAGCAGAATGGCTCTCCCTTGGGAAAATGGGAACTGGGGAACAGGAAGAGAGAGGATAGGGAAATTCATCGCTTTCCATCTTTTAGCCTTGTGGGAAAGCAACCAATTAATTCACCTGGTTCTCAACATGTATAATAGTCACCTACTGCCACCCGTCCTCAATAGGGTGGTATTCAAGGATTCAGTTTTTTCACTCGTTTGCAGTGAGTAACCCTATTTTTAAATGTCATCTAGATTAGATACCAAACATGAGAAACAGCTCCACTACACTGCCACAAACTGGGAAAGGCAGCAGCCTGGCAACTTCCTTGGGAATACCAAAGTTCCTCCAGAGGAACTTTTAAACTTGGGCCCCTATCTGTTCTCTTGTATCTGCAGGCACAAAGGCTGATTATTCTGATTTTGCTATAGCACTCAACATGGTAAAAGAGTAATGTTTTAATCTTTTGAATACCCATGTAATAATTAGGAGGAAACCTGCTTTGTAATCACAAAGGTTACACAGACTTCTGCAGAATTTCTTGTCTTTGATTTTATCTAAACAGAGATTGTACCCTTTTTATGCACAGCAATAACACTGCTCTCTGCCCAATTCAATTCCAGGTAGAAGGTAACTAAATCTCATTTAGAAATTAACCAGGAATGGCTCACTTAAATGGTCTCATACGTGTACATACACAGATAGAGCTGCTGGGAGGCATTTTCGAAAGCCAGGCAAAGCCCAGTATTTGAAAGCTCTGAACAAACCATATAACCACGGGGGTTCCTCATCATTAGTATCAATGTCCATTAGGGTGACGGCTCACTGTGAAAATAAGCATCCAAACTCCACGATTCTTGCCACTTAACCCCAAGCCTCCACACGCATTCCTTGATTACTTTTTCCTCCGCTTGCACTAAGTGCTGTGCTCAATGCACAGAAGAGATGTTTCATGCAAGATGAGAGCTACAGCTCCCAGTCTTCAGACCTAGGAGTCTTAATGAACACTTTGTCAAATCAGGAGTTTGGGAGCATTCAGGGAAGTGGGGAACCTCGTATGTTGATTGTAATTTTGAAATCCACTTTTATCCCACGGAGATTAAAAAAAACAGATAAGAACTCTGCTTTCCAGGCAAAATCAGCACCTTAACAAAGGTGCACAGAAGTGGCCCAAGCAGATGTTCAGCTGTTAGTTTCTTCCAAGCTTTATCTGTGTGAAAATTAAGGCGTGAATTCATCCTTGCACAGATACTTTATAAAGTCCTGATTTCTAAGTTCCAGCAGCCACTGGGGAGGATGCATGCTGGTTGCTTGCCCCTCAACACTCTGATTAAGCCTACAGACAGCACTTTGTATGCTTTCTGTGCATTTGTTCCAGAAGAAGAACAAGGAAAGAGAAGAAATGCTCGTCCACAAAGCAAACTGTAGTAGTTTTTGGATACATCCCCACCCAAGTTAGCTCCAGAACCAATAGCCATGAAGTCATCAGCTGGCTTCGTACCCTGAGTTAGTACCTCTGTCCACTATCAGGCACGCAGTGGACCACATCAATAGCTGCTAATGGGACTCTCACATAGTACTGCATTGCACAAGTTCCCTCTGATGTTAGAAAGTGAAGCCTGTGGAGGAAGGGAGATTTGGAGGCCACCTGTTCTAGATGGCAAATGCTATCTCCTTGGCTTGTCTTTGCAAGTGAACACAAGAGGCACTTTTACATCCTATCCTGTCCCTTTGGGATCTCATACTCTGGCCTCAAATGGGTTCTACACCATAACAAAGCCTGAAAGTTATGGGCCATTCTGTAAGTGGATGTCACTGCAATATAAATATTGTGCTCGAGGCTCTGACCTTATGCCTTCAAACTCTGTCCAATTATCTCACGTACTAAGTGCCTTTTCTCACTTCCTAGTCCTGCAGTCGCTTTCTGAAGGCTATTCTTCGGAGACAGCTCTGTAAAATGAAACGAATTTACAGCAGTACAGTGTTCTTACATGAAGAATAAACCAGTGTGGTGCACGATTACCTCCTTTTCTCTGGCGGTACCAACAACCCACAGCAAATATCCACTGTGAATGAAGGCATCAAAACACAGAAGCACATATATACAGAGACCCGATGTCCAAAAAATCCATGCATTTGTTTTTTTCATTATCAATTTGCTAAAGAAATATGGGAAATAATGGAGATAATGTTTGCAGTTCATTATATGCATCGTTGCCCAGAGACATCGTAAATTCTCCTTCTATGGAGACATTCAAGACCCATCTGGACATCTACCTGTGCAACCTACTGTAGGGATCCTGCTTTAGCAGAGCGGCTGGAATCGATGATCTCTTGAAGTCCCTTCCAACCCCTGTGATTCAGTGATTGTATTGATTGAAACAGAAAAAAGAGATGTCTTAATTATCTTAAATGAGAAACATCACTTAAAAAAAAAAAGCTTTATTTACTGGTTACAGCACCAGACTATGAGGAGACCACTGAATTTATTTCTCTATTACCAAATTCACAAGAAATGCATGAATCAGGAAAACAGCCAGAAGTCTGTTTCTTACTCAGCTTTTCTGCCTTTAGATGTTACAAAACTGAATCTGTCTCACCCTACACCTATCTTCAGATAGGAAAAAAATCTACAAAATCTATCTGAAATTTAAATATCTAATCCCACGTTATCTGAGATTATCAGGTGTCGAGGCTATAGGCAGGTGAAACATACCCCTGACTGAATGGCCACAGACCAGCAGTCTTCAAATTGTATCTTCTCATGCAGACTATTTGCAGTTTGAACCGCAACCCAATGGCATGAAGATACCAGAGACGAGAGGCAGAGCAAAACCTTGGATAAAAACTGTCTGGACTCAGGCAGGAGGCTGGTGGTGTTGTCAAGTTGGTGAGGAACAGTGCTACAAGGTACGAACAGAAAACAAGGAGGCACTAGGATGAATTTAAGGATTTGTTTGCAGTTCTTTGCAAATTATAGAATCATTAAGGTTAGAAAAGATTGCTAAGATCACCTCATTCAATAGTCAACTCATTCCCACCATGCCCACTAACCACATCCTTCAGTGCCACATCTCCACGTTTCTTGAACACCTCCAGAGATGGTGACCCCATCGCCTCCCTGGGCAGCCTGTTCCAGTGCCTCACCACTCCTTCAGAGAAGAAATTTTTCCTAATATCCAACCTGAACCTCCCCTGGCGCAATATACAGCACATAGCAGAATGGCTTCCTGAGTTTGGCAAAGATTTCTCTGGATCCATTTTCTCTATCAACTCAGCACGTTGGGAAGTACCAACATTTTTATGCCATAACCCTAAAATGCTGTTATTTCCCACATTTCTTCATACATTTCCAAAAGTGACAGTGTTGGGAAAAAAGTGTGGTTTCTTCTCACTGCAAACACAGATTCTCTGTTTCACATCACAATATAAACCATCCATCAGAAAGTGTTTTAGCACATCCTGAGGCCAATTTGCTTGCTTGTTTCATTTTTAATTTGTTTTTTGTTTTTACTATTATTATTCTATTGTAATCAAAATGAAGCAGGAATGAGAATACACACAGACAGAAAAAAAAGCTGGGAATTCTGAAAAAGAGCTTTCCAAAGTCATGTAACAGCAACAGAACTGACCCAGAAACTGGATTTTGGGTTGGACAAAAAGCTCTTAAATTCCCATCAGAAAAAAGATGCTTTATAGGACCATCACTTAAATCTCTACACCGCTTAACAGCTACCTGCACAGGATCCAGGAGCATATGGTCTGCTTCAGGAAGAAAGCCCCTTCCGTGGCAACTGGGAGCCCACATTATCATGTGCAATGAGAGAAAAATTACATGCAAGTCACAGCTGGTTTGGGATCATGCTGGTGCTTGCATCTGCTCCTAGCAGCTTCCCAGGCTTCCTATATGCATGCTCCTCATAAGCAAACTCGAGGATGGCACTAGTGGAGGATCTGAAGGGATGCTCTGCTGAAGACGTGACACTGGACATGATGGCATGTCCTTGCCCTAAATGATCATACAGAAAATCCCTGAAGTTTTCTCAGCTCTAATAGACATAATTTAACCTTCAACCTGACCAAACAGATCCACTAAAGGAATGTGTGCGCTCACTTCAGTGTGCTACGGCTCAAATCCCTTGTACTGTTTACCCTTCCCTGCTCCTACAGCAATGTGCAGAAAGTCACCTCCTTCTCGGATAAAGGACAAAGAGCTGTGCCATGCTTGGACTATAAATTATAGTTTTTCATTTGTCTGTTTTGGTTTGTTTGTTTCCTTTTAAGTTTTCACAGACATCTCCAAGGGCAGTTATTTAAGCCTGTTGACGTTCTACGTATTACATCACCACATGAACTACCTAGGCTTAGTCTTCCAACTGAGATGACATTTCCACTCCATAATTCCTCTGGGGGAAATTACAGGAGACTGGGGAAGGGAAATTAGGTGCAATTACCCAGAATAGCCATTTAAAATCTTTCAATTACTATTTTTAAAGGAGATTTTATAAAAACGCTTTCAGCTGGACATTCAGTTGACTGTGCCATATGCTTTGCATCCGGTGTTATTTCTTCTGGGTCAATCTCTTCAGTTCTTTTATGGCTTTGGTGCATTCTCGCTCCACAGTCTGATAGCCCATGCAGAAAGATGTGTGACAGTGGAAGACAACCCAAAATAGGCACTGATGGATATTCAAGGCGTGCAGAGATAGGTTACAAGTGAGGCACACATCTCAGAGGGCTTTTCCTCAATACAGACATTTCAGTTCCTTCAATGACAATACATCACATGTACGATCAGGGCTGTTTGGCAGCAGATTCCCAGCCATTCTGCATTTTCTTCTATAGCTGTATAGTTTGCACCAAACAGTTGGATGATACCAAATGATGGCTCCAACGTGAAGGCCCAGTGCTCCTAAAACTGATAGTCTCCTCAACCACATTTTTATTTAGGAGCCTCATCAGGACCTGAATCATAAAACAATTTACATCCTTCAATCCCTCGGCACTTAAATGTCATGGGAGGAGGATTCTGCTGTTCTTTGCAATGGATGGGTTGGGTTTTTTTGGACCAATCAAAGGGAGATCTTCCTTGAAACGTCTGAAAAGTACCTTCCACATACCCACCTTCTTTTACCCGCTGTTAAAAAGGAAGGTCACTCAGGAAATTTGTATTCACACAGAAGTCTGATGTCAGCTCACAACCTTTCCCTTCAAAATACTTCCTTGGAAATTCAACTTCTCATTCACAGTCCCTGCTTCATTCTGCAATCACTCTCTTCCTCCCCTATCTTTGTTCCTCCAGCACAGCTTGCACTAAATCTCAGGTCCAGAACCAATGGTTTTGTCACAGCACTGTCTGCAGCTTTATCTCACAGACTGTGATCAGAATTGTGAGCAGCAGAGGAAAATCCACAGGATCTCAGCTACTCGTCTTAATCTCTCTGAGCATCCTGAATGGAGTCTGAGTCCCACAGAAATCTGCTTTCCTTGCAAGAAGTCAGGAGCCACAACAGAATTTGGTTCTGCCAACACTTTCAGATAAATCAGTCTATTACTGCAGCACTACTGCAAGAAGTCACCAGTCTCAGCAAAAGTTGAAGCTTTTTGCTGTGCAAAGGGCTTTGGTTTTGATACAGATAAATGTAATCAAACACATTCTCTAAATAATAATGAAAACAAATACAAGTCTACATGGGTTTGGACAATCAAAGCCTCTACTTTATTTATTTATTTTCACTGCTACTGTTCACTGGAACAGATTGCCCAGAGAAGTTGTGGATATCCCATCCCTGCAGGCATTCAAGGCCAGGTGGGATGAGGCCCTGAACAACCCGGTCTAGTGAACAGAAACCCTGTCCAAAGCATGGTGTTTGAAACTAGTGAACTTTAAGATTCCTCCCAACTCAAACCATCCTACGATCCTATAATACCCACAGTGCGGCACAAACTTCATGGGAATCTACTCCATCTAGCTCCAAAGGAGAAACTCCAATTTTTGAGACTGCCCACTACAAATAAATGCGGTTCCAGATTAGTGGAAGTGAGCAACAAACCGCATTTGTATTCCTTTCTATGGCAAAAAAAGAGCTGAGAAGTATCTCACTCCATGCACCTGTACCAAACAAAATGGAAAAATCCATCACCCCGCATGAAGGTGCATGAGGGTGTCCAAGTTCAAGCAGATTCTCGGCTCATTGAGCAGCACTGTCCACGGGTGCATTCTCAAAGCCAACTCCACTCTTCTAAGCACACGTGCTTTATCTCCCTACCATGTCTTATTTGCATGAGCCAATTGCGAATGAATCTCTCAGCCCCAGTCCTGCTCTTCTCAACAAAAACTCAGATCTCCACGAATTTTTCTAAAAAGCATTGCAAAGACGCAGAACACAGCGCTAACGTGTAACCTGCTCTACTCCTGGTGACCCGTTGTGACAGTTAACCATTCAGCAACGGCTCCAGCAGGCCCCTGTCCCAGCTTCGCCAATAGTTGGAGCTAGAGAAGCACCTCAACCTCCCTGCATAAATCTGCACAGCAGTAAACCCAGTGCAGATGCATGCAAGCATTGCTGCCCACATGGGGCCAGGCTCCAGAGCATTTTTGTCTAGCACAAGCAGCAAACTGGATGCTAATGGCTTCCAAAACCCAAATGATGCCCACTCATATTCAGAACTAACCACCATGTTCAGGTGATCTCCCTGCTGGATGACAAAACTTCATGAGGGGACCTCAGGTTGAACCAGGCTCTGAGCAACCTCATCTAGCCGTAGATGCCCCTGTTCATTGCAGGGAAGTTGGAGTAGTAGAGTTGGTCCCTTCCAACTCAAACAATTCTGATTCTATGACCTGTGGTTCTATGGTTGTAGTTGTGGAGGATGCCTTGAAAACCCAAACACACACCACAGTGGCAGGATGAAAGGAGACATTCTTTGATATTCAAACACCTTCCAAACAGGAAAATGGGTAACAGGAGAAAACAAGCAGATCCATGTACAGAAATGAACTAATATCAAGCTTGACTGAAAAAGTTGATTAAATTAGTTTAATTTGAAAGCCCAAACAACCCCTGAAGGAGGCTCTTTGTTTACTGCTTTTTACCAGCAGCATGAGTTACTGAAGAAGTACCATGCGGGTATGAAATATTTATTCATTAAATCTTTCATAAAGCTCAACACTATCAGTTTCACTCAGAATACATTTATAACTTGTCAAAGTCCACGAAAATCACTGCTTTTCTTTCCCTTCCACCCCCATCCCCCTCCAGACTGTTTATAAAAAGATTATGCTTTCAGTTTTCATTGCAGTAAGGGTGATCCTCAGCTCTGCTGTTGCTTATACACAAGGTGCTGATTCTTTAATTATAACTGGATAGTTGCAGTTAAAATAATTCAGCCTTTCCCATGCCATCCAAAAGGGATCACTGCATACGGGCTGCAAACTACACTGCTGCCTTACCGTGCTCCTGCTGTGAAAATGTCAATGGCATTCATTTATGAATACAGGCACTATGAAGTATCTAAAGGGCTGTGAGAAAGAAGGGGACAGACTCTTTAGCAGGGTCTGCTGTGATAGGACAAGAGGAAATGGTTTCAAACTAAAACAGAAGAGATTTAGATTGGATGTAAGTAAGAAGTTTTTTTTACAATAAGAGCAGTGAGGCACTGGAACAGATTGCCCAGAGATGTGGTGGATGCCGCATCCCTGGAGATATTCAAGGTCAGGCTGGACAGCGCTCTGAGCACCTGATCGAGCTGTAGATGTTCCTGTTTCATGCAGTGGAGTTGGATCAGATGACCTTTATGGGTCCCTTACAACTCAAACAATTCTACAATTCTAACTCATAGCAATAAGTGAAAAAAGAAGCCAGGACAGCTAGGAGACGTGCATGTAGACTCCACTCCTAGGTGAGGCATGTGCAGTTTGAGATGCAAGGAGGGGTGAAGTCCGCCCAGCTCAGCATCAGGCAGGTGACAGGTTGAGCAGGAAACTGCCAAGGAGAGGCACAAATCTGTGCAGGAATTGCCTGACAAACCCACTAGTGTCAGGCAGAAAGTACTGACAAAAAACACCACCTATTTTTCGTCAACTACAAGGACACTAAAAAGGGTATTTCCTTTTCCTTCTCCCAGACTCTGACTGTCCCAGGACAGATGGTCCACCCAAGCATGGGAACAGACATCAGAAAGTACATTCATTTTTCAGCATGCCTAAGTCACTCATTACAAAATCTCACCCCTTTAGTGGAACCCCTTCTTGAACCCTTCCTTGGATGCGAGCCAACCTGCAGATTAAATCCATGCTCCAAGTTGGGCTCATAGCACAGTAGAATAAACAGTGCTATAGTATCCTCAACTTTAGCTGTAAAACTGTGTGATACCACTTTACTACAGTTTCACTAACTATACAGCTCAGTCCAGTCCAGGAGTAAGGATAGGGTATATTTAGAAGTGCAAATGAAAGTCCTTTACGGAATTTGCATTAGGACTGTGTAGGGATAATTGCATCAATGAATCTATCACCTAAGAAATTGCACTGATACTTAGTACAGGCGGGGGCCAAGCCTATTTTCCCCATTATAATCCCAAACAATAAAATAAATAAATAAATAAAATGCACCCCAAAATGGATGTGGAGAAGGTACCGTGGGCCTCGTGCAGTTCCAATGGTCATAGCCACCATGTGCATCCCTGTCCCACTGAACCCACAGGCTGCCCAGTCAGGACTGCTCCCGTTTCCCTTACTCTATTTGTTTGTGAGAATAAATAAATATAAATGCAACATAAGCTGATGATGTCGTCCCTGGAAGCCAGGCTAGCTAGAAATACTTCTGCTGGAAAAGCTTCTTGCTGGAAAACTATGTTTTGACTGTAGCGTGTCCTTTTCTTGCCTTTAACACAACAGAGCCTCCTTCATGTACCAACTCTGGCTTTTCGGCTGGCAACCTAAACCATCCCCTATGGCTCGAGTTTTTCAAACACCTGATCATGAGCAGGGCCCGAGTTCCCACCTACACATACCTAAACAACAGGGTCATTGCAGAACCGGGGCTGGGAGCCTCACGGTAGGTACCTTCCTTAAGGACCTCTTCTACTGCACCCCCAGAACGCTTGACACATCGCCACAACCCAAAACTAAGGCCAAAGTAACACACACCTCAGTTCCCCTCAGTGTTTCTTTGTCAGGCTCTCATAACAGTAACACCAAGATATTTACTCCCAAAACCTCCTTACAAGCCAACTAGCACCTTGTGCATACAAGGTTCTCCATGCAAGGCTCTCTTCAACTACACCTCTAGACCCAAAAAGTCATATTAAAAAGAAAATCAAATTAAATGGAAACAAAAAAATAGGCTGACTTTGAGCCCAGTGGAGCTGGAGACACTCAGAAGCGATGCATTTAATGAAATCTATAACTCAAAACGATTTGCAAGGCCTTTCCCACTGGCCATGCTGCACCATATTTGTACAGTAGCTCAATATTTGCTTGTGTTCCCAAAAGACGCATGGGGACTATTATGCACAGTTTACCCCAGAAGAGCCTCATTTGGCAATATTAAGTCTTTTGAAAGTAACTAAAGCCAATGTTATGTACAAAAGATCTGCATTTCCACACAGTAGCAAAAAGGCCATTTCCATGATCATGAAAACATCATCCTGACAGTGTGCAGGAAATGGGCTAACTTCAGTATTTTTAAACCTCAGACTGAGCCATCTGAGTCACATCAAGGGAAGGAAGGAAAAACTCCCATGGGTGCTGTAATGTAATATTTTCCTCTCAGGAGAGAGAATGAAGGGACCCCATGGGGCCAGTGGGGAGATGCCAAGCCAGGATGCGCTCCAGTGATCTCCAGCTGCTCAAAGACCCAAAGGGCAATGGTGTCAACCGATGCACTCCCACTAGGGCAAATCTCAACCCAAACCTCCAGCCAGGGCTAGAGTCGTATTTACCTTTCCTCCTCCCTTCCCTTCTGCCATCATTAGGAGAGCAAAGAAAAAAAATAATGCTATTTTTTATACGCTCGTTAAGCATAATCTGCTAAATGTTCTATGGCAGTGCATAAAGCTGCCTACTATGCTAATAGAATATTTAATTGACATTTATTTGCTGACTAGTTATTTATGCTAACGTCATCCCTGCATAATTAATACTCTGCTGAAGCTGACTTGAAAAGCATACATAAAACGCCGCACTAAGAGTCATTTGCAGTGTTTAAAATAAAGAAATCCTGCAATCTATTTGCATTAGGTTTGTCTAAATTTGGTTTTGATGGAATAAGAGGATGAGGATTAAGCAAAAAAAGATTATTTTTTTTTAAATCTATATACTACTTTAGAAATATCCGCAGTCCTTCACAGAACAACCTGCCAAGGAAGATTTCCGAGTTTCATTTTACTTGGCTCAAGGGCCCAGTTCTCAGCTGATGTAAAATAGCATAAGCTCAGTGAATGTGTACTGATTTTCCCCAGCCTCAAGCTCTGAGGAAATAATATTTCAGGTGAGCCTTCAGTGAAAGAGCTGGAGCGGGGCCGGATTTGCTCTCCATCACGCCAGCTGAAAAGCAAATTCATCTCAGATCATTCAGATTTGAGCCAACTCCTCACAAAAATAAAAGTCCGTCCTGCCCATCTGATCCTTCTACCTGCACTATAATCACTGAGCTGCAGGCATAGTTTACGTTTTATTTCCTCTGAGATTACCAGTGGAAACTCGGCTTCTGTTTAAATAGAACACCCATGATCACCTTTTCTAAGAGAGCAGCTCTGGAGGCCCTCACCTATGTTCAGGAACGTTATCTCCGTGGCACATGAAGAACCCCATGGACAAGCTTTCCTAATACACGTGATCTATGAGAATGGAGTTAAAAGGCAAGGGACAGGGCTGCATCACCATCTGCCCCAAGAAGAGCCTTCTGTGCTCCCAGCGCTTCTTGGATGTCATTCATTCTAAATCCCAGACCCAAATGACTGCTCAAAGCTTGCTCTTCTTTTCTTGACTCACCCTCCCCCCCTTGATGCTCTTATTCCCACACCCTGTGCCCTATACTGTCTCAATTCCATTCTTTTCCACTGTAGCCCAGACCCGGTCTCTGTTCTAACATTTACATACACCACCTGAGCTCTAACAAAATGGAAAAATCGTGTCAGAGTTCACTTTTTTAATCTATTCACCTAGCCCACATTTTGAATGCTAACAGGCTGTGCAACACCACACACCATCTTGTGGTCTACGTAAGTCCTCACGACATAAGCAGTGATGTGGCCAACCAGCCATACTTCTCCCCTTGCTTTCACCAATGACCCCACTGAGCAGGATCCAGCTCTTTGATAGGCTCTGATGAGGGCGTAAAAATAATTTTTAAAAGTTAAGATTTCCATTTGAAACCTGGAATTCTTAATCAGTCATACTCCACAGCAAGACCAAGGTAACTATATGTCAGAGTGAGAAACGCCAACCTAGATGGGAATATGATTGCCATTAACCCTGCCAACAGCGGGGGAGTTGGAACAGGATGATCTTTAAGGTCCCTTCCAACCCAAGACATTCTATGACTTGAAGAGCAGCTCAGTTTTCCATGGCACAGGTTTTACCTATTTTTTTCATCTACACTCTACCCACAACCTTGGAATGTGAGTGAACCATTTGGTAACGGCTGCCTTCATAGAAAACCTGGACAGGCAAAATGCTTTCTACTCAGCACTCTGAATGGCATATTTTATCTGGTGGAGCTCAGCATCTTTCAAGAGGGGTTCACTACATCCCAGGATAAGGCTTCTCAGTTTTAATTCTACTTACATTGGTACAGTGGAGAAGTTAAGGCGACCTCAACTACCGGAGAGGAGGTTGTGGCGAGGTGGGGGTCAGCCTCTTCTCCCAGGTTAACAGTGACAGGATGAAACGGAATGGCCTTAAGTTGCATGAGAGGAGGTTCAGGTTGAATATAAGGAAAAATTTCATCTCAGAAAGAGTAGTGAAGCACTGGAACAGGCTGCCTAGGGAGGTGGTGGAGTCACCATCCCTGGAGGCCTTCAAGAAACGGGGAGATGCAGCACTGAGGGTCATGGCTTAGTGGACACGGTGGCAGTGGGTTGATGGTTGGACTAGATGATCTTAGTCTTTTCCAACCTTAATGATCCTATGAAGGCTGTTCTCCTATATGTACTCACAGTACAAAGATCACTGTGATCACCAAATCCATGGCTAGATAGTGCTTTAGGTTTCCCATCTGTACTAGCTCATGATAAAAGCAGAACATAGACTTGGTTCTCTCCCCACTGCATACCTGTATTCCTTTACATCTCCAGTTCCTTCTGCCTTCTGGTTTATACTGTGAGCAGACTCGAGATCACCATGCAGATCAACACTCAGAAATGTTCTATCTGAATTTCCATCTGTCAATAACACTGAAGCAAAACCACTGCCACAATCACAAGTGTACACAATAATCTTGTTGTCCAGCATCTCTAGTGCATCACAGAATGCATTAAGATAGTGCCAGGAGAGATTCAGCTCTGTTGGCTCAGCTGTAAACCTGCAATCTGTACAAAACCACCCAAGTGTCAATCAAAAGACGTGCCCTGCTCTGTGCGTGTTTCACGATGCATAATTTAGCTACTATGTTTGTCAGGTTCCCCACGCTGCTCTTCTACACGATGGTAAATGTGTTCATGAACCCAACTGTCATCAACAAAGGAAAACAGCACATGGGAAAAACAGCCTAAAGGAGGCGAGAGACCTATTTTCCTTACACAGTTAAGGGAATCACTACTATGGCAAAGTTTAGTTAGACAAATTGTTAATGCTCAATGGGTACGAGATTTTACAGGATGAAAGATGCTGAAGAACAACCACCACAGCTCTGTGCTAAGGAGGATGGCATTTGGTAAGGCATATGAGGCAACGAAGGCTATCCCTGCTTCCACGCAGGGCCACATAATAGGGCAATTTTAACCAAAGAATGGAAGGCCTACGTTACATCCCACAACTGCAGTGCAGGAGCCAAATGCCATTCTGTTGCTCCATCCCAGCCACTGTCAATGAACTCTGAAGTACATCCTCTTATGAACTACTTCCCCATATGAATTTTACAGTTGCTGAGGGGCCCTGACAGAAAGGATGTAAATTTCATACTTGGCTCCATCAGGCAGAAGCTATCCACTGGTCTACACCACAGTTAATGCGCAATAAAAAAGAAATCTTGGTCCCAGGACGTGACTTTAGAGCTGATCAGTGCCAAAGCTACAGACCATACGGACAGCTTCACACTTGCCTCAGCTAGTTCATGAATAAACATTCCATTCATTCAAATGAGTTCTATATTAACTAATTTAAATAATTTTCATTTTGCTTTGAATGGTAAACAGACCTATTCTGCCAGGATATTTGAGTTTGCAATTCAAATTACACACCGATTTGTAATGAGAAAAATATAATTAATGCCAAAGCTTGAAGTAACTACAATTTTACTCTTCTGACTTCCTTTAGGGAAGAGGGTGGTGGAGGGTAAGCTTACAGGCATGCATACACTCACACCATCCTTTCATATGTCAATACAGTTTACTGCAAACTGAAGCATTTGGCCCTCAGTCCAATGCACTGCACCATGTCAGGGGAGGACATAACATGACTTGACATTATACTTGCAGGCACCATGATGCAAAACTAACATCACCCAATAAATAATAATGTAACAGTCTGTAAACTAAATGACTTCCTTCTATTGGGATCATAAACAACAATTATTTGGCAGCTGCCCCTTAAAATCTCAGTTTGTGCTGAACATTAAATCAAGTTCATTGATTTGGTAAACTGAACCAGCCCCGTTTTTCATCTCTCTTTCATTTAATGAAATTCTTCATCCTATCACTCTGCACAGCGTTGTCTGGAATCACATGTACAAGAGTAGTGCCAATCAGTCCTATTTGATTACTAAGCAGAAACGAAGCACTGTCCCAGGGCTGGTATCATGCCCACTAAGCCAGTCCTTAGCAGATCTGCTTCTTCAACCAGAGCCCTCAGCTCCTGACAAGAAACAAATCTTAATGACAGACAACTGGCCATGCTGTTTGCCAACAGATCTTGCCAACAAGATACCCTCATTGTGATCAATATGCACAGAACTGGGCCCTTAGAAAATAAGTCCATGGAACTTGGAGCTGGCTTTCCTTTCTTCAAAACACTGGACAACAAAATAGTGTGCAAAGCTAAAATGGCAAAAAAAATCCGTGGAGTTCAGAGAGAATGACAGCTCATTTTGTACCAATACGAGGTCTGATCCTGCAGGTTTCATTCACCAGATGAAACTCTCAGGACTGCAGTGAATTTCAGCTCATCGAGACCTGTTCACTGACTGACAAAACAAACACAGGATGAACTTCAGACATTTGCATACAATGAGGGCAGTACTCACATACTGCTTTCAAAAGCTCATCAGAGCCAAGTTCTCCCTACAGCACTCCTGAAAATCCAACCTCTTCCTTGTAGAGCCCTCATGGGAGCAACCATCTCTTGAAAGCCCACCTTCCACCATGGGCTGAACACCTCAGACGAACACCCAGAGGAGCTCTGTGGTTTATGAATGCATTTAGGACCTCTCTCTTTTCAAACCAAGAGAAGTCCTGAAAGCTCAAATGCTCCCGGGCATTTTAGATGTCTCATTCCAAAATACAACTCCATCTTTTAAATGATTAAATCTTATGGTAGAGAAAGTGAATTAAAAAACAAACAAACAAAAGACAACCACATGCCCAATAAAACAGTACCTATGGTTGCCGAGACATAAGAGTCTGGCATACAGTTATATCACCTGGACAGAGAAGAAAGAAAGCGCTGCACATTTGCATTCACTCAAGCAAGACAGCTTACATGAAGTAACCACAAACCAAAGAGCAGAGTCCAACGTTCTCATGAAAAGTAGTTGCCTCCAGCTATAAAACAATCGTTATTTTCTATTACACCAGTCGACAAAATCTTTCACCCCTTGAACCTGGCATTTTGAGATTTAGTTCATGGCACTGAACACCTTTTCCGGTAACATTGATTATAATCCACATAATAAAAGGTAGTTTAAGAGACCAATAAAATAAGAAAAAAAAATAACCCTTCTCACATCAGCTTGATGTATTATTCCTAAGCCAACAGATTTCTCAGCCGTATTTGTCTTTAAGACTTCTTTAAGCAATCAATCCTCCATTTGTTCTAAAGACAGTCAGACCAGAACAAAAAGTTAACGGTTTAGCTCAGTGTTCAGCATACGCAAGGCAAGAATGAGACCATTTCTGCTCTGCTTCAAAGACTGTATCTATGATCCAGTTCAGTGGGAAGCGAGGCAGCACCTACACCAGAAGTCATGCATGACACACAAATGGCACATCCGCTTCTTCAATGGCCACGTGAACAGAAAGCATGACTTCAGAAGCAGAGTTCTTAAATGAGACTTCTCTCAAACACATTCACGTGCTGGAGGCTCACCATTCATCTCTTCCTCCTCTGACCCCAAAGAAACTGAATATAATGGAGGGAATACATGATCAGAATTGCCATCTTTACTCATCTGGGTCTACTTTTGGAATTAAAAGCTGCAAAAGCCTGGCAACGGAAAGTTTTAAACTTCCAGAGCAAAACACCTGAATGCACAGCCAACTTAAATGTGGGTGTAACCACAATCAGATCCTGTTTATTTTACTTTATTCTCACTCTAAATTTGGTCCTTTCTTTCTGAAAGTACGAGACAACTTGCTTCCCCTCACTGGAAGTCACAGCTTGGCAATTCAGCAATACATTTCCTTAAGACAGCTTCATCCATAAGCTTCTGCTCTTACCACCTAGGTCAAAATGGCTTTCCTGGAGACTGAATGGCAAATTGAATAACGCATTGATATACAGAGACCTGACTCGGAGCTGTTATACAACAACTTCAGTGAAATTGCACCACTCAGCACCAGCTGAGTACCTGCAGTACTCATTCCATATCAACTGGAAGCCTGGAGATGAACCGCCAGCCCAATACTAGGGCACGACTCCAACAAAACACATACAACTTACCATCTGGAGGCATCAGGACCTTGTTGTTCTGCGTACACCAGCCAACAGGGTGGAGGTCTGCAGTCATTACATCACACCAAAAATCTGCCCTCCGGTCATCCCCATAGCCACAGTAGCGAAGCAGTAAGAGCTGTCCGCAAGTTGTGATGATTGTAGCCACCCAGTACGTGTCTGGATTACTCTTGTTGGCCACTTCCAATTTCATCCCTGGCTGAAAACTGCTTTGGAGGCTGATTTCAACCTTAGAAAATGAGAAAGGCAGAGTGTCACTTTTCCTTCTTTACAGGGAGATTCCCTATTGCCATTAAAGAGCAGATCTGGAATTGATAGTGATTGATAGCGAGTGATATAGACATTGATAGTGCTCCTTAACAGAACAGTGATAGCACAAGGAGGAACAGTTTCAAACTAAAAGAAGGGAGATTTAGTTTAGATGTAAGGAAGAAATTCTTTACTTAGAGGGTGGTGAGGCACTGGAACAGGTTTTCCAGAGAAGCTGTGGATGCCCCATCCCTGGAGACATTCAAGACCAGGTTGGATGGGGCACTGCGCAGCCTGATCTGGTGGGTGGCAACCAGCCCATGGCAGGGGCGATGACAGTTAATGTCCCTTCCTACCCAAACAATTCCATTATTAATACAATCACCTCCTTCACAATGTGTCTGCATGGGACCATTCCTACTTCACTAGTACATACCCCATCATACCAGGTCCCGCATGCTCCAAAGGGATCCATGAGCGGTGATAAGCTCAGGTGAACTAAATCTGAGAGGGACTGTAGTTATCTGAGCATCATAAATCGCACCACTCAGGAGAAAGGTGATGTAATTCAGGGGAGTTACACTTCCCTTTGCACAACTCCATCAGGCAAATCCCAGGACACATGCAAAGCAGAACAGGCAGGCACTGAGCACCTCTGGGAGTTAGGCCAGCTATTACAATTAGTCATACAACAACACCTGAACACCTCTTGAGGCTTGACAAGCACCAAAGGCTGAATACTGTGCCAAGCAGACCAAGGAGAGTATTTCCACTAAATCCATACCCAGAATTTCAAGGCATACCCAATTTGCTCTCGTGGTATTCTCATAAAGATTGTAGGATCCGTGGCTGAGAAAAATAAAGGCCTTAGGTCACTGTTCTGCCATCTGATGGAGTAGTCACTTCTTTTTATCTCAGAAGGTCACAAGTAACTTGCTCAAGGACACTGGAGATGCCAGTGGATCTCTTCTAGGACACTGCAGGAACTGTTGCAGACACATCATAATGCATCTCCCAAGGGCCAGTGGGATGTCTCTAGCTACTGCTGATACACAAGAGGTGAATGCCAGTCCACTGGTTCAGAATGCAGCTTTGTCTTCAGAAGTCCATCCAAAATGTAGCCATGACTCCCTATGTAATTTTAAGGACAGATTCTTAAAGGTTTCCAAGTACTTTGTGTCCTACTGAAAAGAGAGAGGTTTTTAAATCTGGCTTAAGCCTCTCTCTGATTTAGCTCTCACAGAGAGGCAATAAAAAACAGAGCTTCTTGGGCATGCTCAGTTCTCCCTTACCCCACTCCAGCTTACAACATGAGTGGTATCCAGCCAAAGCCATGTATTCTCTGCAGAGTACAACACTCCACATACTTTCAGTTGTGTGGGCACTTCCATCAGCATCAGTGCTTGGACTGTGAGTAGCAGAGGTTGGAAGAGACCTCTGGAGTCATCTAAGCTGGAGGAAGAACAGTGACGTTTACTAGTTTAGTCCTAAAACAAGATCTTGGCTCTTGTGATGCTAAGGGTCCTCAAGAATAATCCAGGATACATGGTCATTTGTAGTTTATCTCCTTGCTCTCACCATGAATAAAGACCAAAGTGGAACACCACAGGCAAAAGACTTGTAACTGGAAATCACACAGAGAGGTGGAATGAAAGGACTTCATGAAGTACACAGCTCCCACCTGGATCCTCTGAGTCAAGAACCAGAGTTAACACCCCAGGACAAGATGTTCTTTCCAGACAGCTACGGGGCCAAGGATAAATCTTCACCACTGTCCTGTAATTCTCCAGTATAGAAAATTAGGATCCTTCATCTTGCAATACTCTATCTACGTAAGTCTCTTTTTCAGTTGCAGAGACAGGTTTTTCATCACTGTTGCTCCTTACCTCCTCCAAACAAACCAAGAAACCACCTGGAGGCAAAGGTGGTTTAATGGCATGAAGGCAGCCATCCAAATGGAGACTTATCTCAAAGCAGCAATAAATTCTTCAAGAAACTTTCCCTTCGCTGCAGCACAACTTACTGTTCCCACAGATTTCTGCCAGCAACCAGATTCAATGTAAGGCAGATGAGAGCATCACAGCTAAAGCACTTCTCTTTCTGATTGAGATACCCACATCCTCCAGAGCATTCAGGTCAGGTGAATGAAGCTGAGAGAAAAGCATCTGGTGAGTCCTATTACCAGAAGTAGCTGCTACCCACAGCTGATGGGTCAGGTCAGAGAATGAATAACACCATCTGCACACGACTCACAGTTGAGGACAGAGAACCACCGTGACTTGGCATGACTTGATACAGGTAAAGGCATCATAACATCTGAAAGAACAGCCCTTCAGTTGACTGAAAACAAGGCCCTGGAAAAGTATATTGACTACACCACAAGTGCATGCCTTTGATGACAACGAAGAACCAACTCACCAGTTTAAGTTCAGTCTCAAGTCCTCATGTAAAGGCAGACTATGAACAGCACACACATGGGTGAAACAGAAGATGTTAAACAACTGTTTGCAGATGGAAAAACTGGTCCATACAACAATATCCTTGATGGGCTCTGCTCCTTGACAGGCTCCTTCTTCAAAGCATGCTCCAATCTTCTCCAACATTCAAAATTTCAGAGGCTCTGTATACTACTTCTGCTAACGTGGGCTGGAGCCACAATGTTGTAACTACCATGACATATGCAGGATTCTCTAACATTTGCATAAAACATATGCACCTAGGAAAGTTATCACCAAACGCACTGTTTGGTTCCCACCTCCTGAAGCAGCATCTTCAGGAAGGAGGCTGAGAGATGGATTCCTACAGACCATGCTGGGCTCTACAGTGAGCAACCCTGCTAGTCAGCAAATCATGCACTGAGAGGGCACCTTTAGAGAAATAAGACACTCTGGTGAGATGAATCTCTATGAGTTGGGAAGGATAGCAATAAATTAAGAAGGAAAAGAAAAAAAAAGATGAGTATGTTATAAACAAAAGGAGAGCAGAATGAAACCTCATAAATGATATCTGAACGCAGTGGCATAGACACAGTGCTCTGATTGCACAGAGCTGATGTCATCTGACAGCACCAAGAGGGCCAGGAGCTGCACGGACAACAGGCAGTACTCAGCCTTATTCTCATGCAGACTGTCACAGAAGATCAAATTCTCCACAGAATGGTCAGATTCCATTTCAGTTGGTCAGGAAAACCAGAAGAGAGAACACACTCAATAGTAGCAAGGCAGATAAAACACATACGTGCTTGAAGGAGGTGTGGGGAGCAGCACTGGCTCCTGTTTCCTCCAGGAACTCGTCCCAGTTGAAGTCTGCATCCTCAATGCTGGAGCCCTCATCTGTTCAAAAGGAAAAAGAAAAAAAAAAGTAGCAGAAAGAAAGGAAAGCAGTCCAAAATACAGCCAAAGAAGGCAAAAGCTGTGTCAAGTAGTTCAGGGAAAAAATAGCAACTGATACAAACATCACCATGAGAGAAAATAGAAAGCTTCCTTGAAGATCTGTTCTTAGCCAGCTCGACCAGCTCTTAAAACACTTCCAGCAGATTTTAGGACTTCAGCAGCCAATACTGTGAGACCAGAACTGACCCTGCAATCATCGCAACAGGGGAACAAACTCATCGTACGGCAGCAGGGACTGCTACAGGAGCTGGTTGTCAGTCTACTATCACAGGGATGCAGTGGCCATGCCCACGTTCCAGCCCTGGGTTCCCCCAGGCTGCTAACTGCAGTAGTGTACTGGTGATAACAAGAGATGTTGCTCCTGTTGGCTGAGCAGCATGCAGAACAAGCAACCCAGCCCTTGGAGCTGAGGAGCCACAGTTTCAGCTCTGCCACTCCATTTCTCCCTGCTCAGCCTTCCTCTGCCCTCCAACAGCCAAGAACCCCCAATGGGGATCCTTCCACCAGCACTGAAGCTGCTTTTCCAAATCCCCCCCAAATTCCCAGGCCACTGCCTGCATTCATCCTCGCCCAATTTCAGATTTGGAGCTCCTCATCGTGCCTTCCCCACCCTCGCCAATGCCCCCTCACAATCCTTCCTTCCCCACAGGGAAGGAATTGACACTACTACTCCTCCTTTATTTTTTTTAATATATCCCCACTGAGCAGAGCAGAATTGAGGCCTGAAACCATCGCTGAAACACACGCAGCAATAATTAAAAATAAACTGTCTTTCACCTACAGAAAATCAGGCACATCTGATTGTTTTCATTTTGTTCCCAGGCAATCTCGCAAACTCAGCTTCGTCCCCAGAGCAAAAATATTTACAGTCTAGCAATGAGCTCTCTGCAATAAGCATTTATCAAGGAAAACTACACGAGACCCTTACCTGCCCAAGCATTTATCAGCGTGGTCATGATGTAATTAAAGTGACTCATGACAAACTGAATTAAGGAACCTCCCCAGATAGTTTTATGAAGAAAACGGCAGGGTTAATTTATTGCAGTTGTTGCTACAGGTCTCCAGTTTTCAAGACTAGAAAATTATACCGTGTAATGGGAATCTCTCATCATTAAAAGGGGAAGAAATAGGCTTTATCTGCAGACATATGAATGCGAAGGGGAAAAAAAACGTCTCAGAGGAGGGTTTCTGAGACACAGTTGGAAGAGGGTAAAGATTTGTCTGGGAGTTCAAAGAGGAGCACTGAGCTGTCATCACCGTTAAACACTGCAAACCGCTGCATCAAGCCGAAGGTCTGGCTCCTTACCACCAACTCAATTAACCTGCTTAAATATGGAGACTGAAATCAACTCTTACTCCTGCGTAAGGTGGCTAGCAGACGGCTGCCTCTCTGCTACCACAGGGATTCAATGGCCATGCTCATGCTACTCAACTGGACAATAACCCAAGCCCACAGTAACAATCTGAAAACACGCAAATTCAGCACAGACTAAGTTTGCTTTGTTTGGGTTATCCTCTGCAGAACAAATAGAAAGGACTTCAGGCATAAAAACTGACCATTTGAGACACTAACTGCCCATAAATGAGGGGTTTGTTCATTCTTGGCTGAGAGACGCGAACAGCTTAGCCAAAAGGAGGAACTCAGCACACAAACTGCTAAGACTTTGCTATATCAAGCAGGCAGGAAACTTTGATGATCATGAAAACTTCATCCTCAAAATTTGCGACCCTGTGGAGTTTTAGAGAAGAGTCAGATTCAGAGATCTCAAGGGTTAAGAATTAAAAGAATAAATAAATGTATGCAAGCCCATGAGTATGTGAGCACATATGGTTATCCATCAGAGGCTTAGAATTACTCCTATGTTTAAGCAACTTTCTAACCTGGGCACCAGCAATCCCAGTACTACTATACACCAGGAACTTCTGATGTGAAAAGCAAAAGGCAAAAAGCTAAAAGCACATCCCCTGTGCCTGGTTGTTCCCTGTTCTCTCATCTGTTTGTGCTTTTGGAGATGGGATGGGCTGCTCAACAACCCCAAGGTCATCTCCACCTGAACATACCCCCCCAGGTCTTTCCCTCTGCTCAGCTATTTGTTTCATGGCACGAGACACTTCTCTCAGCCCACAATGCTCTCTGTATGCTGTCAGTTGTCACTCCTTCTTCTTGCTCCAACTTTAGCAGTTAGTTCATGCACGCTTCTCCTTCTCTCCATCCTTCCTCAGCATTGTTATGAGAAGCAGTAATATCATAGAATCATTTGAATTGGAAGGGACCACTAAAAACCATCCAGTCCAACTCCCCTGCAGTGTACATGGACACCTACAACTAGATCAGGGTGCTCAAAGCTCCATCCAGCCTCACCTTGAATGCGTCCAAGGACAAGGAATCCAACATCTCTCCAGGCAACCTAATTTCCATGGAGCAGTAGAAGCAGTCCAGTATATATCAACCATGGAAGAAGCAGTATCTCCAGGGAGACAGGATTCAGCAACACTAAGTTAATTACGTTAGCATTAAAGATGCTAGTTATGAATGCAACAAGTCCTCCTGTCCCTCCTAATGTTATTAGCCACAACCTACTCTGCTGTGCCAACCAGCCCCACTGTTCCCACAGCCTTGCCAACAGGTTCATTCACATGCAGTCCAACAAAACTCCCAAAAGCACTTTTTTTAATAATCGCCCTGATCTCTTTTCTAAAGCCAAACAGGGAGGTTCAGGATGCCAGGGGGAAACATTATGAGTATTCTTTCCACAGCAATGTGAGCTACAGCCTTCCCTCCCTGTCAATTCATTTCTCTCTGACACACCAGCAGTCTGACTCCTCTACAGTGTTTCATCTGCAGACTTTATCAGGAAATTACTTTTACAAGGTCTGTAAAAATAATGTTGGAGTACTCATTTATCATGGCATCAGTGTTTTATTTTGCCTCATTTTATCGCCAAAGATTGCGAAGCAAACGTAAGCTTCCAAATCAGTTTTTAAATGGATTCTGCTCCCTTCTGGAAACCTGGCAGGGGAACATCTCAAGCAGACACAGGGTGGCCCAGGGTCAGAGCAGCCCAAGATACTTGGGGGTACACACCTACTTACATGCACATGTACAGCAGTGGGATTGCACACTAATCTTCTTGCCCACTGCAGAACCCCTACTGACCAGGAACACAGGACACCCTTTGCCAGCCTCCCTTGAGTATCTGGAGATCCCCAATCAAAAGGCAAAGTCTCTCTTAATATACAAAGACAACTGCGCCCACTCGCGAAGCGATGATCCCAAAGGCGATCTGTTTGTCAGTCCTCAAGCCACACATTCCTACAACAAAGTCCTGGCTCTGCTGGAGAGACACAAAGCCCCAGGTGCCAGCATTTCGCAGAGCTCCCTGCGAGATGACAAATTTGGCATTAGGCCTGTTTTACATATCAGCTCCCTTTCCAATTATTGGTGCTTAGGCTCAGTGCTCTTTTTTAATGAAAGAGTCAAGGCTGGCTAGCCTACAATACGGTGATGTATAAACAAGCCTAGGACGGCAAATAAAATCAACAAGTCATTATCTCTGAGCCTCTGAATGGCTTTAAAGTGCTCTGCAGTCCTTCATGCATTGACACTATAAAAATGCAACTATTCCAGCTGTTATCAGCCTCACAGGATGAGATAAAAGACCCAAAACCTGTGGCTACAGAAGCTTAGATTTTTTCCCAGCCTTACCTGAAGGAGAACATCTTTGGAAATTACAGTATTTGTGGAAATTGCTAAGCTATCTTATTTACAGGCACATAAATATATTCATGACTTTGTTCACTCACAAAGAACTGAAAGGCAAAATGATTTAGGATTAACACACCAGGTGAGGGCTTGAGGTAAGGGGGAAATCCTGATCAAAAACAAGCCAACTGCAAGGCCATGGGAGAGTCACCAAGGTGCATATTCTCAAAGACATTTAGGGTCCACACTCCAGTTTCTGTTGTTTCAAACCCAATGTCTACAACTGATCACCTGCACCTCAACACAGAGGCTCCCTACATCTCTCCCACGGATATAAATGGACCCAGTGGTGACTAGATAAGGCTGCCCACTCTGGAAATGTCATGTCAAGACATGGATCCACCTCATACAGTGAACCAAGATCCAGATGTTCCTTCCTGTTCCAGCTGGGTGATTCCCCAATCCAAAGACAACCCAGCACTGATGTTAAAATGGGATTACTTGTTTTATAGAGCTACAACTGTCTCTTTAATGGTGATAACGGCATGGAGCTGTGTGATGGGAGGGTCAGGTTGGGTGTTTGGAAAAGGTTCTTCACTGACAGGGTGATCATGCCCTGGAGCAGGCTCCCCAGGGCAGTGGGGATGGCCACAAGCTACCAGAGTTCCAGAAGTGTTTGGACAACATTTTCAGATATAGAATTTGAAATGGAGCCAGGAGTTGGACTCTATGATCCTTATGGGTCTCTTCCAACTTGGGATATTCTATGATGATTTTTAAGTGTCATAAGGCACTACGGTTCCATATTCAGCTGTTTAACTCTAGACGATCCTCAGCTCTCTATGTATAACCCCATGGAAGAGAAGTCTTTCATTTCTACAGCAGAGCCCAGGATAACTATTATGTTCTTAACTAAAGTAACGTAAGAGTGTCCCACTTCTTTTAGGTGGGATGAGTCAAGGTTTCTTAACACACAATTTCTGGGTTGCTCAGTGAGAAACAGTGAGAAGCGGACCAAAGACGAAGCTTTGTAAATGACTTGAACATAACATGGAATCAAAGAATTGTTTGGGTTGGAAGGCACCTTAAGGATCATCTAGTTCCAGCCTCCTGACATGGGCAGGGACACCTTCCAGCAGAACACAGCACCACCTAAGAGAACAGATGCAAAGGACACTGAAGCCAAAACATGCAGTTTTAAAGCATTTACCCCAACACTGTTACAACTGCATTTACGGAGTTGGATCAGTGACAATGCAAAAAGGAAATGGTTTGTACAGATTAACTGACAGGGGGCTCAGCTTTCTGCTTCACAGGTTCCTCAGCTGAGCTTTCCTGTGTAAATACAGAATAAAGGTGAAGTTACTGAGCCAATTTTACCTAGCAAATCCTTACCTTTCAGTGCCCATCCCAGACCACCGCAGACATCCAGTCATATTCATGCGCACAAGGACAACATGCAACCAGCTCTCTGCTGGCTGGGATAACATTTGTGATGCCCTCTCATTTGAAGTAATAAAAAAAAAAATAATAATAATCTGAACGAATGAGGATAAAGGTCAAAACAGAGGAGAAATACTGCAATTTCTGAACATTCATTTCCTTTCTTTAATCAAAAGGGTAAAATAAAATAAAGAGTGCGTAGGCAGACGGAAAGATCACAATATGATGTCCTGGGAAAGGTTTTCCACTGCTTTTTATTTAAAGTAGCTACTACACACCATAGCAAAGCTCCACAGAAAAGGCAAAATTTCCCCAACTCATCAATCACGGATCCACCTGAGCATTCTACAATATGGGACACGTAGCCTTGTCCAATCCACAAGACTCAGAAAAAGCCATCAAGCCATCCAACTCTAACGCCACCCAGTAAACAGCTGTCACCTCCCCTAAAGCGGTCAGCTGGAAGGTTGTGACCATGTAGGAAACCTACAGGAGCAAAGGAGAGCTCACCTGAATCAAACTGCTCCCCATCGCCATTGGCCAGGCCCTGCCCCTTCTCTGGGGATAGATGCTGGGTCTCTTGCATGGTAGCGATGAAAGACGTTCTTGTGTCCATGGTTCAGAGAAAGAGTCCTTCCCTTCCTAATTCATCATGCAGCAGAGAGTTCCTAGGGCACAAACTAAAAGAAAAAGAAACAATGAGTGATTTGTTCTACTTACACCAACACTCGGTCACTCCTAGTAAGTTTCATGTTATAATATTTGATCATAGCTCTTCAATCTTGCTCTCTCTTCCAAAGTGAACCCACTGTTGGATGAAAGACCACAACAAATGATATTGCCTCTTAGTGGCAATAGTGTAAGATACCACAAATTATATCAATATTATTTCATACTACATTATATCACAATAATAACAACAGAGAAATGACAGTGTGGTCATAACATCCACAGTATTCAACACAAAGGATTCACATCCCAAAGTTCAGACCAGAGCGCTGTGCTGCCAGCTGAGATAAGGACAAGCTGATAAAGCTGCACAATCCTTGACAAAAAAGGCATCCAAGAAGGGCCAACTCAGATACCTTCCAAGCCCAGCCTTCGGCTTCCAACATAGCTCACACAGCGTTACCAATCAAAATACCTCGATTCAGAAATATTTTCCAGGCTTCTAAAGGAGAATACCTGGGAGAGACTGGAAAAACTCTAGAAAATAAAGCTCAGCGTTCATAATGCAGATACTGAAATAAAATGGTGCTGGCTGCAACTGCTTTTTGAAGGCAAATTTAAGGGAACTGCACCATTTAGTGCCATCTAAGGTAGAAAATATTAGCTCAAGTGTAGATCGGGTTGAGATGGCAGAGGAGATTCTTCTACAAGAAATGACTGTTTCAAAAACAGCATAATAAAACCACAAAGATACAAAAAATGTGTGAGAGGGAGTACAAGAACGACTAGATCTTGAATCAGACACCAATTGAGAAGTATACTTCTAGCAAGAGCAAGCTATCACACAAGCAATACCCAGATACACATTTAAAAGCAGATTAAAAAAGAAAAGAAGTGAACTTTTCAGTAAAACTCACTGAGATGATGATGAATTATAAGGTGTCAAGGGAGGACGGAAAAAGAGAAACTAAGAGCTCGGGTTATGGGCACAGAGGGAACCAGCTATTCATACAAGGTATGCTGCAGTGAACACAGATGGTGAGGAAGGTGTGTGTCCAGAACATAGGATACAGAGGACTGGTCCTGCTTATTAGTGGATGCCTCCATGACTCGCATGACAGAGAGGACTACGCTGGCAGCACCAACACCAAATGCTCTGCAAGAAGCGTGATTAAAAGTAAGAAAGAAGCTTACTGCCAGAGTCCATGCAAAGCAGGAGGTAATAAGAGTGTAAAAATATTATGGGATTTTTCAGCTTTTACTACTCAGGAAGATATTCAGGAAGACCAAATATGGTGGTCGTAAAATAGAAAGAGGGAGGGTGTTTCGTCATAGATTTTTTGTCCTCAGTTTTTAAGGTTGTTTCAATAAAATACGTGAGGGAAAAACAGACACATGAGAAGTTACAGAAGGAACTGAAAGAGATGAGGAACATACAAAGTGTAAGAGTGACTTCCATTCACTGGGTCATGATAGGACTGTTTGCTGGAGTGATCACAACAGCACTGTTGTGATGGCAATTAATCCATGCTAAAACCATGCACACTTCACAGAGCGTCACTGGTAGAAGCAAACTACCCTGGAAGGTGGTACAACACACAACAGAAGATGGTTTGAGCGAAGTTAGACCTCCATCAGTGGTTTGTGTTCCTCACTCCCAAAATACCTTCTAATGAAGTAAATACATACATACACATACTCTTTTTTCAAAGAGGAGATTGTAAAATGATTCAGTGCGGCATATTTGCAAAGTGCTCAGTATACTCGGAACACACAATAAATAATAATCATCACTTCCCCACTGCAATGGACACTACAACCACTTCATCTTTATTCTTTCTTGATGTGAGACTTGCTAATGAATTAAGTGTATTATATACTATGAGTACTTTGAGTGCAGCTAACCTAATAACATATATATCACCCATCCTCAGTGTATATTAGCTTTCAATTAACTCTGAAACTAGAAGCAATCAGCCTATTGTAAGTCAAAATAACATTTATCCCTCAGTAGAGAATACTTCAATAAACATCATTAATAATAAATTGGTTAAGTATCAGGATTTTACATCAAGCTTCTTAAATGTGAGAGGAGTGGAAGCGTCAGCTGAAGCTAAGTTTGGGGTAGATTCAGCTGTTTCCATTTCTGTCTAGGACCAAACAGCAATGAAATCTGGGTCTACTGAAGAAGAATTTTAAAGGACAGAGAGAGATCCATTTAAGCACAACAATCTAACATCTTAAACAAAACTCAGGGGTAACATATATATAAATACTGAGAGGAAAGATATGCTACTTAGGATCTTAGTTAAACCTTGTAACATTCCCATGACGCTGACTGGGTAAAGTCATAAACTAATAGAAAGCTGAAGATGTCCATTCAAACAATGATAGTATTTGCCATTTCTTATGCAGCTAAGCCCCAAATCTACCACCAGATCCACATGAAGGACCCATTCCCCTGAGTCTGAGAACTTCCTATCAGAAATGGGAAAGAGATGGGAAAATCAGCAGGAACCTGCCCACGTGGCTGCCACTAGGCTGAGATCAATCCTCCACAGCCACATCTGGGACTGAGCTCAAGTCCACATAACCTGGAAGGGAGAAACGCGCTATCTGGAGGTTGTACTGAGCTGGGGGCCAGCCTCTTCTCTCATGTAACTAGAGGGAACAGCCTCATGTTGCTCCAGGGGAGATTCAGGCTGGACGTTAGGAAATACTACTTCCCCAAAAGAGCAGCTAGGCGCTGGAATGGGCTGCCCAGGGAGGTGGTGGAGTCACCAACTCTGGAGTGTTCAAGGAACACTTAGACATGGTGTTGAGGAACATGGCTTAGCAAGAACTATTGGCGATAGGTGGATGGTTGCACTGGATGATCTTGTAGGTCTTTTCCAACTTTGGTGATTCTGTGATTCTATGATCTCCGAGCCAGATCCAGCAACATCACCATTGTTTTTTTGTGGTTTAACTCTACTTCAACAGACTTGCTACTTTAGCTACAGACAACTCTGTTTTGAGCTACATATCTTCCTATATTGGGAATATCTAGTTCACAATTTATGGTAAGAAGCATTTATGTATCTTCCCAATACAATGCGACAAGACAACCAATCTCCTACGCAAACATAAGCTTCCAGATAACTGAGCCTCATGTTGATATAACTAGCAAAGAAAGCTGACATAAGAAGAGAAAAACTAATACCCTATTAATTGCTGCTAATTAACACTTCAAACCAAGTCTCCAGCCATATTGTTAACAGCAGCATGCTGACTGGCCTGCATCAACAACACTAAACAAGCAACATACAGTGCCATCCTCTGATTTCTGTACGTCTGAAAGAAACGTGCATCTCAAATTAAGGACCACGAGCCACATGGCCAGCGTGTCAACCAGAGAATGGCAAAAAGCAGCAAAAAACTCTGAAGGTGGCACTACACTGAGCAGCAACAAAAAGAAATGGATTATGAAACGCAATTGAAACAGAGAGGAAAAAATCCCCTGCTTTCAGATCCCTTGTTCATTTGGTGGTTCAAACCGGTCTGATGCTTCCCCCACACAGCTCCCATTCCCCTGGTACTTAATTCACATCCAGACTTTTAATTCACAGGCAGAAAAAGGCAGCCAATATAAAAAAGAATCTTTTTTATTTGCTTCTTCCCACGGCTGTCAGTCTTAGCTGCATCATTATCTCAAACATGCTGCCTTGTCATCTCTATCAATATTGGCTCTTTGAGTAACTGCCTGCATTGGCTTTGTCACACCATTCTCATCTCCTGTACACTCCTCTTTCTCCTTCCTTTGGAGTTAGCCCCTGCAGGGAGAGGTACCACATGCACACACAAATCCAGCACCCCTTGGCGTGACTCCTTAAAAACTGAACTTCTTCCAAAATAAGGTTAATTAACAGGGACTGACATACTAAAAAGGCAGCCTATCAGAACATAGGATGCAAAAAAAATCCTATAACCCTGAAACTCCCTATCCTATCTGGATAATATATGTGCATCAATTACGTCAAAGTACTGCTGAGGCCTGAATGGTAGAAAAGTAAAAATACCACTGTTTTCCCAAGGACCCGGCTCTTGCCTCCAGTATTCAGTAACACTGGCTTCACCCCTAGGTATGTCAGGATGTAAGGAATCTGCATCTCTTTTCCCAGTCAAGTTGGTGGAATATAGGGTAGATCCAAAATAACTGCTAGTGAACAACACCTCAAAGCTAGGCACCATCATGTGTCATTTTAGACTCTTTAGCAGAGTCTGTTGTGATAGGACAAGGGGAAGTGGTTTCAAACTAACACAGGAGATTTAGATTGGATATAAGGAAGAAATTTTTCTACAATAGAGTAATGAAGCAATGGAACAGGTTGCCCAGAGAGATGGTGGGTGCCCTGTTCCTGGAGACATTCAAGGTCAGGCTGGATGGGGCTCTGAGCAAGCTGGTCAAGCTGTAGGTGTTTCTGTTCACTGCAGGGGAGTTGGACTATATGACCTTTAAGGGTCCCTTCCAACTCAAACAATTCTATGACTTCACGCAGCCTTTGCCACCTTCAAGCTTTTTGCAGGCTGTGAGCAAAAAATCCACGGCAAACTGATCAAGAAAACTAGTTTGAACAAGAACTGAGACCAGATCCACTGGTGTGAACCACTAAGAAACTGCAGTATTTGGTGCTGAGCCTCTCAGTTCAGACACTTCAAAACTCACCTTGAATTAGGCTCTCCCTACTCAGGTGACGCATCTACACATCTTCTCACCCACAGGACACAATACACAACCAGTCATCACTGAACAGTCAAAGCATACAGGAACCAAGTTGATCTCCTGCCCTAAAGATTCTTCTCCAAAGTATCACTTTCTTCTTTGGGATTCACTCCTCACTGAGTGTCTGTTTGAACACTCCTGTGGCCCTTCTGGTTGCCTTCATTGCCTTTAGCGTGGAGATATGCATGTTCCAGCACATCCCAGCCCCAGTAAATGCTTGACTCCCAGTAACCCCACTGCAAACCACAACACATAACCTCTACGTTTTACAACTCGGGTCAAGTCAGTAGCATTTTCTCTCAGGTCTAAAAGTCCGAATCTCCAGCCTTTGCTTTAAACAATGCAGGTGACCTTTTTCAATGCTCTGAGACCATCCCCAAAAGCAGGCAGGCAACACAAGGCACTAAATGCAGTCTTCAGCTTCCCCAAAAAGCCAGCTGACAGGCAACGCTGCCCATCACCCATCTCATTTAACATGAGGATGCTCAGGACTAAAGCTGTGGCTGAGAAGAAAGGCTGCTCCTTCAGGCAGAGGTTCCTAAATAAAACCATACTTCATGAAGGATGGATAGTGGCAGCCTGCCACAATATTTACACCCCCTGAGCATCTGCACAATGCAAACGGAGGCTCGTTCAGAAAGGCTATTGAACACATCAAGGAACAGCTTTCACCTCCTAGAGAAAGAGCCTGTCTCCCTTCTCAGACAAAGTACCAGTTGGAATCCTTTTAAGAATCACTTCTTCCCAATTCCTGTCCCTTTATTTATTTATTTGAGGGGTTCCCTCACCAAATATTTCCATTTAAACAAAGTGACAATTTCTCCTTCACAGTGAATACCCCACAGGATTCGATCAGGGGCAACTCACTGCATTGAACAGTGCTGCGTCGGTGCAGATGTATTCTGGAGTGGAAGAAACAAATCCCAACTAACCCAGAGAAGCAGAAATGTTCACAATATTCAAATACATAAAAAACAGCCGAAAGGAGAATGAAAATCATCTGTTTTCCACATTTTTTGGTGGATAAAATAGGAAGGTCTGGATTTAAACTGCAGGAGGGGACATTTGATTTGGGTACAATGAAGAAAATCACTAATAATGAATCCAATGAATGTGGGAAGGGCACAGAATGTCCCTGTCTGGAGGGGTCAGAATGCCGACCTGTCCAGAAGAACATCCCAGTACAGCTAATCTCTGCTCCTGGGTAAGAGATGGTCTCCACAAGCCCTGTGGGTCCCTTCCAGCCCTCCTGCTGCAGCCACTCAATAGGGCTGATCCTTCTGCTCTTGAAGCTGAGCACCTTTTCTTTACAACTGTATCATTTGTGTAGCACCACAGAAAATAAATGAATAACCCTGGAGGGAAAACAAGCAAAAACTGGAGAACAGAACCATGAGAGGGTCTGATCAGCCATCCTGAAGGGGAAAAGAGATGGGAACCAAACTCTGAAGACACTTGGTGCAAAGTCACCACCCCTGGAGGTGTTCAAGAAAAGGGGAGGCGTGGCACCGAGAGCCACGGTTTAGTGGGCACTGTGGGGATGAGCTGATGGTTGGACTACATGATCTTAGTCGTCTTTCCCAACCTTAATGATTCCTTGATTGTGTGAAAAGGGATTACATGAGGAGGTGAGTGCCCTCTGTAACTCAGCAGGTCACTGCACTCCTTCCTGCTTGCCCTGGTGCCAAATGCCTCACACTTTCAAGCCAACAGAGACAGACCTGTTCCACAAAGCAATTTTCTCATCACACCACAGAGTCCGGGATACACACGAAGATAAATGGCAGTGAGATAAGGCAAGAGAAAGTAAAATAAACCTAATTAGAGCAAGTAAGTTGTTTACAGTGTAAAGCCCTGCAGTATTAGGCAAGAAAGGAAAAAAAAGAAAAGATGACAGGCAAGCACACAAACATCTGGCTTAGGTACTCGTCCCACTCTTAGATGCCTTACGCTTAAGTGCAGACTAAGGATACAGACAAGACTTAAAGCAAAGCCCTGCCACAGACTGCACCAAAGACCAGACCTGTAAAATTATCACAGAATCACTGAAGTTGGAAAAGACCACTAAGATCATCTAGTCTAACCATCAACCCATCCCCACCAAACCCACTGAACTATATCCCTCAGCGTCACATCCACCCTGTTCCTGAACACCTCCAGGGACACTGACTTCACTGCTTCCCTAGGCAGCCTGTGCCAGTGCCTCACCACTCTGCCTGAGATGAAATTTTTCCACATTAGACTCCAGTGGGGAGCACCCCAACTTCAGGTGTTGACAGCAGGATCTGTCCTTACACCATCCCACTGCACTGCCACCAGCAGCCAGAAAGCTGAGCATATGCCTCTCCCCTGCACTGTGCTTGCATTATTAACGCTCATTCCAAGCATATCCAAAAATCCCCTCCTGCCACAGCACTGATATTTTACACCCTCTTTGCATGGATCTTAATGTCAGCATAAGGTGCCAGGATGGGGAGAGGGAGGTCACCATGCATTCACCTTTTCACTTTGAGCTGCTCTGTCACCTGCTAGGGGGTTGTCATCTTCTCCCTGACTCACTACTTTAGTCCCCCTACAGTGTGCGCTTTCACATATGCTAAAGCCACTGGTGTTCAGTGAGTCCTTGGGAACACGGTCTGTATAAGATTAGTTGAATAAGTGCCCTGAAGAAGACAACTGATATCCCCAGCACCCTTTACAACAGGCCAAAAACAAACCACCACCTGTAGGGAAGAAGCACCGTCAGCTATCCGCAACGTCCCTTCTTCTACCACCTTGCTTGAAACAAGGAAGCCTTTTAGATGGGCAACTTGAATGCTTACAGCTGTTCATCATCCCAAAATTTCTCATTTGGCACCACTCAGACCTTCACAAAGGGATGGATCAGCCAAGTCACCAGAGTCACACAACATGTTGTTTTCATGGACTTAATTTAGGGCCCAACTCAGACAGAGGTTGCTAATTGCAGCCCTCTTCTCCAAGAAAAGAGGAATAAACACAAACCCTTCCCATAATTTCTATTCAAACTGGATCTCAGGACTTTGTCCAAGCAATTAGAAGTTCCTCACACAAGCTGTCCAGCAATGTTAAGAGCATTAATCACGAAGGCAAGAATCATGAATGCAAGTAAAAATAGTAAGGATTCTGCACATACCTTCTTTAAGCTTCACACCTACTCGGAATGATCTCTTGATCAGTTGTCAAGAACCGCTTCATTTGGGGTTTTTTGTATGCCTTTTTATTACTACTTAATTTTAGAACAAACGTTTCTGATTCATAAAAGCGGAGTAACTGTGAACACGCTTTCCAAACCTCCTCTAGAATGCTTTGTTTGCGAGAGGCCAACCTCAAAATAAACTTCTTTGTGAGTTTTTAAATGCCAGTGAGTCTTCTGCTCACGTGTCCTCAACCCCCTGCACCGCAACCCAAACATTTTTAATCCTGGTAGGAGTGATATGTAACATACAGAAAACAAATCAGATATAAACCTCCTGGCAGAAAACCCATAGGATGGATTTGAGTGATTTCATCAGAGATGACTATCATGCAAAGATCAACAGACGGTTTGAAATGATGAGATTTAAATACTGACAAGGTACCATCAGCCGCTCTAATCCTGAAGTAACTGCTTCCAAGGACCAGCACGTTACAGCAATAGAACAAACTCAGTGTTTCATCAAATCATAGCATCACCAAGGTTGGAAAAGACCTCCAAGATCATCTAGTCCAACCATCCACCTACCACCAAATATTTTCTCACTGAACCATGTCCCTTAGTACCACACGTAAGCATTTCTTGAACACCTCCATGGACAGTGACTCCACCACCTCCCTGGGCAGCCCGTTCCAGCGCCTGACCACTCTTTCTTTGCTATTTTTCAAATAGCGTTACTAACAGTGGCAATGCTCTATTTTCAGCACAAAGTGATGACACCCTCTGCACTGTCAACACACACAGTAATGAAGGACTCCAACATCTCCGTCACCATCGGGTCATCTGAAATGTGGTCCCTCTGGTTCCCATGTAATTTTCTCACAAAAAGGGTGGATGTGGCATTGAGGGACATGGTTTAGAGAGTATGGTGGTGATGGCTTGATTACCGGACTAGATGATCCTAGTAGTCTTTCCCAACCTTAATGGTTCTATGGTTCTCTGTGCAGCTTCAGGAACACATTTCCAGCTCCTTCTCTACATTCTGGCTATGTGTCTTGATTCCTGGTGCTTTCTCATATCCTTTCCTTTGTCACCTGGGCACAAGCGGGGACCAGCCAAATCCTTCAGTCACCACCACCCCACGAGACCCTCTCCTCCCACATCAACATGAATTTAGCCAGCAAAAACCCCCTGAAGAGACAAGACAGCACCTTCTCTGACATAGGCTGTCCTTCATCAAGGCACCACCACACTCCCTTGCTGCGCTCTCCTACTGTGCTAGCATCTCGATGGCTGCAAACAGGCCGGAAAAGGGGACTCAAAAATACATATGTGTATGGAGTGGATCAGTAGTACACTTGGTGTAGCAGAAGCCGTGGTGGGGAAAAGAATCTTTAGACTAAAGAGTTGACACTTGCAATGTTTATTCTATTTCTAGTAACACTAGCATAAAGTTTCAATAAATGTTTCATTAAAACATCAGCTGTCTGTCCAGCCAATTATCACTCATAATCACAGCTATGTACTGCCTTCTACAGATGGTCTTACAGCTGTGTGTTACACTCCACCTCTGCAGAATCCTTTAGAACATCTGTTGAATATCTGTGTTTTCTCAATGTATAAATGAAACTATACCAGCTTGCTTATAATGCATCTACTATCCTGTTACCCTAAAAATCAGCAAAGATGTATTTCCTTGTGGCTTACAATCTACTGGTTGCCTGATGGCTCTTTGCTGTATCTATTTAAATAGCTGTTAGATTTTCTCTTAGTAACAGATTACACTGAGCCTCCATCTTATCAGAGGAGTTATCAGGATCTAATCCTTTATAAGCACTGAAGTTATGAGAGTTGTGAGACTATTTTCCTCCCTTCCATAAATAATCTGTTGTAGAGGGGAAAAAAAAAGGAAAAAAAAAAAGGGGGGGAAACCACTTGCATCCTTGCCCCCCCCGATCTATGGCCCTAAACCCAAGGAGCAAACATGCCTTACCCACTCCCCCCAGTACCTACAGAACCCAGTAGCAAGTAATCCCCTTGCCTTCCAGTAAAGGAAATTACTATCTTTTTTCCTAGACAGGTATCACTCCCTTTGAGAGAAACAGGAGCAAAGATTCAGGGGAAGCAAAGCAGTCCCCTAAAGGCAGCCCCTCTGGGTGATGCGAGTGGCCCACGCCCTGGTAAGAAGCTGAGGAGGGGGGCTGCACACCAACACGGATGGGGTGCAGGCTGCACCAGAGCAACACTATGCAAAGCAAAATGTTCCCATCAGAAAGCACAATTCGCAAGGGAAATGCCATTTTAAGCTGGTTCTTCTTTGTTTTGTTTTGTTTTGTTTTTTCCATTTATAAGCAGAATCCTCCACTGAAAATTAAAAAGAAAAAAGAAAAAAAAAAGAGGGGTGTGGGGTGCAGCAATACCTCAGGTAGACAGGAGTCACCTCATCCAAAAGGCAGCGCCCACGGGGATGTGGAGATGCAGGGAACATGGGAGAACTGCTTCCCATTTTGCTACGGCTCCATCCTTTATCCCTTCCCATCCCACAAAAAACCCCACTACTCCACCAGAGCTCCTGGATCTTGCAGCCACAGTCCCACTGCATTCCGGGTAGCTCTGCCTACGATGAAAGCTATTTCTAGATAGTTTGACAACAGATAACAATCCTCCTCCCTGCTCTTCCCCTTCTCCATCTCTGCCCTATGAGCTTGCTGCTTCCCTGAGCAGCTCATCCTGGCAGGGGATGGAGGCTGGAAAGGGGGAAAACGGGGTGGGGAGATGGAGCAGTGCCCTGTGGGAAGGCAAGACCTCAACGTGCACAGTAAGGTGGGCAAACACCATATCCACTCTCCAGCATGGTGGGCTTCTGGAGAGCATCCCCAAAAGGTGCAAGGACATCTTCCTCCCTGGGTCTTCCCTGTTCCTCCACCCCTGCCTGGGCACTGTGATGCCGGAGCTTCCCATCACCTCCCACGGCCACAAAACATCAATGTTCCAAAGTTAACATCTCGCAGCGACGAAACAGCAATCCCTGAGCAGCAGTAAAACACTCCCTGCACTGGAACAAGGAAGTTTCTCCTGAGACAGCCTCACTCCTCCGCTCCCCTGAAAAATGCATTTGCAAAAGGCAGCGGGAAGGGCACAAACAACTCCTTGCAAACTCCTTGCCGACTCTCATTTTACTTTGCAAAGCTGCGATTCGCCTCCCCTCCATCACTGCGGGCTTTTTAGGGTCTTTCTGCAGAAGAGATGCTCGCTGCAACACTTCCTTGTCAGCCCAAATTTCAGCGCACAGCAATTTCCGAGCATTTCTGCTCAACAACAGAGGGGGAAAGAAGCACATCCCCGCTGATTGCCGAGGAAAGGTTTGACATCTCCAACAGGACATCTCATCCCACGACACGTCTACTGCTAATGCAAAATAAATCATCGCTACGTCTCTCGGCATTTTTTTTCCCCCACTCTTTCATGGCATGTCTGCAATCTTGGCATCCGAAAGCAAACCGGCCACGCTCCGAAGTCTGCGTGCTCCTTCTCGTGGTTTCCTCCCAGCCCACACAAACCCCCGTACTTTTCCCACCGCTGAGTCCTGCAAGGGGGGACCCCGAGGACGGATCCCATCCCTCTCCCTCCGCATTGAATTCCCCAGCGCACCTCTCCGAGCAACAAAAGAGAGTTGAACCAAACGTGTGGCACCTCGCTTCCCTCCTTTTCTCCCCTCAAAATGTTTATTTTCAGCTTTTAAAAGACACCTTAATCCGCCATGTTGAGCCGACAGGCTTTATAAATATTCATTTACCGCAGTTCGGGAGCGCTACGGGGAAATATGTAGCGATCAGGGCTGCACATTTTGGCACAGCCGATTGCTTTCTTTTCTTTCTTTTCTTTTTCTTCCCCGCTATTTGCGGCAGCTTGGTTTTTTTTCCCCTCTCTTTTGCAGATTCAGAAGAAAGCCACTCGCACACCCAAAATAACTCTTTCCGAGGCATGCATCAGCCGAGGAAACGTGAAAGGAGGTCGCGTGAGAACGTAGCACGAAAGCACCATGAAGACAGATGGTAGTTTAAAAACAAAACAAGAGAGAGGAAAAACAAACACAAAAAAGAGAGAGAAAAAAAAAAAGGAAAGAAAAAAAAGGAGAAGAAAGAGAGAAATGAGCGTATCTACAGCGCGACAGAAAGGAAAAAGAAAGAAAGAAAGCTCCGCACGCCCGCGGTGAATCGCACTCGCGGTGCCGCGAAAGGAAGGCGGCGGGGAGCGGCAGCCGCAGCCCCGAGCGCAGGTACCGGCACGGCCGGGGCTGTGCCCCAGCGGCCCCGCAAACACTTCACAACTCCACCGCAAGCAAAATTCCACGCCCTGCTGCCATCTCCCCTCCGCTTTTTCTTTTTCTTAAAAAAGAAAAAAGAAAAAAAAAGATTTTTAATAAACCTCGGAAAAGAAGAAGCGATTCCCTCCACCCCCCCCCCGAAAAAAAAATAATAATAAAATCAAGAGAAATGCCAGCAGGGAGAGTGCAAAGGAGCCGCATGGTGCGGCGCTTACCTGAGCAAGTTTCGGATATATTTCTTTTTAGTTATTTTTTTTCCGCTGCGCGGAGCCGACCCGTCCCTCCGCCCGCACCCGCGGCAGACTCATTCCAATATGGCATCCGCGCAGTGCGCATGCCTGCCGCTCTTTTTAGGGCTCTTTTTTTTTTTTTTTTAGCAGCCAACTCCTTCAGTGACCTTTTTCAGCAGTTTCAAAATGAAATGAAATGGAATGAAATGAAATTGAAAAAGAAATCCGCGTATCCTCCCCTATGGCAGTCAGCATCAGCGCGGTGCCGCCGGGGCGGCGGTGCGGGGCAGCGCGAAGCGCGGTCTCTCCGTGCGCGCAATTTTGAGCGAGAAAATGCCGAAAAGCCATCAGAACTGACAGCGTAGTGGGAAATTCGCTCCGATTTTTCCCTCCCCGCTGCTCCCCGCTGTCTTTTCGCTAAGGTTTTATGGCTGATTTTGAGTGGCAAAGAAACTTTCGGGGAGGATGGGGATACAGCGATAGGGAAAAAAAGCACCGCGGCTCCTGCAGTCCCTGTCCTGGCACCCCCTGGCTCCTGTATTGCCGTATTATCTGCTTATTCCCCATTGTTGGAAAGAAAAAAAAAAAGCACGAAACAACACCAGAGCAGGCGAGGAACAAGACAAGATGCGAAATCAACTGGTGCGCGCCCTCCCAGCGCGCAGCACACGCACAACTTTCACGCTATCGTTTGCACCTCCGATCATTCCCTTTATTTTTCCCCTTCTCTTTTCTTTTATTATTTTTCTCTTTTTTCCCTTTAGTGGCTGCAGGGGATGAACGGCAGAATCGCGCCGTGCGGATGTGCCGGCGCGGGGGTGTTTGCGCTTTCAGCCACACTGCGGATTTTTTAAGGATTTTTTTCTTCTTTCTTTCTTTCTTTCTTTCAAGCTGCTGAAATCGTCCCCGACGCAACGCTGGAAACCGCCCCGTGCCCTTCGCACCGATTGGTTCTGCTTCCCTGTGGGGTGCCTGAAAAATCCCCAGGGGGAATAAAAACCCCCTCTGCACCCGGGGTTATTTGGGATGCCCCAATTGGTGGTACCCGGCCAGCTCCAGAGCTTCCCCTGTACAAATATGCTCAGCAGAGGATGTGTTTTGCAGGAATTTTGCTACCTGCCTTGCAGCCCTGCCTGGAAACTGGGCAATGCTCCTTTGCTGGGGATTTTTGCATGCTTTGTAACCCTTTTCCACGCAGCATTCCTGATAGGGCTGAGTATACAGGACACCTTTGAAGCATTCCCTGGGATTAGTGCACACATTCAGCAGGAGAGCAGAGGGAAGAGGTTTCCTTGCTTCTTCCTTGTTCTTTCTGCAGGGAGGATGTTTGGACACCTTGGGACATGTCAGAGCAGTGGCAGTGACTTCCCACAGTTAACTCCAGCACTCCTCTGTCCCACTGCAATCACCAGCATCCTTTCACTGGTCCTTGCCCAGAACTCAGAGCTGAGCCTCCCCATCTCTTTTCTCTTCCATCAGTTCATCTCCTTTCCCTTCCACCATTCCATGCCCTTTTTCTCACACCTCTCATAGGTACATCGGCACACCACAGTGTATTTTTGCATAGAGCTGAAGAAAGGACTAGATGATCTTAGTAGTCTTTCCAACCTTAATAATTCTAAGAAAAGTATGTGTGTTATTATTATTTTTTTTCTGGGATACATTCATGGAGAAAAGAACAAATGCTTCAGACTGTGCATTTCTTCACCACCTTCTTGCCGTTTGTGGTCCATCTCCAAAAGGTGATGGTTTGGCCCCTCTGGCTCTGGCAAGAGTTGCTGTAAAACAAACACATCAAGCAATTGATATTTTTCAGGCTTACAGGTTGGATGGGATTTCAAAATAGAAAGGAATACTGTCAGAGCTTCAGGATAAGATGAAAACTCCAACAGATGCCAGGGAAACACTGGAGTCCTATTTCTCCAGATGATCGTGGAAGTGGTTGACATTTTCAGCACGGTGACATTTCATATTTTCAACATATTTTTGAGAGGAAGATGCCCTGCAAACATGGTACCTGTGTTCTTGCTCCTTTTAACCTGCTCTAAATTAGGTTACCCTGAGGCTTCTTCCACTGTGGCCTATTTCACTGTGACTAAGGCCATGGCATGTTCTGACACCGCAGTCATTCAAGCTAGGGACATAGCAGCAGCTCTCACAGCATTTCAGAAGTTTTTTTTCCAGCTCCCTTCCATTGGATGCATTTGTGCTTTACTCCCATTCCCAATTAGAATCATAGAATCGTTTGAGTTGGAAGGGACCCTTAAAGGTCATCAGGTCTAACTCCTCTGCAATGAACAGGGACACCTCCAGCTACACCAGGTTGCTCAGAACCCCTTCCAGCTTGATCCTGAATGTCTCCAAGGACAGGGCATCTACCACAGCTTACTTAAGGGCTCTTTGGTTCCACTGATTTCTCTAGAGTTTCTTCCTCCCTCTTGGCCCTCTCTTATTTTTACTTAGAGACCATTTCTGAGCAGCCGACAGCATGTTTGGCCATGTACATAGAGATGTAAAAGAAAACACTATCCTTGTACAAAGAATTTATTATCTAAATAAGCTTGGTGGAAAGTGTCTAAAATAAAATCAAGGCTGAGGGAGAAAATCCCTCCAGTTTTTTTTCTAAGTGGCTGTTTCCGTAAAACTTATAGATACAAATGTCAGGCCTGATCTGTAGATGACTGTAACAACTCCTGCTGGTGGCTGAGATGTTGTATCTTGCTCATAGCTGGGAATACAAATTGGTTTAGTAGACATAAAGTACAGAAATATCTGAGTGATTTCATTTTAGTTCTACCTTTTAGAGCATTACTGGGAAAAAAAAAAAAACTACCCAGAGAAATACTGAGTTGTCCCAGCCTAGTACTTTATGATTCTATGGTAGTATCCCAAGATTTAAAATAGGTTTAATCCCTGGTGAAAAATCATACCAAGTTTAGCTCCAGTTTTAGTCTCAGTAGCACTGTGTTTTCAGGGACACATCTTCAACTATTAAGTTACATTAATTTTGCTGCTGTTGATGCTGCAGACTGTCACACCTGTTGGCAGCCACCTAACACCCAAACTTATGTTTCAAGTTGAGAAAAGAAGTTTCTCAATATTATTTTTTTTTGGTTGATGTTTTTAAGAAAAATGCTTCTGTGCAAACAGCACTGATAAAAGATTTACCTGAGCACCCAAAGTACCCAAGTTATCATTATCATCTAACTGCTCTTGTTTCTGATATTCACCTCCCAAGAACATTCACACTCCAGGTTTTCCATAGCTGAACAAGAGAAACATGTACAAGCTAGTGACATTCACAATCTCATTGGTTTAGATTAGGAATCAGTGGTTTCTGAGCTCCAGAATAGGATAGTGCCACACAAAAATGCATCCACTTTCCAATCTGAAATCTTTAGCAGGTCTAGGTTTAAGAGGACAGATGGGGATATAAAAAGACTCCCTACAAAAAGAGATGCAAGGACATGTTATGACATTAACACTCCCAATTTCTCTCCTTGGGGAAGATAAGTGCCCTGGAGGAGAGCCATCAGTAGAATTTATAGAGGGATGTACATCTTGGCATCCTTTTCTGTCCCTGGTTTCACCAGGTGACTGAAGGACTTGGAGTGTCCCACAGTCTTAACAGAGTGCTGAGATGATGCATGTATTTGCTCACAGTGCATAGGCTTTTCACAAACATGGTGGTTGGACAAGATGATCTTAGTGGTCTTTTTCCAGCCTTAATGATTCTATGATTCTATAAATCAATGGCAGTAGTCTGGTAGGTGGTACAAATTGTGGAGTGTGATACCACATAAAATAGAAAAACTCCAGCTTTGGTGTTCAGCTGTGATATACAACCTCAGATGGGGCAGAGGTTATGTGATAGTAGCCAGGTTTGTACCTGGAGGAGTTTGGGGAGGTAGTGGACTGCTTTGGGATGTTGCCATTGAGTTGCAGTGAGGAGGGGCAAGGATGTGTAGCTCACACTGATGAATTCATTGGGGATGATCAGGGACATCAAACCTGATTGAGCTGCTGGACTAGATGATCTTAGTGGTCTTTTTGAACTTTAATGATTCTATGATCCTATAAGCACGGAGACTGCCCAGCAAGAGCTTGTTGTCAGAGGAGACCCACATCTGTTCAATCCGTCCCCATCACCATGTGCATCTTCCGTCATACATACCTCCTTTCTGCAGGACTGCTTTTGGGTTCATGATGGAGCAGCTCTCCATTGGGAACTGGATGATTCTTATGGACCCTTCCAATCTAAGCTGTTCTATGATGCTACGATTTTCTCCCCTCCATGCCTTCAGATATAAGTTTTACAACATTCAACCCACCACATGCTCAATCTTTCCATGAGCGAAAGATATCCCAAGGCCATCACTTAGTGCCAGCTGATGCCAATGTTGTGTTGGAGACTACTATGACTTACATACACCTTTGTCTCCATTTTATTCATTGGCTTCAATTCAGAGAGGTGATCCCTGTTAGCTGGCACCGGGATGCTCTAAGCCTAGTTTCGCAGTGCCATCTTCTGGAGAAGAACATCACATTTCCATTGCATTTTGCGGACACCTTTTTCGCCTGATTTTCCGTTGAACATAGGGTGCTTCGAAGGAAAGTGAAATCACTTCAGATCACCCTCAGCCACTGCTCTCTGTTTGACCTGTTTGGTTTGGTATAGGTTCCCAACTCATGCTCCTGTCGACACTGCACCCTGATACAGACATATACATCTAGAAACTGTATAACTGATATAACGTGTTCCCCGTTGAAGACAGAATAAAATGAGCCCACAGGCTGAAATGAAGAGAGACAGTTAACACCTGGTGTCATCAGGGATAATGCTTTCTGATGCAGAGACTTCCAGACAAATAAGGACCATCTCATTCACAAGCTCACAAGCAAATTCACAGTAGCAGCTTTCCCTTCCATATCTCAGTGGTTGACATAGGCTGCCTCGAAGGCAATTATGGATAAATAGGCACCTCCTGTGCCTTGATCCCAAGGACTTCCATAGATGTCTCACGCAAGACGAATTTCATGGCAGAGGCATGAATGTCCTTACATGGAAATGCAGTCTAAGCAACAAGCTTAAGGTAGGTGCTCAGCATCTCCTTGCTGACTCTCAGTAACAATCCACCTGAGCCTCTGCAGTGTCTGTGTGGTGAGGTTTTCTCCTGTGATGGTACACTCTCGTCATGTTTTAAACCTCTGTGGTGCATTGGTATAGCATAGTCAGGATTTCCCACCTGAAATATCTATGGAAAGAAAAGCCTTATGAATGGTACTTACATATATTACGAAACATATGTGGGCATCTTTCCATGGGTGTGGATATGCGTGCTCACTTAGTCATGTTTCTGAATGATCGATTCAGGCAGTAAGCCCTGATTTATCAACAGACAACGGTCAGCTTCCATGATCCATGTGTCATATGAGCTCCTAAATACAACAACCTTTGCACAGCTTCCCCAGGGATCATACGCTGGATCAGAAAATCAATACCTATTTCTCATCAATAATCAGAGCCTGCTTTGTGAGCTCTGTTTACCTGGCTGAGCGCTGGGGTTCCCCTTAGACACCATAGAGGATCCTTGTGTTCACTCCAGGTGCTAAATTCAGGGGATGAGGAGACAGAATTTGAGAGAGCTTAGAAAGCCAGCTTTGACATCAGTCAACTTTTCAGGAACTTCAGCTGATCAAGAGCAGCGTACCTGATGCCTTGGACCACGCTCTTTGCCCGCTCTGTTCACCCACACTCCTGGGAGCCACGCTCCCTGAGACAGCCTTAATACAGTTGGGGTCTGGCCGCCATCACACCCAGCTCCACCCACAGCACGGGATTTTGGACACCCTGCCTTCCCCACGGATGGAGCCAGATCCCAGCTCAGCCTGGATTGGCCCATGTGGAGGGAGGTCTGGGAAGGTGCTGGGGAGGAAAGAACCTTGTGGTTGAGGTTTGTACCTCTGCCCACTTCAGGACAAGCAGAGAAGAATGAAGCTGACAAACGAGCGTGAAATCACTCAGCTTTATTGCCTTGGCTGCTGGGGACCAGAGCCAGCAGGTGGGACTGGCACACGGCTGCTCCTACGCAGACTTTGGGGCTGGCTGTGGGGATATTCGCTCCCAAGATGGACTCAGGAGTGGCTTCGTGCTCGGAACGGCTCCCGCTGTCTGGACCAGCTCTCACGGTCTCCTCAGGGCCGGCTGTGGGAACTGGAAGCCTAATGACCCAGTGGGGAACGGCTTCGTGTGCGGGACCATCCTTGGCTGGGCCGTCGCCTGCCTTCAGGCAGTGGGGACTCCCTCGAGGCCATCTGCCTGCTGCCACGCTGTCTTCTGGGCCAACTGTGCGAACTTGAGGCCCGACCTCGTAGCGGGGAGCGGCTTCGCGTCCGGCCTGACCCCCGCATTCTGTCAGCAGCCGCTGGGGAATCTGTGGAGGGGCCCCATGCCCTCTGTCCGGTGGAGGCCTGGGAGCTGCTCTCAGCACTTGCGGCTGGTGTCCGTCTGCTCCCTCGGCGGCGTCTGCGTCCTCGGCGGCATCGGCGCCGCCCAGAGGAAGTCTGCTCCTCAGGCAGCTGGGAACTGTGTGATGGGCCCGATGCTGCCTGGCTGGTGGGTCTGGAGCTGGTGTCTTCGGGCACTGAGGAGCTGTGGGATGGCCTCAGCCACTCCTGGCTGGCGCTGCTGGGGCCAGCGAGCTCCATGTTAGCGCTGGAAGCTGTCAGGAGAGGAAGGAAGGTCAGCAGGATGAACCTGCAGCCCCAAGCTGGGACACGCTGTCATCCCTCCTGGGACAGAGAGACTCTGGCAAGGCAAGGCCGCCCTGAGCACCCGCTACCAGGCCTCGCCTGGCCCCAGGGACACGTGACTGTTTGCATCTTACCGGTGCCCACAGCAGTACAGCTGTCGCACTGCCAGCTGTCTGTGGTGTCTGCCAAGGACGAGCACTGTCGGTGTGTGCCTCGAATAGTGCAGGAGCTGCAGAGGAGCAGCTGCCAGGGCCTGGGGAAGCAAACGCGTTGTGGCTGTGAGGACAAAGGGAGACCCGCCACGGAGTGCCCGGCACATCTCTGGTGCTCGGTCCTCGCTCCCCCGGGCTGTGCTGAGGCTGAGATCCCCTGCAGAGCCCCAGAGAAGTGCTGAGGTAACTCACCCCTCTGCTTCTGCCTGCTCCCTGCCTCCTGGGTTAAGGCACGTGCTGACATCGCAGAAACCATGCGTCTCTGGCAGTGATTCAGATGTGTTGTCGTCCTCCTGTGATGATGGTCTGCCAGAGAAGGGAGAGAAAGTGATGAGCCCCCAGTGCCCCAGGCGTGAGGCAGATCCAGGGCACCCTTGCTCACCCATGGTGAGCCCGCTTCCAGCTTCTCCATGAAGCACTTTGGGACTGCAAAGGGCCGGGCCTGCCAGGACAGTCCCTGGGCACGCCAAGGGCTCAAGCCTTAGTGACCGCAGAGCTGGGCAGAAAGACACCCACCGGAATGAGTGAGTGAAAAATAGTAACGGCCACCTGTATATTTTAGAACAACTTGCTCTATTACCCACCACCAGATTTCAGGTTACCCATCACAGAGGAAACAGCAGCAACAAGCTAAGGGAGATTTACTAAACATGATAGTGGAACGTAAGAGAACTCTATATAATACAGTATAATCGGAATTGAAGCTAATAAATCAAGTAAATGATAGAGTGTCCAAAACCGAAGACCTTACTCTAATGCTGAAGACCAGATGGCTAGGGAGCATGCACCACAGAAACAAGTGGAAAAAGAGGAGTCTTGTGGCTCGCAAGCAGTTTTGTATTTCCCTATAACCAAAAATGGAAACAGAACAGTGAAGTCTTCTGGGAGATGTAGTTCTTCTTCTCTTCTGTGAAAAGTGGAACTATTGACAATCTGCAGAACTGGGGCATTAACTCTTTAACTTCCAGTGCACTACATGATATTATGATGTGGAATACCGATAACAGAAATCATAAAACCTAAAACCATGACATGGGCGAACCCATTCTTCTGTCTTGTGCAGCATTTGTCTTCTTGTGTACAAAACTAAACTTCATTTGTTGGATGATGTACTGGTCTGGGACTCATAAAGATTCTAAGAAATATAACACAGTTCTCACTGTATTTGTTCCTCCCACTCACTTCACTTCTAATATGATCATTATGGACTTGTTTGTGCTTCTCTTATGGCTACCAAGAATGTGGCTGTCTCCACACATAATTTTAACCCTAAAGAACATGTATGCATGTTTCTCATCAGTTATGGAGGAGGGGTGTAACAAACACAACTTCTCAGACAGTTGATGGGTTTTTAGCAATCCATGGGAAGAAACTCTGGAAGTTAGCACAGGGTAGATTTCATGGATGTTTCCAGGCTGAAGTCAGGCTTCTTCCTGATTCCTAAGTTGCAGTATTTATTGCATCAGCCTGGAACAGACTGCTCAGGGATGTGGTGGAGTCACCATCCCTGGAGGTTTTCAAGAAAAGGATAGATTGGACACTGAGGGATATGGTCTAGAGCAGTCACAGGCATGGGTTGATGGTTAGACTAGATGACTGTAGTGGTCTTTTCCAACCTTGATGTTTATATGATTCTACGACTTTAAATCCCAAGACCATGACCACCCCACTTCCCGCACTCTCAAGTGTTTTTCTGGAAGGAAACACCCCCACTAATTGAAACCTAGCCAGGGGATCAAGCCCTCTTCTGAAAGATTTTCTATATCTGTGCACTTATGTTATGCTCCTAAACCCTACTTCTGCAGCTGAGATTGCAGTGTAAATACAGATGGAGCCCTCTTGCAGACTATTAGCTTAAAGTTAGGTAGCATTTCTTGTTTTAGAAATATCCCATGAGAGGTAACTGAGGTCTCTTCTCAAGATGAGAGTCTGCAGCCTGAACTGAATATCTTTACTGCAGCTGTAAAAAATGCATTAAAGGATGTAGAAATGATGTCTTAGCAATAACATTTATAAAACATCAAGGATGTCTTGTGAAGGAACGTGTGGTTTTCAAGTGCTAATTGAAGAAAGGCTTGAAAGCGGTGCATATTTGCCAGGTTTTGGCACATTGGCATTTTATTTCAAGACTCCCTCAGTGAGCTATAGAACTCAGGGAAAAATAATCAAGCTCCTTTCTGGTTCATGCTACATGAATTTTGTGAATATTTAACATTTTGCCACTGGGTTGAGTCCCCATTTCCTAACTGATCTTTTCCTCATAGTTACCCAGAAATCGGGTTCTCACATCCAGCAAAAGATCTGAAAAGGCTCATCCAAAACCACTGCCACGCTGAGAAAAAGACTTCTTTTCCTCTGGGGAAATCTCAGACCTGTCAGGGAGACAGAAGAACTGTAAAGAACAAAATCATATTTGATTTTTTTTTTCTTCATCCTTTTTCTGTCTGGTCAGGAGCCTGATCCTCCCAAAGTGGAAAGGTATAAGAAACATGGGCAAGCACCTCTTAACCAGCATTATTCCTGGAAAAGGCATCTTGATGCAAAGCTAAATCCACTTTGTTTTAATTGAGACCTTGGGCATTCTGCCCAGGCCACAGTGGCCACAAATTCATATCTCCTCTCAAGCCTGAAGGCAATTGAATCTGGCCGTCCTGTTCTTACACTGTATGTGTCCAAGCCACAAATCTGCACATAATGTGCCCCCAAAGTTCAGCCCTGTGCCAGGAGGTACAGAGAGCAAGCTGAAATAGTACTTCAACTTTTCTTTTGCTATTTAAGAAGAAAGTTTCATTTTCAAGGAAAAGATTTATCTGAAAAGCAAATTTGGAGCCTTTAATCCACTTCTTTGCACTGGTAAGACCTCACCTGGAGTACTGTGTCTGAGTGTGGAGTCCTCAGTACGGGAGAGATGTGGACCTGTTGGAGTGTCCAGAGGAGGGACATGTGTCAAAGACCTTACTGAAGTTCAGATAGATGACATCAGTGGCTCTTCCCTTGTCCATTGATGCAGTGACACCATCATAGAAGGCCACTGGGTTGGTTAAGCAGGATTTGCCCTCAGTGAAGCCATGCTGGTTCTCCCATATCACCTCCCTGCCTTCCACTTGCCTTAGCATCACTTCCAGGAGGATCTGGCACAGAGGTGAGACTGACAGGTCAGTAGTTCCTGGGGTCATCTTTTTTACCCTTTTTAAAAATAGATATGATGTTCCTTTTTTCCAGTCACCAAGGGCTTCACCTGATTGCCATGACTTCTCAAATATCATAGAGAGTGGCTTGACAACTACATCAGCCAATTCCCTTAGGACTCTGGGATGCACATCATCCACAACATAGACTTGTGGGTGTTCAGGCTCCTCGCGTGGTCATGAACCTGATCTTCACTTACAGTGGGAGGGACATTGCTTCCCCGATCCCCTCCTACCAAACCAGATGTTTGAGGGCTGTGTGGTGAGCAGTTATCAGGGAAGACCAAGGTAAAAAAAATTAAGTACCTCAGCCTTCTTGTCTATTGTTACCAGCCTGCCTGTGTCACTCACTGGGGGGGTACACCCTCCTGGACTTTCCTTTCCTGGTTTTGAGGTACCTGTAGAAGTCTTTCTTGTTCTTTTGGGCATCCCTAGCCAAGTTCAGTTCAAGCTGGGCCTTGGCTTTCCTGACTCCATCCCTACACAGCCTAGCAGATTCTTTACAGTCTTCGCATTATACCTGTCCCTGTTTCCACTGCCTGTGCATTTTCTTCTTGCTCTTCAAAACCAGCAGGTCCCGGTTCAACCACGCTGGTCTCTTGCCTTTCTTTCTTGACTTACTTTACCTGGTAATGGAGAGCTCTTGTGCCTCCTGAAAGATCTGCCAGCTCTGCTCTGCACCCTTGCCCATGAGGACAGTTTCCCAGGGTGTTTTGTTGACTAACTCCCTGCAGAGCTGGAAGTCAGCTTTCCTGAAGTTCAGCTTCTTAATTTTACTCTTCACCTGTCTCACCTCCCTCCAGAGCATGAACTCAACCATAGCATGGTCACTACAGCCCAGGCAGCCTCCAGTCCTGATGTCACCAATCAGGTGATTTACACTGATGAGCAACAGGCCCAGTATTGTATCCCCCCTTGTGGGGCCATCAATTACTTGACTCGGGAAGTTCTCCTCAATGCATTTCAGGAGCTTCCTGGATTGCCTGCAGCTCACTGTGCTACTTCTCCAGCAGATGGTGTTTGAAGTCCCCCAGAAGGATGAGCGCATGCGATCGCAACGCCTCCTGTAGCTGGAGGTAGAAAGCCCCATCAACAGGCTCTGATCAGGTGGCCTGTAGTAGACATCAATCACAAGGCTTCCTTTGCTGCCTCAGTCTCTGTCACCCATAGGCTCTTGACCTGCTCATGACGTACACTATTGTACATCATTAAACATATTTTAAACTGCTTGATATGACAGCTGACTGCCACGTTGTAGTATCCCATCT
>JANHGO010000069.1:6371975-6383708 GCA_024606505.1 Aquila spilogaster
TTTCTGCTTCTCACCCCACCAGCGAGGAGGCTGGGGGGGCACAAGGAGTTGGGAGGGGACACAGCCGGGACAGCTGATCCCGACTGACCCAAGGGATATTCCAGACCATAGGACGTCACGCTCAGCACATAAAGCTGGGGGAAGGAGGAGGAAGGGGGGACATTCGGAGCCATGGTGTTCATCTTCCCAAGTCCCCGTTAGATGTGATGGAGCCCTGCTGTCCTGGAGATGGCTGAACACCTGCCTGCCCGTGGGAAGTGGGGAATTAATTCCTTGGTTTGCTTTGCTTGCATGAGCTGCTTTTGTTGTACTTATCAAACTGTCTTTATCTCAGCCCACAAGTTTTCTCACTTTTACTCTTCTTGCTTAAACAGAGGAAGTCACTAAGCAGGGATTGAACCCAAAATCGAGATCCCAGCACTCAGTCCTCCAGGAAGAACTGGCTCAGGCTAATCAGTTCCTCTGCCTTTTGCAACATTTGCCTTCTACAGCACAAAATCAATGTTTGCATGTTGGATGAGACTCACACTGTCTGGTTGCCTGGGTAGGATACTAAGGATCCTAAGAAAAATAACACAACTCTCCACTTTTATTCGTCTCTCCCATTTAATTTCCAAGATGATCATTATGGACTCTTGTGCTTCTCATACAGCTACCAAGACCTTGGCAGTCTCCGCACTTGACTTTTATCCTGAAGAAAGGGTGTGCATGTTTCTTATCAGAGACCAGCTATGAGAGTAACAAAAAACTTTTAAGACAGTGGATTTTTTTTTAGCAATCCCTGGGAAGAAACACTGTAGGTTAGCACAGGAGGAGATTTTCCTGAGGTTTCCAGGCTGAAGCCAGGCTTCTTCCTGAATCCTAAGCAGGCTTATTTGCTGCAATATTCGTTGCATCTTTTCTAATCCCAACACCATTAACACCCCTTTTCCTGCACACCCAAGTGTTTTTCTGGAAGGAAACACCCCCATTAATCCAAAGACTGAAACTTAGCCAGAGGATCAAGCACTCTTTGGAAAGCTTTTTTGTACCTGCGAGGTTACATCATGCTCCTAACCCATAGTTCTGCAGCTGAGATTGCACCGTAAATGTGAAACGGAGTCGCCGAGCAGGTTATTAGCTTCAAGTTAGGTAGCATTTGCTGTTTTGGAAACATCCCAGGAGAAGTAACTGAGGTCTCTTTCAGGATGACTCTCTGCAGCCTGAATCGAAACAGTATCTCTCCTGCAGCTGTAAAAAATGGATTAAAGGAAGTAGAAACGATGTCTTAGCTATAACATTTATAAAACATCAAGGATGGCTTGTGAAGGAACCTGTGGTTTTCAAGTGCTAATGGAAGAAAGGCTTGGGAGCAGTGAATATTCGCCAGGCCTCAGCACATTAGCATTTTATTTCAAGACTCTCGATGAGCAATAGAACTCGGGGGAAAATAATCAAGGTCCTCACTGGTTCATGCTACATGAATTTTGTGAATATTTAACATTTTGCCAATTGGGTAGGTCTCCATTTCCTAACTGATCTTTTCACATAAATAGTTACCCAGGCAGTCAGATTCTTACATCCAACAAAAGATCTGAAAGGACTCATCCAAACCCACGACCGTGCAGAGAAAAAGGCTTCCTTTTCCCCGCGGAAATCTCAGGTCTGCCAGAGAGACGGAAGAACTCTAAAGAACAAAACCATATTTGATTTGATTTTTTCCCTCTTTACCCTTTTTTTGCCTGAGGAGGAGTCTGATCCCCCAGAATTGCAAAGATGTGAGGCGGGCGGGCAGGCAAACGCTGCCGCCTCGATGGGATCCCTGCCTGAAATAAGCCCAGGTTGGGTCTGCCCTCAGAGCGGGGGGGTGATGGGATAATGGTGTAACCGCATGTCTCGTTGACCACCAGGGATTGATTGACAAGCCAAAATACTGTCAGTGGTGCCTCCAAGCAGGATTAGGAGTCAGACCTCCAAAAGCATGGGATTAGGACACTGCCTATCTGTCCAATAAATACAGATGCATCACAGGGAGAGGCTGGAGGTACAGGATGGCTGAAAAAAGCACGGCAGCCCAGAAAATGCAGTTCATGGACAACTTAGGAGATCAACTCATCCATCCTCCCACCCCAAGCAGAAATTACCTAGCTGTCCCTGAGAGAAGACTATCTAAAAAAGGTGGATGTTCTTAAAACCCTCCAGTGGCAGAATTTTTCCCTCTGCCCCCAACAACTTACTGCATCTCTTAACTAGCTTTATTCCTGAAAAATCTGTCCTGATGCCAACCTAAATCCACTCTGTTACAGTTCAGACCTAGGGCGTGCTGCCCAGGCCACAATGGCCGTAAATTCCAACATCATCTCAGGCTTGAAGGAACTTGGATCTGGCCATCCCATTCTTACCAAAGATGGGCCCAAGACACAAAGCTGAATATAGCATGCTCCCAAAGTTCAGTCCCATGGCAGGAGGTACAGAAAGGAAGCTGAAATTGTACAGTAATTTTTGTTTTATGGTTTGAGAAGAAAGTTTAATTTTCAAGAAAGAAATTGATCTGAAAAGAAAATGTTGAGCTTTTCAACCAGTTCTATTCTTATCTAAATAGTCACAAACCTGGGGATGATTTTTCACTAAAAAAAAAATATGTTTCAAGTCTAAAATTCTGGTGTGATGACTGTCCCGCATGCACTTGCACAGCACCCACAAGGGAACTCTGATCTCAGGTAGGGTTTCCTGGCATTGCAGTGTTACAAATAATAGCTGAATGTCTTACTAAAATGAACCCGTTCAGGAAATGTAAAGCTGCCTCTGGGTGTGCTTAGGTGGGTTCTTGTACTCCAGCTAGACACTCCTTGTTTGGCTTTCTCCTGCCATCTGTTAGAACACAGGTATATAGGATACCTCCATTTCAGTGGCAAAGCTGATTTAAGAAATCCCTGCCTCTTGTCTCAGCTCTGCAGTCTTTTTAGGAGTTTCCCTGTACACAAGATCAGCAAAGTGATCTGAGTTAAAGGTGCACCAGATTATGTCAGTAATTACTTGCAGGGCTGCTGCCCCTTCTGGGCTAGCTGCAAGCTACTGCATCACAGAATAAAATAAGGCCACGCAAACCATCTGCTCCGGTGGTTCAAACAAGCTCATCTCACTTGTTACTGTGATGGACTAATTGTGATCCATGGGCTATAGGGTGTCCTCAAAATGTGAAGAATGGAAAGAATTGTGGTTGTCCTCCAGTTTACTCAGAGGAAGAGGAAAAGGCAGAATGATTTATTGACCGGTCCAAGATAATGTACAAATACTGTAGCAAAGCCAGCCACTGAAACTGGAGTTTCAGTCCACTCAATAATTAAATCATCCTCCCTTTAAGCTGGCATCCTACCACCGGTACGTGCACTAGTCGGTCTAAGACGGCCTCTGCACTCTAGTGGACCAGCAAGGAAGAACGGTGATTTCTCAGCAGTTGTGAGCTCTGTGCGGGACTGAGGAGTGGGGTCTGGCCTCCAATTAATTGCACCGGTAAAGATGAGCCCCACCACCATCACCGAAGCCTGTAGCCGCTGAGATGGTGTAGGATCATCATCTCTGTAGGGATGCAGGGTGAAGCAGAACCATCGTCCCTGTACAGATGTAGGGTGATATATGACCCTGAGAGGGTCAGCTCTGCTGGAGGACCATCATCCCCGCAGGGATGGTGGGACCTGTAGGAGGTTCTTCTGTGGCTGTGTGGGACCTTCCGCTTTTGCCTCCTACAATAAGTGAAGGAATGGCCATGCCGGGTGAGCGGGTTATGCTCATGGACTGATTTGCCCAGCTGAGGTGTTCTGAACAAAGGGAGGAAAAACGGAGGCTGAGAACTGCCTCTTTCTGCATATCAGCACAGCTTGGCACAGACCTGAAAGCCACTGTCACCTGCCCCGCTGGCTGACACGGCCAGGGGTGAGCTGGGCAAACAATATTTGAGAGCCTCAGCTCCAAGCCAAACACAGCTTGCCAACAATGCCACAGGCCCTGCAAGGTGTGAAATTGTTCCCATTCATTCAGAGCAAGACACTGAACATCTCATAATAACACAGCTAAAGCACTTATTGAAAATACAAAAGAATTATCTTGACAATTACTCCTTGGAGTATCCTGCAATACAAAGTCTTGGCTGATATAAAAATTGGTGTTGGCCTCTTGCTTATGAATATAACCTAGAACTGATTGTTAAATGTGCCAGGCCTTGTGAAAAATGGGTAATTCAGCAAGAATAAGGTCTATCTGCTATTTAATCAGCAGGGATCATTGCTGCTGGCAGCATGAATAAAGTCTGTTCCAACTATCAGTTAAAGGAAGTTTTCTCAAGAGACCTTGTTTTCAGAAGCAATTTCTCCATCAAATGAGAAATAAAATCAGATGAATAATTTACATGAGTATCATCCTGGAAAGGGCAGTTTCCTGTGCCCCCCCTCCAACTTACCGTAACAAAAACCTGCAGACCTGCCACTGCCCCCTCCTCATCCCCACCATCGCACTGGGGACCTTGGGGGTACAAACCACCTGAGTGCTTATGGGGCAAGCGAGTCGAAGAAAATGATGTGTTGTTGTAAAAAAATCAGCACTCGTGTTTTTGTGACTCTTTTCTGACATGTGGGGCCATCGCTGAACCGCCTGCAGATGGAGCAGACTCGCTTCATCTGAGAGCTGACCAGAATGGGTCAGAGGAAGATGTCCTTCAAGAGGCTACTTCTCTCCACTGGCTATGAAAGGAGCCAAGAGACATCTCAACAGGGGACACCTAAGGCCAGGTAAGACAGATCCCACCCAAGAATAGCTTGTACAGAGCAGGGACTGGCTTTTTCACCCTGTGATTGTACCAGGACTGCTAAAAGGGCATCCAACGCTGTGCCAACATTACAAAAAAAAGTGATAGACCTAAAAAAACCCAGTGGGGCTTTGCACACGTAGGGGAACGCTGTCTCCTGTGCTCTGATTTCCTTCTCAGCTTGGTGCAAGGAGCAGCAAATGCAAATAAGCTGGAGCCCCTGGCCCGGTGCCGAGTATCCTCCCTGATCCCAAGCCAGCAGCTTTTCATGGCTAAGTGCCCTTGAAGTGAGGAAGCCTTGAAAAATGTGTCCTCCCCCCAGGTCTGTTTTGAAATCGGAGCCCAGCCACACCAAGGGCTGCTGCGTGTAAGCCGGTACCTGCGTTGCACGTCAGACATCCCATCCAGCTGCGCATGGGAAGGGGTGACATGCAGATGGTTGTCATTAGCCATTGCAACGGGCTGGACAATTCCCAGTGCTCCAAAACACCCTTTTTTGTAATAAAAACCTGATTTGTCTTTTCAAGCAAGGACAAAAAAAAAAAAAAAACCCGCAATATTATTCTCAAGGAATATGAGCAGCCCTTTGCAATGGGAGATAAGTACCAAAGGTCAGGAAGAAAATGAATGGGGGTCTCAACACTCATGGGGTAAAATAGAGCAGGATGACTGGAAAAAAATGCACTCTAATCTAGCTCAGCACCACGCACTTATTTTACATGTTTTCTGGCAACCGCCACTGCTGATTTCTCTAATCAGATCTGTCTAGCCCAAAATGCTTGCACTGATCCATGCTGCTACTCTTACTGCTGCCGCTCTTCAGTGATGTGTTCAGCCCACATGCCGCACTCACACAACACGGGAACGGCACAGAGGATGCCCTGGCATCCCAGCTGTGATGTCCCCAGTTGAGGTTAGGTTTTAATGAGTAACGAGATGTTCTTTCCTGCCCTGACTCCAGTGGTGATGGACTCCACCACTTCTACAACTCAAGTGAGTGAAAAAGCTCTTTCTGAGCACAAAATGAACAGCTGATTTTCTCAGTCACTGTCTTCTCAGCCAGAAAAGATGCACAAACATCTAATAATGGTGCTGTCCTTTTGAGAAACAAACAGGTAGATGTGAAGAACCATTCTAATAACTTTCTCTAATAAGTTTTTCTAATAACTTTGTACTGGGATAGTTTTGCCACAAACCCTGTTCCTCCAATGACACCTATTATTCCTGCAGGTTTTTTTCATGGAAAAAATATCCCATTTCCTTTCTAATTCCTATTTTCTCAAGCGCTTGTCATTCTTCTTGCCTTTCTCCAGACTCCAGCATGTATACATCTTCGTGCAATAGCAAAACTGGGCTGAACCCAGCAACTACCCCAAATTTTCTATGAAACTCCAGATAACCTCCCAGAACAGGATGTGCTTTCCTCACAACACCTTTTTTGTTACTGACTCGTATTTTGTCCGCAGGCCATTTACATCTCCTGATCCTCTTTCCAGCCAGATATGCCGCTTTCTGCCTCCTTCCCCCACTACCACTCATTGCATTTCATTCCGTTGACTTTGGAACCATCCCTCCAGTTTAACGAAATGATTTTTAATTCTCATCCTAACCCCATGAATGTTTTCAGACTCTTCCAGCTTGATATTCTTCCTTGTCCCCTAAGGGTGTAATTTACCTTACCTAACTTTAGATGCCTACCTCAGAGCCATTGCACCTCTTCTGATGCAGCAGCAAGCAGCTTTTTGAGCAGTTGGTGGGGGTTTGTCTGGAGCTGGTGCTCCTGCAGAGCTCACAGGAACCATATATTCCCTGCTTATTTATGAGAGAGTCACGGGGGCAGCAAGAAAAGCCTTCCCCAAGTCAAGGTACGGCCAATCATCCTCCCAGAGTAGAAAATGAAACTGGCTTGACATGATTTATTCTTGTCAAATCCACGCCGGCTGTTTTTTATAACTTTATTATCGTCTAGGTGCTTATAAATTCATTGTTTGATAATTTTTAATAGTATCTTCCTGGCTACTGGAATGCAGCTGGTCAGTCTCTGATTCCCCAGACTCCCATTCCCCTCCTTCTCACAGGCAGGCACAGTGTTTGCCCTTCTCCAGTCCTCCAAAACCTCCTCACCAAGTCCCCTGTGATAACCCCCAAGGAGCCAAGCTTTACTCTGCCCACTTCACAGCTACTCTTGCACAGGTTTCTTCAGGCCCTGGAATACAACAGACTTGCCTCCTCTCATCTTTTAACCTGTTCTTGCCCTGCCCTATCTCTGCTCCCATTGTTTTAAATTAATTTCTCTTGCTAATCCTTTTTTGAAGCATGAAAAAATGAAGGTATTTTCTGTGGCTTCCATTATTTGGTTTTCCACTGCCAGGGAATTCATGGATTTACTCCATCTTTCATTTTCCTCTTGCTTTCATGCGTGTAGAGAATTGCCTGGATTGCCTTTTGCATCCCTTATTACTTGAAACTGCTTTGGTGTCTTGGCTTTTCTGATTATATGCTTACGCACGTGGCCTAATATTTAAATTCAGTTTTCTTGGGCCTTTTTTTTCTTTAATGGCTCCTTTATTAATTTCTATCTCTTAGGAAATTTCTTGCATAACTGCTTACTTGGTTTGCTTTTTCTTACTTTGCCGTTTTGTCAAATGTCATCACCATTTCTCACCGATAGTTCTGTCAGCTCACAAAGATCAATGGATAGATCGAAGTAAATCAGCATAAACTGACCAATGCACTGTGAGCCTCTCCAGATGTTTGTCCAACCAGGGTTAAGGGAAAAGAGAAGGATCGCAGCGCTTGGCGTCTCTTTTCTGTCATTATGTCACTCTTGCTGCTGAGACTGGCTGGAAAATCCTGCCATCGCTCAGCTTTGGAGAGCCTTACCCTGAAAAGATAAGGGAGCACGTTCGCTCTCTGAACTTTCCTGCTTGGAAAACAGCTTTGCATCAGCTCAGGAAAAAATCCACGGCCCCAAAGGAAAATTTCCCTAAGGAAAATAATCAGTTGAGCTGTGGCACCTGAGGGCCACCGGCTTATGATTTGGGTTTAGCTGCCCTGATGGTTGCAGCTTGCGCGGTTCACAACCAGGCAGACACACACTTTGGGACCGGTGCCGGGTACAAACAGGATCCAGTGCCTCCCCGTGTATCTGAGGAGAGATGGAAAACCCTGGGGGAAAAAAAGCAGGGAGACAGCTGTGGGGCATCTTAATTGCCAAAATAATATAGCAGAATTTAGTAGCCAGAGCTCCCAGGCTCCACCTCGGATACAGCCAAGCCTTAAGGGCTTTTTGCATGGGTTCAGAAAATCCAAATATTTTGAAGTGCAAATCATGCTTTTGATAAAGCAAAGCTGTGGTTTCATGGCGGAGTGTGGAGCAGCAATAGCCACTAAAGGACATCTGCCTCCTCCTGCAATGAGGGGTGAAATCAAGGGGTTTTCTGTTTATTGCCCTCTTACAGCCTGAGTGTTTTCACACATAGGAGGTACTGTGCTCTCCTGTAAACCTATCAGCACTTGAAAATAAGGGCTTAGACAACTTTGCACTTCTAAATGCAGCAGCAGGGAGAAATCACCATTAATTGGGCTAGCAAGAAGAGGGAGGAGGCACCACCGGTTTGGAGAAAGCCTTAGGAAAACCTTCCCCTTGTGCATATGCATGCAATCCACTGGTGCCATCTCTTACAGGTAATTCACAGGTTATTCATGGAAAATGAAATTTTGCTTAAGAAATACCAATCTAGTTCAAATGTCTTTTTTTCTGTGTGTTTGCCAATTGCTGTGCCATAGCTGGGCAAATAGAGTCTGAGGCAATTCCCGAGTGAAAAATTATCATCCAGCAACCAACTCTCGATATAGCAGCAGCATAGGAAATCTAAGAAAATGCAAAATGTTAGAGCCTGAGTAAATCTGTGTTAAGATATGTATTTGCTTAATAGATGCTTCCACATATAGTGTGTTCAACTGGCTTATGTAAGAGTATCAACTTTAATATTTGATATAGAACTTAATATAAAGGCGACTGATTGCAAAACAGCCAGATATATCAACTCAGGGGAATGAACCTTTTTATGAAACTAACAATTACACATCTAAAATCAGCTGAAAATGACTTAGCAAGATCAAACTACCGGCTTGCTGACTGAACTCATGCTTAAACCATGATTAAAGTCGGTGAGCTAAATGAACATCTATCAACCCGAAGTTCAATTCGCCCTTGAAAAAAGGAGGGACTACTTCTGGTGGGGGTGATTTCAGCGACGTGGAGTCAGCACGTCAGTACCAGGGGATGTGTTGGCTCAGTTGAGGGGCTGGGGAAATTCAGCGCAGGCAGCAACAGGCAGCTGGAGGAGGGACAAACCTCCAGCCAGGCTGTCCGGCCAGGGCTACCCTCTGCCCAAACTGCCTGGCACTAATGACCTCATGAGGACAGGGGATTCCCAAACCCATGTGTAACACAATTCCCTCCTGTGTTGTAAACGGGACCTACTTGGGAAGCAGGCCAGCTTCCATGATTTTCTTGTCTCGTAACATTTACCACTGGTTTTAAGGCCATTGCTCAGAGTCATATGATGAGATTTGCAGCTGCTTTGGCTTTGGAACTAAATGCAAGCTCCCACCTCTCAAAGACAGGGAGGAAAACTCAAGCGCGTGACCTCAGCCTCGAGTATACTGAAAAGAGAGAGAAAATGAAACCTACCCTCCGGGGAAGAAGCTGTAAAGGGGGATGGGACCAGTATTACTCAGAGTAGCAAAAAAAAACAGGTTTGAGGCTGCAGTTTGAGATCCTGACGCCATCAGCAGACCCTGCAATGTCTCGGGTCATCTTGCCATGGACCACAGGAATAGGAGCATAGGATAATTTGGGTTGGAAAGGACCTGGGGAGGTGTCAGGTCCAACCTCCTACTTAAAGCAGGGTCAGCTCTGAGATCAGACCAGGATGCTCAAGGTTTAATGCAGTCTTGAAAACCTCCAAGGACAGAGGCTGTTCAGCCTCACTGGGCAGCCCGTGTCACTGCTGTCCTGGAGAAAAAGTTTTGCCTTACATCCAGCCAGATCCTCTCTTGTTTCAATTGATGCCCATTGTTCCTTGTCCTCCCACCACGTGCCGCTGGGAAGCACCTGGCTCAGTTCCTGAAGTCCTCCTCATAGGGATGAGCAGGTTGCTATGGGCTGTCCCCAAAGCTGTCCCTTCTCCAGCTCCCTCAGCCTCTCTAATCAGGGCAAGTGCTCCAGCCCTGACCATGCTGGGATTCCCCCAGCCCAGCACCCCCAAATCCCTGACTAGCGCCATCCCTTTCCTCTCCCAGCCCAGCACCCCCAAAGCCTTGCTGGGGTGCTTTCATGCCCACCACCCCAGTTCTCACAAGCCCTGCTGGGACTCACTCTATCTTCCCCAGCCCAGTACACCCAATTGCCCTGGCAACCCCCCTACCCTTCCCAGAGTGGTACCCAAAATCCCACTAAGACTTCCCCCAACTCAGCACTGCAGACCCTGCCAGGACCCTCTCCGGCCCGGTACCCCAAACTCTGCTGGGCCACCCACCCACCCTCTCCAGCCTGGCACCCCAAAACTCACCAGGACCCCTGCAACCAAGCACCCCAAACCCCACTGGGACCTCCCAAACCCAGCACCCCAATCCCTGCCAGAACCCCTCAACCCAGCAACTCAAACCCCACCAGGACCCCCATCCACTATCGCCAGCCCAGCATCCCAGTTCCTGCCAGGACCCCCCCCCCAGCCCAGCACCCCAAACCCCACCAGAACTCCCACAGCCAGCATCCCAAACCCCACCAGGACCTCCACCCACCCTCCCCAGCCTGGCATCCCAACCCCAGCTGGGCACCCACCCACCCCAAACCCTGCTGGGATACCCCCAGCCTGGCACTGAAAACCTTGCCAGGACCTCCCCATCAGGGCACCCCAAGCTCTGCTGGGACTCCCCCAACCCGGCACCCCAAACCCCACCAGGATTTCCCCCAGCCTGGCACCTCAAACACCACCAGGATCCCCGGGCACCCCAAACCCCACCAGGCCTCCCCCACCCCAGCATCCCAAACCTTACCAGGACCTCTCCAGTCAGGGCATCCCAAACCCTGCTGGGACCTCCCCATCCTGGCACCCCAAACACCTCTGGGACTCCCTCAGCCCAGCATCCCAAACCTCAACAGGATCCCCACCCACCCACCCAGCCCAGCACCCCTATCCCCACCAGGACTCCCCCAACCCAGCCCCCCAAACCTCACCATGACTTCCCCGGCCTGGCACCCTGGTCCCCACCAGGACCCCCATCCCCACCATCGTCCCCGTCCTCATCCCTGTCCCCATCCTCATTCCTGTCCCCATCTTCATCCTCGTCCCTGTCCCTGTCCTCATCCTTGTCCCCATTCTCATCCTCATCTCTGTCCCCATCCCCACCGTCGTCCCCATCCCCACCCTCGTCCCCATCCTCGTCCCCAACCCCATCCTCATCCCCATCCCCACCCTCGTCCCCATCCTCATCCTCGTCCCCATCCCCATCCTCTTCCTCATCCCTATCCCCATCCTCGTCCTCGTCCCCATCCCTGTCCTCATTCTCATCCCTGTCCCCATCCTTGTCCCCATTCTCATCCTCTTCCCCATTCTCATGTTCGTCCCTGTCCTCATCCTCATCCCTGTCCCCATCCCCATCCTTGTCCCCGTCCCCATCCTCATCTCTGTCCCCATCCCCACCGTCGTCCCCGTCCCCACCCTCGTCCCCATCCCCATCCCCATCCTCATCCTCATCCCCGTCCTCATCCTCGTCCCCATCCCCATCCCCATCCTCATCCTCATCCCCGTCCTCATCCTCGTCCCCATCCTCATCCCTGTCCCCGTCCTCGTCCTGGTCCTCATCCCCGTCCCCGTCCCCACCAGGGAAATCATGAAATTCTGGCAGATCGGCCAATTTTACTTGAAAGGAGAACTATGGAA
>JANHGO010000069.1:6392706-6417379 GCA_024606505.1 Aquila spilogaster
TGTGTGTGATCTTTATTGTCCTTCAAGTGTGTGTGATCTTTATTGTCCTTCAAGTGTGTGTGATCTTTATTGTCCTTCAAGTGTGTGTGATCTTTATTGTCCTTGACTGAAGAGGAAGGGCCTGGGAGTATTTTGTTTCCTGCCCTGCCCTTTCTCAGCCATGGGCAGGGTATGTCACTCAAACCGTCACTCATCTTCCTTCCCTTTTGGTTTAATTTCATGGCTTTTTGTCTGCAGTAACTGGAGCCAAGTAGGTGGAGAGAGGTAACTTAGGAGGACAGCAAATCAAGAAGGCCTGCTGTCATCTCAGTGGTGCTTTGCTCCTGATTAATGGGATAGACCTGGGTTCCCGTGTCCTGACTCTTCTAGGAGCATCTTCTTCCCACCTGCCCAGCCTTTTCCTGGGATGCTTTGGACCATGTGGCAAGTCTAAATGCTCACACAGCACTGCACGTCCACGCTGTAGCACGGCTGTGTGCCTTGGAGCTGCCTGTATGCTTCAGGTTGGGACTTCACGAGGCTTCCTTTCGTTGTTCTTGAGGACTGCCTTTAAAGCCTTTCTGAAGGAAATGCATTTCTACCGTGTGGGCTATTTTATTGTTGACATCCACATACTTTACTGTTAATTGACATTGAAATGGAATAATTCAGGATCAGATTGAAATAGGTTTAGTGCAGGGTTGCGTCCTGCAGGAAGAACCTGGACAAGCAGTCTCCATCTTCCTCTGTTTAGCAGCTTGTTTTTTCATGGTGCTTGCTGTAGCACCCTGCTCTGTTACAAGGACCCGCAGCCATGAACGTGGCGTTTTCAGCTTTATTTCACCCAGCATCTCCGATCAACCTGTGGCGTCTCTGCAGCAGCAGTACGCACCACGGGGTGGTTTTGTGCTGTCAGAGAGGTAGTTGACTTGACACAACTCCCACGCTTGCTGCTCTTCAGAACACAACTAGCTCTGCTCTGTGATAAAAGGGACAACTCAGTAGGCCATCGACACTAGCTAGGACTTGCCTTAAACATGCTGCAAACATCCAGACTTTACACCACCAGTGAAAATGTGAGTTGAGGCTGATTTCTCAAGCTGCCCCGCTTGAGGTTAACCCTGGAGCAATTGTTCCCAACCTGCATTCAGCTTTGAGGTTCATTGCTGCTTTTAGACTTCAGAGATTTGTCTGAAAGCTTGCCTGTACTTCCACTGGTGTTTTCTTCCCATTAGAAAGACTGGAGTGGGGAGTGGAATCTAAAGGTTCCTGTGGATTGTACTTGTTTCATCTGTTAGTAGGACCAGTTTCTTATTTAGCGATGGTGTGAAGAGGCATGAAGTGAGATCGGCAGTCCTTTCTGTGTGTGTATAGCATGCTTGCAGAGACTTAAAAAGCAGTGACTAGCATGTGGGTCTGAGGAGCAAACGCGTGCCAGAAAGCTGGGGGACCTGCGCTTTCCTGGCCTGTGGTGTGGTCCAGAGTGCTGCCCTAACTGAGCTTGCAGGTATCCGGCAGTTTGGGAAGATCACTTGGCTACAGAGATGCGCAGTAACACTGCTTCCTTGCAAAAGCCAGCTCACTTTACAAATGGGCAAAGCTGACAAGGCAAGCAGAGTTAAAATAATCTATGCTGTGATTGGTAGCGCTGTTGGGAAGACAAATTCCTGGTGTAGACCCAGTATGTGCTAGTCTCATTTTTAATCTAGTTGGATGGGGGTTCTTTCCTATCTTGTGCAGCTCTGTGTGCACTAAACTAAATTTTTAATTGGTTATAGGTGCTAGAACTTAAATATCACGTATTTCTTGTTTGCTTGATGCACGCATAAGCGTGCACAACTTTTCTTAAAATAAATCTTAAGGGTGGCCTGATCTGTCTGAGCCATGGTAGCAAACCCTTGCCTACAGCCGGTGGAAAGCTGAGTTGACCCCAGTGAGTGAAGACATGTTTTGAGAAGAGCAAAGGAGACTTCAGCCTTTTTCCAACCCCATCCAGCTGAGCCTGTGGCTGTGCATGCCATGGCTTGGCTCTCGGCAGGGCTTGGAAGAGGAGAGGGACACTTTGCAGTTGCTGCTCAGCCTGTTGCTCCAGAGCCCTACTGTGTTCCCAAAACACAACAGAAGCAGTGCTGCTTCAAAGAGGGTTTCATCAGCTCCTTGAGTTTTCAAAGGCCTGTTGCTACTTTTATGTGGATTTAGCATCACCCCTAACCTCTGGGTCACAGCTACCAAACAACTCTGCTGCCTCTTTAAGCTCTGGTAATCTTGGCTGGATTTCTGGTTTAATTTGGAGACAGCCTGCTGCAGCTCTGCACAGTAAATGCCCTATTAAGCAGTTAATTATTTCTCTATAATACTAGCTTTTATCTTTAATACAACAGTTTTACTGTCTCTGATAATTACACAGTCTCGGATAACTCTCTTAAATCTAATGAGGCATGACAAGCTGTGTTCAACAAGGCACCACACCATTAACTTCTTACCTCTTACTTGTCATCTTATCACACTGAATTACTGTATTTCTAGCCTGAGTGGCTGTGGATACATAACATGTCACTTCTCATTAAGACAATAATGAAAATCATCCCTGGTGCTCTCACGGTCAGGCTAGTGGTCAGCTGGCTGACCTGGTGGCCTGCAGACCCTTCCCAGCAGCTTCTCTGCAGCATCATGCTCTGCCCTGTGAGCTGAGCAAGCTTGTTAAGGTTCGGTTTAAATACTTCTGGCCACTCAAAACAGCTCGCCTGGTCCGTGGGTCTCTTGCTTGTGGGTGGGTGAAATGCAAATGGCCCTTTGAAGGGTATCAGTGATGATAGACCTTGTTTGTGCTGATGGAAGTCATTGCTGCAGGGATATCTCATGGTGCGATTCAGCTGGATAAGGGAAACCAGGTGGTTTTTTTCTGGAGGGGGATAGGACACAAACGGCTGCAGCAGTGCCTAGTGTAACTTGATGTGGCTGCTGCTTTGTTACTCATTAATGGCAATAGTAGATCAGGTCATTGGAGTGCTGGTCTTCTGTGGATTTCAGCGTGGCACCGAAAACCCTGCACGTGCCTGACTGAAGCCCTGGGGCTAGGGGGATTGTTTTTTCATATATCGCCCTGTCACCCTGCCAGTATAAGAAGTACAAAGTTTTACTTCTGAAACGTCAAGGCTCCTGGCAGGGAAGCTCCTGCACCCTTCCAGGCTGGACCAGGAAGGCATTTCCCAGGGGAATGAGCCCAGGCTGTCCCTTGGGGCAGAGGGGAGGGCTCCAGCTGGCAGGCTGGGTGCTCAAGCACAGCTGGACTGAACAGATCAGTTAATTACCATCTAGATGCAGAACAGCAAAGAGCCCTTTATTTGGAAATTGTCTGTACCCAGCTAATGTTTTGGTGCTTCTTCCCAGCCTTTCCTGAGCCTGCCACTGACTCTGCTTTTGGAGGTGGGTTTGCTTTCTGGTACATGGACCCTGTATGAGTTGTGATGTTAAAGCTGTGTATTTCCCCACCGAGTAGGGGAGGAAAAAGTTTCAGGTTATACCCACAGGGAATCTGAATGACTCAGGTTATTTTATGGGATGCCCATGGGACCAGCTACTGTGGTGTGCCTATATTAGGTCAGTTCCTGGCTCTAAAAGGGCAGTTTTTACTTGGACAGAAGCTGTTAGCTTCTCCACAGTTTCATTATCTGAAAGACTAACCAGTGCGTGGAGTGCAAATCTGGAAAGAGAACTGGATACCAAGTTGTGTTTTAAAATGGTGCTGGCCTTATCGGCAGTGTTAGTGATCTAAAATGGACCAGAGGTGTTGCTTGTGCCCTGTTCTTCCTACAGGCAGTAAGGAAACTCATGTCTAGAAAAGTGCATCTCCTTACCCCACTGGAGAGCAGGCAGAAGCATTTGGCTCCGATGTCCCTGCTTTCATCTGTGGCACTCTGGGGCCCTGTCTTCATATCCCCTGGGAAGCGTCCTCATGTGCCAAGAACTGTCAGCAGTGGAAAAAGTCCCTTTGGTTGTAAATTTGACGGCAGTGGCTGATTACATGTAGCTGGGTGGGCAGGAGGGGGGGATGAAGAAAGAATAGCTGCGACAAGTGGGCTGGTGTGTGTCTGTTCTGGCTTTTAGTTGCTTTTTGAAGGAGCAGAGTAGGTTACAGGGCTCCCAAGGGTGAAGACTTAAGTGATGATAAAATAGATGAACGGATGGTCTGTTTGGGCTTCTGCAGTCTGCATACTCTGCAGTACTCATTGCAGTGATCTGCCCAGTATCGGGCGCAGCTGGGATGTATAGAAGGATTTGGTGATTAATGCTTACAATATGTACTCTTGGAGTGGTTTCTCTAACAGGGTCATACGTTGCACATTGATTCATACTCATGTGTCCCGCTGCTTTCAGGCTCTTGGTTTCACTAGATGGCACCACCAAGCAGCCGCTCTGCTCGCATCCCCAGCTGCACTGCCAGCAGTTAGAGAGGATGCGCTGAATTTATTGGTTTTTTCCCATTTCCCTCAAAAATGTCACAGCTCATTATTTTTAACTCTGCATCTTGTTCAAGCTGGCAGCGTGTTTGGGAACTGATTGTGGCAGATTTAACCCGCTGTCCATCTTGAGCTCGTTAGTGCTGGTGAGGAGGAGAGTGGTTCCAGCAGCCAAGGCGAGGTCGGGGATCTGGACCCTCTGTGTCTCCCTGAGGTTTGGAGGCAGCGTGCTTGGGGCAGCAGCTGTAATGATGATGTCTCTAGTTCTAGATGTAGCTATTAGCAACCTTACCACAAAGCAAGACAGTGCCACTGAATGCCCTTTGCTTTTGGTTTGTTTGTTGGGTTTTGGTTTTTTTTCCTCTAATTAATAAATCTAATGTAGTGGAAAAGCCTCTTCCAGGTCTCCTTGTTCCAGAGCATTGGTACGTGTGGGTTTAAAGGGAGAAGAGTTGCCCTGGTAGCTGGTATTTTCTAAAATGGGCTTCTAGCTGGAGCAACAGCAAAACAGTCAAAAATTACTTCTGCATGGGATGTGGTACTTGGTACTTTTCCATTAGCAGCTCCTATTTGTGCATGTAAAAGCTGGTTGAACCCGAGGAGAGCATCAAATCTCTGTGACAAACTAACTGGGACCCTCTGAGATGCTTCTGCAATGCTCAGACCCCGCTCTGAGTAAAACTAGGTAAAAATCCAACTTGCTGTTATCTCCAGGTAGTAACTAGAGAAAACTCAGAGCAGCAACTGCAAGAGACAGCACCAGAGAACTCCTCCTTAGAGGAGGACAGATGTGAAGGACTGCAAGGAGCAAACTCTTCTATGGCCAGAGGGGCTTCATTTAAAGAATCATAGAATGGTTTGGGTTGGAAGGGACCTTTTAAAGGTCATCTAGTCCAACCCTCCTGCAATGGGCAGAGACATCTTTGACTAGGTCAGGTTGCTCGAAGCCCTGTCCAACCTGACCTTGAATGTTTTCAAGGAAGGTAGAGTTTCTTCAGATATTTTTTTTCAGGGCATGTGGTTGGTGGTACTGAAGCCGTGTGTCTCGGACTACTGTTCCACAGTGGTAGCCAGTGGGAATGCAAAATATTGTGTAATGAAATAATGTTTTAGTACTAGCTGGTGCAACCCATGCCAGCTTGCGGGGTTTTGGGGGTTGGCACTGGTACCTCTATGCTGGAGATGTAGGCAAGGTCCTGCTTCCTCAAAGGTCCTCTGGTCCTGTTAGCTACAAGGAGGAGATGCCTTTATTGTGCTGCTGTGACTCAAAAGCTAAACAGACTCAGGCCATTACATTTTGCTGTCGCTACCATAATTTCAGGTTGCCTGGAAGAATTATTAGGGCTGATAGGTAGTAATGAACCCTCCCTAGCTTCCCTTAGGTCACTTCCCAGGGCATGAAAATGCTGCTGCTGAAGGATGCCAGAAGCACACACCTACCTCCCAAACACCTCTGCTGTTCGTCCTTCTGACCTGTGGGTGCATGCATTGTTTCTGGTTAGTTTGGAGCCAGGCCCTTCGGCTTGGCTCAGCTTTAGACTGGCAAATGCTGAGGGTCCTCCAGATTTTTTTGACTACTTTTGCATTGAAGATTGGCACAGACCGCACATGTGTATCTGTTCAGTTCTGCTGGTTAATGTAACCTTTCTGATTTTCTTTGCAGTAAAACGATTTAGGGAACCAAAGGAAGAGAGGCGTCCCTGGAGGATATGGTGAGATTTTTAATTTGGAGCTTGAAAAGACCATGTAAATGTAATATTATTTTCTCTTATACTAACAGTCTTCTAGGCCCTCTGAATATCCTGCATGGTATTTAGTCATTAAGTGAAATGCTCTGCTGACGCTTCCCAAGGAAACCTCCATAAAGTAGCTAGTGCTCCCTAGAAGTAAAATTCCCTGCCTAGCTCCTCCAGAAAAGCTGGTTTTTACTGTAGGTGACTGAACTGAGAGGTTATGGTCCCCTCTAATCTGCTGGCATCCCTGCACATGGGCTCTCTCCCAGACAGGGTCAAGTTTTGTTCTTAAATTTGATTAATCACTTTGGTGTCTCCTGACCAAGCTCAGGCATAGGCCAGGCAACATGTTTGGCCGTGCGTTGGTATAAGGTAGCCGGGTATTGCTGTCAGCTTTGGACACCTCTACAAAGCATCTCTTTATTGTAGGATTTACAGGCTGCCAAGAGGCGGGCATATGGTTGGGGTCAGCTTATGGTCGGGCTGGCTGGGCAGCATGGAGCTACCCGCTAACGTTAGTGGTGAAAAGCCTGTCGGTCTCCTCAGTTTTGTTTCTTCCTCTAAAATAATTTGGGAACTCTATCCAGTTCCCTGTGGATGGGTGCAAAAATTGTAAGTAGCTGAACACCTTCCCTGCACCTACTGCTGGTTGGAGAAACTGAGGCTGGGCTGGGCACTGGAGGGTGAACTGCCCTTTGCTGGAGGCTAAAACTCAGCAGCAGATCTGTGAGACTGAGCTGATATGTGCTGAAGTGGGTTTTTGGTTTGGTTTGGGGTTTTTTTTAAGTATTTGGAGTTGGCCAAACTGCCCCTTTTCACCACGTACAACTTCTTGGGCATCAGGACTGCATCTCGGAGGAAAGCAGATCCGTGCAGGGCTTTTGCTTGGGTGACTGCTCTGTTGCTGGTGCTCCAGGGCATAGATCTTTTTGCCTTTTTTCTCCAGGTTTTATGATACTTCCAAGCAAGCAATAGGTGCCCTCTTCATCCACTTTGCCAATGTTTTTCTGTCGGATCTCACCGAAGAGGATCCCTGCTCTCTGTAAGTACGCAAGGTGCTTGCATTCATGTCCTACATCTGTAAAAGGAAGAAGCAAGCCTCTTGGAAAATGTCATGCACAGTGAAAACTGATGTATTTGAAGTCCTACATGGGGATAAACCACGCTGAACTTATTTTCAGGGTCTGGGTTGTCTTCTGGTCTTTGCAATCTGCTGGTCTGATGGAGATGAAGTAGTGCAGCCATGCTTTTCTGATGATTAAAAGCTCCTTGAAATATACTGGCAAAAAGCTGCAGTAAATAATGCAGCGGTGTCCCATGCAACTGCAACTCTTAAATCTGCCATTTGTTTGCACACCAGACTTTGCAATTTGGCTGGTCTCGGAGCAGTATTGAGAATGCTTTCCTAACTGTGTGGGTGAAGGCCTTTGTCCAACGTAAGGATATTTTTTTGGATATTCAGATGCACCTCCCACATGTATTCCCATAGTCCTGCTGGGGGGCTTTCTAAGCCAGAGTTAGGACTTAATGCAGAAGTGCTACCTGTACTTCAGACTAGCCACTTCGCAGCTACAAATTTAGTTTCAGAATTAACTTTATCTTGTTTTGAGAAACTTTTCTAGGCTCCAAAATGCTGCTGAAAACCTTCTGGCCCATCTCCTTTTTATATATAAAAGTGCTGCACCTTGATATGTTTCTTTAAACAGACACAAGTTTGGCTGGGGCTAAATATAACCTCTGAAATGATTTATCGTTGTTTTTTAAACAGACACTGTTTTAAAATAAACCCTTCTGTGCTTATGCTGTGCCCTTTGGGGTTTTTTTTCTTTTATTCTTAATGTGTATTTTACATTTCCCTGTGCTGCTTGACTTGTCATCCTGAACCAGGCAGCTTAAAACTCTACAGCCCTGTCCCTGGGCTTTGAGGTTCATATACTGTGTCCTGCCCAGTATAAACCACTAGAGCCTCATGTTTGTATCGGAGTACTGTGATTTCAGCAGCTGGAAACTGTATTAAGCTAGCCTGAGCCTTTGGGTGTAGAAAAACTTAATGTCATGTTTTCGAAGTGGATATCAAAAGCAGATTGTTATTTTCAGTGTCTTTATTCGGAGGCAGTATCAAGTTCTGGAAAAGGAAATGTTCATTCCTGTAGCTCTGTGCTTGGTATTTTCTTCATGCTGTAGAAATCTGGCCTGATCTGGCAGAAAGTATTCCAATAATGGAAAACTGGCCAGAAAACATTAGTCTGAATGATATTTTTTTTCTCTGGAGTTCATTAAAATACCAAGCCCTGGATTAGAGCTTGGCCCCGCAATCCCCAGAAGGTCCCTGCAGGTCTCCTGCCTCTGGTTCTTTCTCCAGTGAAGCTGCAGAGCAAACCTGTCGAGCCCAAATCTCCTTGTAGGGATGGGTTCAGCTCTTGGATCTGCAGTGAGGACCCTGAACTGAAGACTTTTGGGGACCCCAGGATGCCTGCTGTTGAGCCAGGGCTTGTCACCTCTCCCAAGACCTTCTGCTTCTCAGTCTGTGTCTCTGCTCGTAGGAGCCTCTTGCAGCTGCTCAGTAAAATGGACTTTTTTGTCTCTTCTGCATAGCGGCTGTGGTGTCTAAGAAGCTTCCATTTTCTTGTATGAAATTCCAGAAATGTTTGGTTCTGTTTCCCTGAAACTTGGGGTTTCATCCTAATAAGAACACAAGATGCTACAAATGGAAAGCCTCCTTTTTGGGGGGTAAATCTTAAGCAAGGCTAGCCCAGGAAGTATTTAATGCTATATGAATAAATGAGCAATGCCAGAGAGTTGGCAGAGCCTGCTCCCTTCTCTGCTGAGCAGGCTTTTAAACTAAGGAATTGCTGGTAAGGCTATAGGAAAATCCAATAAAAGAGAAAGGAAGTGAGCTTGGACTATTAAGTGGGGATTTTTTTTAAATCTTGGGTTTTTTTTAATGGATTCCCATATTGAAATAAAAGATTTTGAATAAGATTTAAGAACACAGCTGAAACCTGAATTTTCCTCTGCTCTTAGCTACCTTATTAATTTCATCCTTGATGCCACGCTGGGGATGCTGCTGATCTGGCTTGGCGTGAAAGTTGTCTCCTGGATCGTGCAGCATAAGAAGTACACGTACCTGGTCTTCGGAGAATATGGTAGGTGCCAACCTCTCCGCACAAAAGCGGCTTCTTTGCTCCCAGCTATGAACAGGGAGAAGGAAATGGCAGAAATTACAGTTTGGGGATAAAACATGTGAGCAGCCTGCTTCTGTTATCCCTTCTCCAAGGAGCTCGCAGCGTGGTCGTGATCGGTGTGTTAAATGCTGGGACATCACTAGGTCGCGGGTAACTCTGCTGCCTTGCCAAGCACCCTTGAGCGTAGCGGGTTGGTGATGAAAGGCTGAACGTTTCCTTGGGCAGATAATATACCCCCAGGACATGTATATGGTAAATTAAGGTGTTTGGGTGTGGCGGGTGGTGACTTTTGTAGGGTTCTTTTGGGTTTTTTCGTAGCCTCTCAGTTCAAAACATGGAGCTGTGCTTGCATTTGCCTTGAGGCGTAATAGGCATCAGCAGGACATAGCCTGGCCCCAAAGCTGAGCTCTCAACTGACTTGGGGAAGGGGTGTGGAGGTGCCAGCTGGTTTAAAAAAAAAAAAAAAAAAAAAAACCCAACAACAAAAACCACGACCCCCCTCAATTTTAAGCATGCCTGAGCCTGGCCTCTCTCTTCGATTCCTGCCTTGAGTTGGAGAAAAGGAGTTTCCGAAAAGCTTTTCTCAGCCAGCCCCACTAGAGGGTAGCACTTCTCTTCAGAAAGAGCAGAGCCAGCTTCCAGGAGAGCAGTGCTGCTCTGTGGCTGCAGGGAAGGGAAAAATTAACCCTTTGCCTATTTCAGGTTGTATCTAATATAAAGACGAAGTCAGTCTTACTTTAGAAAACACATCCTAGTCCTACCAATCACGTTCCCACCTTTAAGACCTTAATCATTAAGTCTATTCTGAAGGTCGTCTCATTCCTTTGTATTCCTAGTAGCTGCTCTGATAACCGAGCGGGTGAAACTTGGACCAAAGTAGGATTAGTGTGGAGACCCCACTGGCTTGTGAGCTCTTACTCAGGCTCACGTTCAGCCTGTGTAAATGGGTCATGGCACAGGATGAAGGGGATGGTTGAGTTTGTGAGACAGCAAATGGATGGGTTGAAATGATGGGACATGGCAGGGCTGACTCTCATCAAACCTGAGAGCAGCTTTAGAGGCTGCAGTGGTCTCCAGAGCAGGTTCAGCACCCTGACACCATGTATTTGGTGGGGACTATGTGTTTTTTTTCCTAATGGCTCTTTCTCAAAATGCTGAGGAGCCACAGAGTGCTGAAGTCATTCAGATGAGACAGCAGAGAAATCCAGATATTCTTGGTTCGGAGACTGGCATTTTTTTCCCCCTTTGAGCAACAAGGACTCAAAGCCCAGCCACAGTCATCCCAGGGCACAGCGTCAGCTTCACATGCCACATCTGCAGTTGAGCAGAAGCAAGGAAATGTTGAAGTGTATTGACAGCTTGCTTTAACCTTGCAGAGCAGTAATGAACTTCCATTGAGCTGTAGCTGGCCCCTCATGAAGGCTGGCTTAGACTACAGAAACAGTTCACTCCTCTGAGGAAATCTTGCTTTCATTAATAATAAAAAAAAAGTTTCTGCTGTTGCTTGAATTTAGGTCTTGAATGGGGGATTAAATATCTCATCCACCGAGCGCTGCTCTTGGTGCAGGTCTCTGGCCAGAGTGACCACAATGGAAAAGTTAGGTGGAAGTCAAGTGGCGTGTCCAATGCAATCCTGCTGTAGGGCTAGGGAAGGAAAACACTGCTATCCTCATCTCAGATGTTAAGTAACTTCCAAAACCATTTGGAAGATGCTAGTAAACTTTGTACAGTTTAATACAGGCTCCAGAAATATGATTTGTTTTCTAGTCTAATTGCTGTACCAGACTTTATGTTGCTTTCCTCAATTCTCCTGAGGAGCAAAAGCGTCTCGTGCAGTCCTGCAGAGGAGGAAGGGCAGAATACCAGGGAAGCACCAAATCTGTGGTGCAGACAATGGTGAGTGCCATTGCTCCAACCATCAGGAAAGAACAGTTGTGTCTTTGTCCAGTATAGCCAGTACCCATCTACCTGCATGGTCTTCAAGAAAAAAAAAGGAAAAAAAAAAAAAAAATCTGTTGCAGCTGCTTCCTTTCTGACCCTGCAACTCTTGGTTGCATCCCTGCAACTGATGCAAACCGCTGCAGTTACCCTTTGTTCTGGGCTCCAGCAGTCCCTTCTGCTCTGCCATCGGTGTGCCTGTCTCCACGGCCCTGGGTGGTTCTCCCTGTATGACTCTAGTAGCTGCATTAATGGGGAAGGAAAGAAAAGGGAAGGGAAAGCACCTAAATCTATGCTGCTATTTTAAGCATGCAGCTGTCCAGGACTATTTAGAAAAATCAATTGCTTTCGTATTTCCGAAAACCAGGAGACGGCCATTCTGAGATCAGCTTCTCTTGTGCCTGAGCTCTTAGCCAAAGGCTGCTGCAGCCAGGAATGACCTGGTTTTTAGCTAGTGGAGAAGTCAAAGGCTCCCATATGCTTATGTTCCTCCATCTTTGCCCAACAGCTCTTGATTACTCTTTGGACTGCCTCTAAGCACAGGAAACTGCTTTTTAAAAGGCTGCTGTCTCTTCTGAAGATGCTTGGCTCCTACGATCAAAGGTTGGAGAAGTTCATTTTTCATCGTGGTTCAAGTAGGCTTTGGAGAGTGATGGTTGCCTTACACAGACTCAAAGCTAACAAACTCCACAAATGCTCTGTGCTCCATCGCTCTCGCAGGGTAGCAGCAGGCCGTGTCTATAGGCCCTTTCCCTGTAGGGAACTTCTGCAAGGAGGAGAACAAAGCAGAGTTTAAGCTGCAAAGGACTTGGGAGGTGGATACCCAAGGTCTTGGAGGTGCTGGTGGGCCTATACGGACTGAGCAGGGGAGATGCTGGCTGGAGTCAGAGCGTGCAGATGAAGCCTAGTTCAGCTTTGTGCCCCACCTCCAAATTTCTCCGGCCCTCTTCTCCCTCCCTCATTCCCATGGGAATAAGCAGGTCCCTAGAGGGAGCCTCTGGATGGCTGCAGTGTCCTGGCATTTTAGTTGTGTCTAATAACTCTAAGGCGTTACTTTAGAAATACTGGATTATTTCTTTTAAGTACACAAATACTATGAATTTGCATTAAGAGATGGTTTCTGCAATGTGCAAGTAACATGCTCTAGAAAAGCATTAAGAAACGAGGGGAAGAAAAAGAGGGTGTTCTCGCTTGAAAATGCCTCTTTGGATGCCCATCTGGATGCTGACTTGTGTATGACCGTGGTTGTGGTCACTGACTAGTCTAAGCTTGATGCTTTGTGCTCATTCACTGTCTGGAAATGGAAAAGCATGTTGCTTGGAGGCCTTTAAAGTCTGTTTAGTGGCCTGTTGAACTCTGCTGGTCAGATTTAGTTATAGGAGAATGTGCTCTGTGCCAGCTGCTGAGTTTAACTGAGGACCCGTGTAGGCTGCTTTTGGCCCTGTTGTGGTGGTGTACAAAATTTCCATAACAAATATTCCCACGTCCTGAAGCAGCCAAGGGAGCTGGCTCCTAATGCTTGAGGAAATACTGCTGAAAATAGCTCTAACCTGAGGGGCTGTCCTGTCCTTAGCATGCTTGGCCTTTCCACCCCTAGGACCAGGGGAGGAAAAGTAAGGAGGGGACTGAGGGTCGAGTGTGTGGTCAGGTCCCTTGCTCTCAGCAGGGCTGCAAACCTTTGAACCTCCTGGCTCTGGAGGATAGCAGCAGTGTTTACCCCGCTGCACTGGAAGTATCTCTGGGGACCGAAGACCCAGAGCAGTGGTGTGACGCTGCAAACTGGGGACTGATTCCAGCTGTATACTCGCTTTTAGTTCAGGTGCAGAACATGCCAGAGAGGGTCTGGGATGTCCACTGGACACACCTGGCTGCTGGATGCGTTAGGTCCCAGTCTCTGAAAACCTGTTCTTGCTCTCCAGGTGAGCACTTCTCTGCAATTCAGATGCTTTGCTGCTATTTCTTATCCTCCTCTGTACTTGGCACTGATAATTACATCCCTTGGTTTTGGAGGTGCCATTTGAGTATCTTTTAAGAGGTTTTTATTGACTTTTTCTATCCTCACCGTGTCACCCAGTACAATTTTCAGTGCCTTCAAATATTTGCTTTTTCTCACCCCCCTGAACCCTCTGCTTTGGCTATGGTTAAGCTTTTTCCTACCTGCTCAGTGCACACGCAGTCCCCAAAAGACTGTAAATAAAGCTGTCTGGCAGTAACATGTGGGCTATGCTGACAGCTTGGTACATTAGACAGCCTGGATTAAAACTAATCCTGTTGTGTGGTAACAACTCAAATACCTCAAGCAGTGCCACTTTTGCTCTGCGAGCAGTCGGGCTCCCACGCACAAGCGGAATATGTGAGACGTGGTTTGTGTGAGCTGCTGCAGGCACCAGTGGTCCTAGGTCTGCACCTGGGAAGTTTTGCTGATGGTGGGGAGCACCAGCGACACTGCGGGAGGAGACCAGTCTAAATGCAGTGTGTGCATCCTTCGGGTTGAAGGAGGATATTTATTTCTATCAGGGTGGGAGATGGCTATAGGAAGGTTTGAGCAAAGGGTGTTCATTAAGCGAAAAAGAGAGGTTGGTGGTAGAATCAATGTGTAGAGCTGAGATGTCCTGGGTTACCTTCCAACTAGGACTGGGGACAAGACACTGGAAGTGTTCGAAGGGAGCAGGATACATGTAATCTCCTAACAGGTGTGATGTGGAGGCTGCAAAGATCCTTTGGACCAGTTCCCTACTCTCCTACAAGGAAAGGGAAGCTCTGAACACAGCAAAGAGGAGGGCATCTATTTTTCTTTTTTTTTTACTTTTTTTTTTTTTTAGCCTCCAGGTAGCAGATTAGTATTTTGCTGGCTGGCAATCTTGTGTGACAGAAACGGTCCTGTAGGCCCTCACCTAGATTTATGGAATGGAAACACTTCATGTAAGAAGAATCCTCTCCCATCCATGGAGCAGGGCACCTCTGGACAGCACTTGATCCACTGAAGACATTAAGTTACATCTGGGGATGCCTCTGACCATCTTGCTGTAGGACGCCAGCACCTCAGTGAGGTGTGTGGTTAGCTGGGATCAGCTCAAGTTTTCCAGCCTTGCTTCCTAGCTGTGGAAGGAGGAGATGTGTCCAATCTGTCTTATGGGCTTGTCCAGGGACCACACCAAAGCTGCCTCTTCCCTGATGAGATGCCAATAGATGGTGACTTGTATGTTACTGGTATTAGTCAGAGTTAGATGAATTAGTGGTGAGTTAGACTTGGATAATGGCCACTCTGAGGTGGATCAAGGATCCTCGGATGACTTCAGACCTGCTGATGTAAGGAGCAGCCAGCTGAGCTCCTTGGTGAAGGGGAAATGAGCCACCGTCTATAGCTGAAGTCATCCTTGCAGCCCTGTGGGCCATGCTGCTGTTTCATTTTCATCTTTATCCTGAGTTATTTTGGCACAGAGAAGCCTCCTGTCCTTGGGAGACCAAGATGCAGTAAGAAGTAACTGCGGAGACACCCTCTGATCTTCCTGTCAGGGGATGGAAATTAAGTCCTGTCTAATTCTCTGCTCCAGGATGGACTCCTGTACAGAAACATCTCATCCCGTAGTCTGAAAACAAAGCTCAGAATGGAAAAGGAGGAGGAAGAGGTTGCAAACCAGTAGCAGTCTTGAGCTGTTTAAGGTGATAGAGCAGATGGCCAAATCTGGCCTCTGTGTAGGTCTGTGGGTCTTTTTCCATACCCTTCCACTGTCTACCCTGGACATGTAAGAAGTGCTGATGTCCCTCTAACTGTGGAGGAGATTCACAGCATCTTCTGTAGGCGATGCAGAAAAGACCAGAGTGAGAAATAGGAATATTTGAAGCTCCATGCTGTGATGGAGGCACCTTTGGCAAGGTGGGATGTGGTGGGTAGTAAGGGGTGCAGGTCTGTCCTGCTTGGTAGTGCAGACTTGCTGTACCACTTGCACATGCCCTGTACACTTAGCAAGTGAAGCTGGCCTAACTGGGGCAGACCTCTGGTCTCAGAGAAGTGGGGTTCCCTAGGTAGGATCTTGCAGTTGCACAGTAAAAACTGTTCTCTAGCAAAGGGAGAAAAGGTTTTCCAAAGGTTGTCAAACCTCAAGAAAACTCAAGAGCAATTTGATGACTTTCTTGCAAACTGGAGGTGAAGGGAAAATTTTTTGGGCAAAGAGCTGTTAACCTTGGAGACATGGGCAAGTCCATGCTGAGGGTGGGTTAAGAAGCAGGTTGTCTTCTCCAGTGTCTGTGTATCAGCCTGGTTAGCCAAAACCTGGCTAGGGCTGTCTAGTGCACAGTATGCAAAACTAAGAACCATAGCCTGCCGTTTGTGATGATGAATGGTAGAGATCTCCTATCCCCAAAAGGGTGTGAGGGGCCAGGTATCTGGGACAGACGTCAAACTTGCTGCTGCTTTTTGGGCAAGCTAAGATGACAGAGGGAAGTGTTCCGCGAGTGCCGTCGTGACTGCAGCTCAGAAGAGCCGACTTGCAAAGGGTGCTGTGGCTGTTAGTCCTGTCTCCCCATGGGGGACAGAACACAGCTGACAACACAGAGCAAAAGGGAAAGAGTTCAAATGCAGGAAGGACACAATGGATATGTTTGTTTTCCTGTTTTGTTTGTACTCGCAGCTCGGATGGGTGATGGTAACACGGGGGTTTGTAGGAGAATTGGTCGGTCTTGGGGTATGGGGCAAAGACCCCCGCTCTACCTCACCTGTGCCAAAGACAGCTAGGCACGCGAGTCCGCCGGGAGAGGCTGTCCACACTTCAGGAGGATCAAAGCCTCTCTGACGCTGGCCTTTAACTGCCAGCCGCCTGTAACGCTGCTCCCATCTCCTCCGCAGACCACCCATTAAGCCGTTGCCCGCCAGGGAGCGGAGACGTGTGCTTTCTGAAATCCTCTGCGGGCTCTGCTGCTTGCGCTTGCACGTAACCTTCCTGGCTCCCTCTTCCTTCCCTCCCTCTGCGCGGTTGCCTGCTGGCCTGGCGCGCTCTCCTCGCTGTCATCCCAGCTCAGCAGCTTCTCTGCACCTCTGGCTTCTCAGTCCTTCCCTCTCCCCTCCTTCGCTTCCTTCTCGAGCACAGCTTGAGCAATCAAAAAGGTGGGACGCGAGGTGATCGTTCTGAGATCTCCGGCATGGAGATGCCGTACGCTTCTACTTCTTAGCCGTAGCTTTGCAACGAGGCAGATGTTTTGGTATGTTGCTAACAAATGACAGAATAAGGACAAATACACACGCAAACCTGTTTTGCCCTTGCTGGGAAGCAGATCCCCCTAGAGCTGGGCTTGGTTGGATACCAACTCTTACTAAATCCTGGTATGCACTGCTGGTCTCTGTGGCCAGAGGTTTACATAGTGGTTTGGATAAATGTGCTTTTTGCAAACTGCGGGTGGTGTCTTCCCCTGCCACGTCTCAGCTGTATTGTGCTGAGAAAAGTGGGGCAGAGCTCCCAGTCCGCTGCCATCCGACAGCACGTCGAGCATTGGCATCTCACGGTGGGTTGGGTTCTCTTGCACAGATGCAATTCCAAATTTTGGCCTGATTATGCTAGAAACAAGTGTTGCCGGGGGTTATCTTTATATTCAAGTGGTAAAAGGAAATGCTGCAGCTTTCCTAAGCCAGATACTGTAGCTCAGTTTTGCAGACCTGAGATACTCTGATGAGCCTGGGAAGATGATAACCAGCTGTCAGGGTGCTTACAGAGGGCTGAAGCAAGCACATGTAATAGATACGGTACCATTATCATTGTTAACAATGCAAATATGCTTTTACTTATTACTTGGTAAGTACCCCATTGGAAGCATTCATATTTAATTAGCATTGATTCTTTTTGAGTAAATTGCTCTAAAACCTGGAGCAATGGAGCCCCTGTCTCTTGCTCAGACAGCAAGTATCATGTAACCAGCCGTGCACTTCATCAGCAAAATAAAAAAAAAATTCTGTTTAGGACTGAAAGCTTATGCTTCTTGTATTGAAATTGGTGATCAGAAATTTTCAGACTGTTCCTGGTGACTGGGTGGGTAAGGCTTGGCAGGAGGCAAATCGCAGATGATGTCTTTAATGACTGGGTTTTTTTACTTTTTTTTTAATAGGGGAGTGTGCAGAATACTTACTGGTCCTTGTATAGAGGAGGGTCAGTCCAGCAGTGTCTTGTCTCGTGGATTGCTATGGGGATTAGCTTTAATTCAGAAAGGATTATCAGTCTGCCATTCTGGTCAAAATGGCCAGGATTTTGTGAGCTACTCCTAAGAGGCTCCTATCCACTGGAAAGGTGGGGGAAAAGTGGAGGGGACCCATCTCTGCAGACTTTTCTAGGTTTGCCAAGGTGAAGAGAAATTAAATCTCTGCTACCTTGATAAGAGGGTACCAGACAAGGGGCGAACAAAACAACTGATGCCCCAAAGCAACGCATGCTTGTAAGGAACCGTTTGAGTAGGATGCTGGCGTTTCTGAGCTTTGAAGCTTTCTCTAAGGAGGATTTTAGTGGTCTGTGCTTTGAGGAGAGGGGATACTTGCACCCTTTTACAAGCAGGGCTTCCTCCCCCCAAACCCCTGTATCCAGCCAGCTCAAAGTAGCTCAACAGCATGGGGTGGATACTGGTAATGCCCATCGGTGGCTGAAGGAGAGGGGCAAAAATGCATCTCGAAGGTCCTGTGCATCCTTGCCCCCAAGTGGAGGAGAACGTATTTGTTATCTAAACCAAGATTCATAAAAGTTGATCCAGCCTCCTTAGAGTTACCAGGAATGGCTTTTCCATTAGGTACACAAGATACAGCTAAGCTGTGGCCCTCGAGAGCTCAGGAGTGGCTGTGAGTGCTGGGGTTGCTGGATAAACAGGGAATTTCAGGTCTTCAGGCAGAGCCAGAGCTGTGTCTCTCCCCTTTTACAGAAGCTGCCTATCTGCCTTGTGGGATGCTTGTAGGACTTGCTCCAGCAAAGCAGTTGATCTAGAAAGGACAGGCAATGGGGCAAGGGGATGCAAGGCAAGATTTTTGGTGGCAGTTTTCTCCTTTTGGTGCGTTTCAGAGGTAAGGAATGGAGAACAAGGCAGGAGGAAGATGAATACAGATATTGTTAGCATCTGGGAGGTAGGTAGGGCTTTTTAAGTCATGTCTGAAATTCCTTTGTTACTTGCTTGCTCTTCAAATTAACCAGAGGTCTGGTTAATTGCCATCTTCATTTCAGAATCAGCCCTAAAAGGAGTAGAAAAAGAGAACTGGCTTCTAGAACAAAAGGCTGGTGGCAACCTATAAGGGAGAGGTCTCTTGCTTATAGCCAAGTTTAATTCAAAAGCACAACTGCAGTATGAAAGGCAAATAGCTGCCCTGATAACAGGGATTCTCCACAAATGGAAGTGGGGTGCAATTTTGCCTTTCTGTGCCTATTTTTCTACATCAGTTTGCAAAAATGCACTGTGAGCTGCAAGTAGCAAGGGATGCAAGTCCGCTAAATTTTCTCTAATGCAAGTCAGATTTACTTTTTTTTTTTTTTAATTAGAAAGATTTGAGCTTAGATCTTGGTATGTTTTGATCTTCAATGGAGTAATGTCTTTTAGACCCAGCAGGGACCCCAAACCTCTCTACCCCAGGCATGTGCTCCTACAACTATAGATAGAAAATCTTTCCACTAATTTTAAGTTTGGTATTGAGTATTTGTATTGCTGCAAAACTTGCGATATCGAAACGCTTCCCTGTCCCTCTAATCAGCTCGGGTATCAAGCGTGAGGCAACTTTTCTGCAAGGCTGTCTCCTCCTGTCCTCTGTGTCAGATTTAATATGCTGTTTTCCCAGGTGACCCTCCACAAGCTGCTGCCTGGATTGGCCAGTGTATCCTCTACTTGCTGATAATGGTTTTTGAGAAGACTGTGATTAGCCTTGTCCTGCTTATCCCTGGTTGGACAAAGGTAAGCTTCTGAGCTGTATTTTTCTAGCCACAGCTCTTGTGGCTTGTTTCTTGTCAGCTTTGCCTTATTAGTGGTCCCCATCATCATAGGTCTTTAATCCTTATGACTTGTTGACATCTCTCTGTAATCATTAGCTATGACTTAAGTTTGGGGAAATATGACTTTCATAACAGTTTGGCTTTTGGTACACTCTCTTGCTAGTCAAAAGCTAGTGGAATAAGATGCTGCTTTAATTTTCCATTCTTGGAAGGATAAAATATGCTGGGCTGGCAACTGAGCTACTTCAGTTCTGCCAGAGGATTTCATCAAGTCAGTTCATGTTGGTGTTTTGTTATCCCATGCCTAGACTAAGGGGATTTTTATAGGTTAATTGCGAATGAGCTATCTCAGTAGTATGCTGTCCTTCCCCCCTGCAACTGCTTCTGTATGGTAGCTCATGCAATGGTAACTGTGTTGATTATGAGTTTCTCTCTTAAAAAATAAAAATAATAATCCTTCGGCAGTTGTAGCCACGTACCTGGTGGCAGGTAGGTGTGATGGGTATAAAAACCAATTCTGGGTGTTGATGGGTAAATCCAGTATTGAGCGCATTTACACATAGTGCCTAGTACCTCCCAGGCTGATGTGACTTGACTGAAGTTATTTACAGCAATCTGGGAGCACTTATCTGTTCCCGTCAAGGGCTTGTCCTTCTAACCCAGTAGCCTACAGTGCTGACTTGGACGTGAACATGCTCAGCAGCACGCACTGCTAGATCCAGAGATGCTGTTGGATTTCTCTCCATGCTTATCACGCATGGCTGGTGTCCTTACTTCGCAGCTAGGCTCCAAGGAGCCAAGAAAAGTCCCACCAGTTGTCACGGCTAGTTAAAATGAAAGACTAGCAGTACTTATTTCTTGGTCTGTACAAAATCCTATGTCTGGCAGCTGGGGTAAAGGAATAGCCCGTGTAATCTAAGAGCTGGGCTAAAGCAAAGGCTGCAGAGCCCTAGCTAGGAGACTGCTGGTGTAAGAAGGCAACCGGTTTGCAGCAAAGATCTCACAACAGAGCTGTTCATATAATGCTTCTGAATGCTTTCCCCTCTGCAGCTTCAGCAGATCCTCCTGGGTTACATCCCAAACCCTCAGCTGGAGCTCGTCCTGGTCATGCTTGTTGTGCCTTTTATAGTCAATGTAAGTGGTGCCTCTGCAAGCACTGGGTGGGGTGGTCTGGAAATTACGGTCCCCCCCAGTGGGGAGCGTGTACAGGAACTGGCTTCAGTCAGCCTTGAGTAATTGAAGTGATTGGGACAGGGTGGAGGGGAGGGGGAACAAATATATTGGTTGTCATGAATACACAAAAATATGTTACTACTGCCCTGCCATGGTCTCCGTTCCTAATTCCCGTTCCCTTGTCCAAGCTGCTGGGTGGCTGACTTTGAAGAAAGCTGGGGCTCATTAGCTGAGGGTTGCGTCTTGGCAGCAAGCTACAGGGGTGGGAATGACCCAAAGTTCTTTAAGTTCCTATAGGATGGCTTGTCAGTGGTGACTTTCGGCAACCTGCCAATCTAGCCGTTTGGCTAGACTTCAAATTGCGTTACAGCGAGGCAAGGTGTTCAGGTTACCCAGGTCTTTGAAAAACTAGTTTGGTAAAACCTCTTGAAAGCTCAGCTTTTTCCTGGTTTCCCTGATTCTGGGTAATCCTTGACCTGCTGCTTAGTTTCTGTGAAGATGGGAAGTGAGAACAAGGTGTTAATATTCAAATCCCCCCTGGACAAGGAGTGAGTTGAACTCTTTTCAGTTTATACCATGAGCACCGCAACGGATGCGGCATTGGCAAAGTTGGGTTTACCTGCCTGTGCTACCAGGCTCTTTCCCCACCCCAGATTGCATTTCCTTGTTTGAAAGCAAACTCTGGTTCTTGAAGAACTGACCAGTGACTGATACAGACAGAGCAGGTTGACCCGGGATGGAGCTTGGCTCGGTGGATATTTCCGCGTGGAAATTTGGCCTATCGTGGTCTTTTCCACACCCCCACCCCATACCCTTCTTCACTGGGTCTTCAACAACTATGGAATCAATAGGATTTATGTGAGAAGGGATCTCAGGAATTTGACTCGTCCAGCCCCCATGGACACAGTTGATGCAGGGTTAATTTAGATATCGAATTAGGTTGATCAAGGCTGGACATCTGCAGAAACCAAGAGGAGAAGAAATAGCTGTGATTGAATGACTTTGCATTTCGGTCTCTGCAATCTATTCATGCAACTTCTTTCTCCCCAAGGCCATTATGTTCTGGGTTGTGGACAGCTTGATCATGAGGAAATATAAGCAGAAGGACACCGTGGACATCAATGGATCCACAGAAACTCCTCGAGCTAGGAGGACTGAGGAATCTCAGGTAAGACCAAGGATGTCCCATGTTTGAGACCAAACTGCAAGCTTATGGCACGGTCTGCGTGCTTCACCACAATCAGGCAACATATCATCATGTTACCTAGACCTAGGGTGATGCTTTATGCATGTGATTGATGATCCTTCTAAGTCAAACTGACTTTCCGTGCTTATAGCTGAGGTCAACAGAAGGATGTCTTCTGGGATGATCTGTCCCTGTCTAACAAAGAGCAATATTACAGCCTACAAAGTGTCGCTGAAATATTGCTCTAAATGATGACAGTATCTTGTGAAGGATGGGCTAGCTTTTGCACTAACCTGTGTGGGCTTGTTGGAGCGGCAGGCTGAAGCTGGAGCGGTACCTCTGCACCATCTCTTCCAACTTTCCCATTTTTAATTGTAATTGATCTTGGCTTAGAAGAGTTTGCTTTCCTTACTGTAATTGGTAGCATCCTTCTTAGAGGACAAGGGCTAGCTGGGAATCCTATTTTTGTCAGCATTTGGCATTTTTTTTAGCCAGATGATGGTCTGTTAGCTGTAGGAAGCTGTATTTCGTGTAGTCTGAGCTTGACACTCAAATGTTATGGGGGGGGAGGAAGTGCTCCAGTCCCAGCAGACTTTGTTCTTGTTAATGACGTGTGATTTGCTGGGCAAGTGGTATCTTTCCTTCTCATCGCCTTTTGGGCAGAGACCACAGCCTGAGTTTCTGGGTTGAATTCCCTTCCTTCCCCTGGCACCCAGACCCTCTTTCAAAGTGCTCTGTGTATGGCTGCTGATATCCTGCAGTTCACTGGCGAGACTTGCTGAGATAAGATAGCTTCTGGCAGTTGCAGGCTGGATCCCGGAGTAGCTTCTGCCAAGGAATTTAGGATGAATGGAAATAGCTCTTGCTTTCCGAGAGCTCTTTTAAAAGAGTAACTCTGCTCTTTTGCTGATGGGTGGGATGGCCAACTACTGGTGACATTGCAATGCACACGGAGGTAATAGTATTTAATGGTGTGCTTGGTGGTCCGCACAGCAGCGGTGGCTTCCACAGCTCAAGGGTGCAGTGGGGAAGCAGTCGCAGCTCATGGGGATGCGGTGTTGGAGGCATCCTCCCTCTGGCAGGGTGGGCAGGCAGATGTGAGCAGCTGTTGAGACAAGTGAGTCACTCCTCCTGGCCTGCCCTCCAGATAAACAGTTGTAGCTTGGCAAGGTCACTAGAAACATGTGAACAGTGTGCCCCAGGGAGTTTCCTGACTGGTGTGTTTGGTCGGGGCATCCCTGAGAAATCTTTTATTGTTTTGGAGAGAGGAGGGAAGAGAGACCTGAGCTGGGCAGTACCAGTATGTCTTGATAGTTGTGCATTGAAGCTAAGAACTCATACCTAGGATGTGAAGGTGGATTAATTCTGGGCATGAACATCTCGCTGGTTATGGCACAGTCACGGTTTCTTAGTGGTGATTGATGTTCGAGAGTGGTACCTCCTTGAAGGAGCTAGGTTGGAGGTTTGCTCCAAATGAAAAAGTGGAGGTGAAGATCTGCCTTACTGACTGGATATGCTGGTATGTTCCTGAAGGTTTAAGATCGGTTAAAATTACACCAGCTCAGAAACAAGGGTAAGGAGGTAGCATCTCTAGTTGAGATGCCAATCTCCTTTCTAGCTTTTCAAACCTAAATTTGGAGCATCTAGTCTTATAGATGGCTTGCTGCTGTGGGTACACAGATGGCATCGCAGTTAATGGTTTTCCATGGAAATGGAGCCGATCCTCTGCCTTGCTCCGCTGAAGGTGGGCCAAGTGTTTTGTGGCCTCTAGCTCAGTTTCGAATAATCTGCAGGGAAGATATCTATTAATCTCCAGAAGCTAGGAAAGGCTCTTCTGGTAGTTCAACTAGATGGGTTGTTTCAAGCAGTGGAAAGTGGACTCCTACAGTCTGACTCCTGTCGTCAAAGGCTTCTTCCATCTTCCAAGTACTTGAGTCTCTCAGACAAATTTTTGCTAAGACCTTCAATGTGCAGGTCATCTTTCCATCTTGAAACCCTCTGATCCATCACTGTACAGTGGAGCTACCGAGGGGACTGGTTTGTACCTGGAACAGTCTATAGGCACTGCCTCCTTTCTGCTCAGACATGTTCCTGTGCCTCTGGCCCAACAAATAGTTTGGGCAGAGAAGGCAGGTAATGAAGAAATACAGAAGTGGGTGACCTGCTTTTCCAGCTCTTTTTTTTTGGCACTGGGCCTTGAGGTATAGCCATAGGCTCCTGCTTCATGTGTCAACTTTTTTAGGCTATGAATTAAAGATTATGTTGGCTGGCTGGGCCCTAGAGCTGGATTGGTTGGAATTTAGGCTCAAAAACAGAAAATGAGGGTTTGCTGGGCTCGTTGCTGCTAATAACCTGTTCAAGTTGGGGAATTTCTTCCCTCCCAGCTGCCCCACAGAGATGGAAAGAGGGAGGCTGCGAAGCATCCCTGTACAGGGCAGAGCTGGCTGAGGCTAATGTGTCCTGCAGTTTATCAGGGTTCATCAGGGCTGTCTGGCAGCAGGCGCCAACAGCTCCCCATCATGCTGCCTTCTTGAATTTCAACACTCTGCCTATCTCGCCAATAGAGAGTGTCATTATTTTCACTCGAACTAGCAGTTTGTGTTGGAAAAGGAAGGGCAGAGAGGAAGGAGAATGGAAAGGGTGGGCTGGATTTAACCTGTGAAAAACCCACGCTCAGTATTTCCTATAGGGATAGCAGGAAAACTCAGCTTTGTCCTTGGCTTGGTAGACCAGCTGGGTAGCAAGATGAAACCCAGCAATCCTGCCACTGATGTCGCTTACTGAGTCCATGGCTGCAGCGTAGACCAAAGGCTCTTCTGGTGAGCCACAGATGTGACAATGGGCTCTTGCTTATAACGGAGCAAATGCTGAACATTTTTACACTGAAACCCTGAAAGGGACAAACTCATGGCTGGAAGAATTTCACCATTCCTTCCAAGTCAGTCTTAAAGCTTTCTCTTGTTTCAGACTTGTGCCTTGCCTTGGTAAATCCTCACAGTGGTGTTGGGGGGGGGGGGGGGGGGGGGGGGGGGGGGGGGGGGGGGGGGGGGGGGGGGGGGGGGGGGGGGGGGGG
>JANHGO010000069.1:6417479-6482570 GCA_024606505.1 Aquila spilogaster
GGGGGGTCGGAAGTGGGTGTTCTTTAAAGCCCCATCCAACCCAAACTATTCTGCGGTGCTGTGATGATCGTAGCCCTTTACGTTGGGTAGCGCAGCCCGTTTGCTTGGAGCTTCGCGTCGCTTTTAATTTATGAAGTTTTTCGTCCGAACCTATAGGGTTGGAGTAGGGACGGCGGCAGCTCGCACCCGGCAGTTAGGGCGCCAGATGCTCGCTCGTAAAACTGTTGTTCCGAGCCTTTATCTGATGGTAATGAGGCACCGCGGAGTCGCGGCTCTGATGTGCGAGCTCAGTGGCTTAGAAAATTTTAATGAAGGGTGGAAGCCAACGGTGTAAGCAGGAAGAATTGGACAAAAATCGGATGGGCATCAGGTACGACGCTGCTTGGTTAGAATAATAGCTCCTCTAATTGCATTGTGATCTTGTTTTGCTGAACTTTCCCTTAAAACGCGAAGTTTTCGGGTTGAGTGCTGCTTGCCGGAGGGGGGTGGTAATGAGAGAAAGCAGTGAGGAGAGGTGGGGGTACTGATGTTGGAGGACCTGAGAAAAGCACGGGTGCTGTGCTGTGCCTGGAGCACTGTGGGTGCTCCTCCTTGGGGTGAAGTGGTGTAACACGAGCCTCAGTCTGTTCTCCTTGTTTTAAAAGCCTGCGGTGACAGTAACTCAAGCTTCAGGTTGAGTTGAGCCACAGATCTCGAATCTCTGTGCTGTCTGGACTCCAGTGCTTAATGCCCGTCAGCTTGTGAAAGCTGCAACAAGTTCTTCCTGTGATAGCTGATAGCTCTTTCCAGTGGGAGTAATGAAATAGCAGCGCTTCACGGCCTGTATTTCCCTGAACATTCACAGTTAGAACAGCCTAGTTTGTTGTTTTGTGTTTTTTTTTCCTTTTCCTGCAGTGGGGGAAGGTATGGGTTAATCGACCCATAAACTGCAGGGGATACTGTGTGAAATAGGATATCAATTAATTATCAAAATACTTCCATAAATGAAAGCCTGGTCTTGATGATTTGCTAGCAATAGCTATGAATGATGTTCTCCCCCTGGTGCAAGATCTAATAAAGAATCATAGAACTTCCTGAGTTGGAAGGGACCCATAAGGACCATCAAGTCCAGCTCCTGCCTCCATGCAGGACCATACAGGCAGCTCGGGGCTCTGCCTGCTGCCCTGGGCAGCCTGTTCCATGCCCACAACCCTCTGGAGAAGAACCTTTCCCTTATACCCAGCCTGACCTTCCCCTGATGCAGCTCCATGTTGTTCTCTCCAGCCCTGCTGCTGCCCCAAAGAGCAGAGCTCAGCACTGCCCCTCTGTTCCCTCTGAGGAGCTATGGGCTGCCATGAGGCCTCCCCTCAGCCTCCTGCTCTGGGCTGAACAAACCCAAGGACCTCAGCTGCTTTCCATGTTCTATGGACACGAGCATCCTCTCAGTTAATTAGGAAAAAATCCAAAGGCTTTTCTTAAGTTGTTTTCTTGTGAATCTGCTCAATGGCTGAAGCTGTGCCCCCAAATGTGAATAGGTTTCCAGCCCTAGGCTCCTGATCACAGCTTGTCCCTTGGCTGCCCTTAATTCACATCAGGTGTCCATTATCTATGCGTGCTCTCAGGTTTTCTGTTGGGGCTGTCTGTATGCAGCCTCTTAGCTGTAATTGGTTTACCAAAGACTTTGTTAGGATATAACACACTTTAAGGCTTCTTTTGGGAGTGGTTTGTTCAGCTGGAAGCCTCCTGGGGAAGAGAAAGCTGCAGTATGTGGGTAGTGCTGGTTTTCAAACCATGCATTTAGTGGAAATCAGACTAACGCTGATGTGATGTTGAATGAGGCTTTGCAGGTGCTTGGACATGGAATGTGCTCACAAGAGTATGTATTCAGAATATGTGGGGTTACATGCACGGTCTACAGCAGGATGGGTGTATTTATTTTGTTATAAGAAGAGTTTGTGACTTTGGGTTTCTGTCTCTTGGGGCTATGGAAAGCCTGAAAAAGAATATGCAAGTCTCAGAAAAAGTGGTAATGCATTGGCTCAGGCTGCCCAGGGAGTGGTGGAGTCACCATCCCTGGGGGTGTCCAGGAAACATGGAGATGTGGCACTGAGGGACGTGGTTTAGTGGGCATGATGGGGATGTTGATGGTTGGAATAGATGGCCTTAGTGGTCTTCTCTAACCTTAATGATTCTACGTGAATCTTATGTGGAGTGTGAAGTGTTATAAGAGCAACCCAGTATGTTCCTCGAGGCCAATTTAGTCTTTTGCAAAGGGTATTAGAAGGACCATTTAGATCAAAGGCTCATGAAGAGGAAATAGTGTTTTGCTGTAGGATGGAGGAAGTGATTGCTCCCCACTGCTCTGCTCTGTGTTTGAAATGGTGTAAGTGAGATCCACAGGTAGATGATGCCCAGCTTAATGTGGTTTAGCTTGGAGAAGAGAAAGCTCCAGGGAAACTTCACTGTGGCCTTGCAGTACTTGATGGGAGCTTTTAAGCAGGAGGTGCAACTCTTTGCATGGCTGATAGTGATAGGACAGCAGGGAATGGCTTTAAATGGAAAGAGGGGAAACTCAGGCTAGATGTTAGGAAGAAATTCTTTATTTGGAAAGTGATCAGGCACCAGCATGGGTTGCCCTGAGAATCTGTGGGTGCCCCATCCTTCAAAGGGCTCAAGGTTGGGTTGGATGGGATCCTGGGCAGCCTGAGCTGGTGGCTGGTGAGGGACCCTGTCCATGGCCGGGGGCTGGAACTGGATGGTCTTTAAGGTACCTTTCAACCTAAGCCACTCTATGATTAGGATCACCACTACTACAGCAGTGAGGAAAGTATTCCTTGGAGCTTACAAATACTCTGAACTACTCTATCCTGTCTTTAAGGTTGTAGTCGAACCCATTTGCAGTGTTCTCCAGGGCTTGCTCTGATGTAGTAATCAAATGATAATTAGTTGTAATCTTTCCCAGCTGCCTACTGTGGTTTTGGAGGTACTTGGGCTGGAAGGACTCTTGCTAAGAGAATTAAGATGTGAACACTTGAAAAAGAGAAGCAGCAGAGCCTTGCAGCTGTGGTTGGCAGTCTTAATTTCCTAGGCGAGGACTTGCCCTTGGGGAGGTCACGATGTGGATAATTGAGCAATCCCATTTGAAGTAGTTGTCAATGCTTAGCTGTTGTGTGGATTTTGCAGTTGCTACAGGAGATGTGGGGCTTGCCCAGACTTGTCACTTGGATGCCAAAACCCTTAGAAAGAGAGAGAAGATAGAGGTCTTGCGTAGGTATCTTAGTCATGTCTTTATTTTTAGATTGAATGGGGCTCAAGTGAAACAGATCGGGGGAGTCTTCTAAGAGCACTTCTGATTTCCTCTCTTCCTGAAGCTTTCCAAGCAGCCTTCTGAGCTCTTGAATGAGGTTTTGTAGCACTTGTGCTAGGGCAGTGTTTTGTGGTTCTGGCCCAAGTTGCTGGTCCTGAGGTAGAACTGTGGAATAAGAGCTCTACCATAAAAACAAATAGTTACTCTCAGTTGCAGAGGAAAGTTCTTGGAAGAATCATAAAATGGCTTGGTTTGGAAGGGATCATTTAGTTCCAACCCGTTGTCACCCACCAGATCGGGCTGTCCAGGGCCTCATCCAACCTGGCCTTGGTCACCTCCAAGCATGGGACATCCACAGCTTCTTGGGGCAGCCTGTGCCAGTGTCTCACTATGCTCTATGTGGAAGAGTTTGAATTTCCTTATCCTGAGGGATGGGTGGAAGGAATAGCACTTAAAACAGTTCTGCCCTAGTGTGAAATTCAAATTTGTTGTTGTATGTGCTTTGGATTGCTGCACTGTTTCTGTGCTTCAGAACTATCTTACGTGCTTCCTATGTGGTGTTCCAGCTTTTACACTGAATATCTCTTGAAAAAGTGGGTGGAAGTGTCAGTGTATGTCAGGAAAGAGAAGAAATAAATGATAGATCACTGGATCTGTGCAGACTTATATTCTTTTTCTTAACAAACCTGTCTAGGACATGAGAGCACTACACTACCATGCCTGGGATAGGCTCTGCTGACTTTACTTCCTCTGACATGAACACATGACTGTTTTGATTTGATTCATTATACTGAAATGAGAACTTCACCACCTTCTCTTATGGGAAAAATAAAACCACAGAGATTTACAGCCTGGAAGAGGTGTGAAGCACAGGGCTGTGACTCTGGTAGTCCAGATCTGCATGTAGGTTTGTAGGTTAAGCAAGAAGCTACATATGGCAGGACTCAGAAGACTTCTTCTGCTTCAATACATGTGAAAACTGTCTGAGCTTGGAAACGCCTGTTGTGCTTTGTAAGCTGGAAGGACCATGTGGCATTTAATGTGCTTTCTACGGAGTTTTTGAAGTTGTTGATTATATTGACCTCTTCTTGGAAGTCACCTTCTGAACTGCTAAACCAAGTGGTGAAAACTGTGTGCTAAATGATGATCGGGAGAAATAAAAGTTGAGGAGGTTCCTGCTTGCTAAAGGAACAAATGGGTTGGGTAGGCTGAGAAACAAGCAGGCAAACTAGAGATGCCTGAAGTTACGTGTAACCCAAGGGCTGTGAAGCACCTTCTGCATGGTTGGATGGGTTCTGCTGCATCTGGCGGATGATTGATATTATAGGTGGTTCTTAACTCTGTGCAAGAAGGTTTACAGGGAAATTTGTCGTTTCAAAGGGTGGAGGAAGTAAAGCTTAAAGGAGGAGTCTTACATTTCCAGTTGGTTTATTTTTTGGCATTTGTGAGAGAATTAACAAACTTCAAGTTAAAAAAAACATAACTTCATTTGTTTGGTGTTCTCTTAATTACATCACATATTGGTCTTAAGATATAAAGCATTCCCATGTTTAAAGTGTGTGTTTCAAGGCACTGACCTGGAACCTGGGGATGCTTTGTGGGTAGAGCCTCTGCTGCCTCTCGCAGGCAGAGTTAGAATGACATTTCAGCTAGTGCCCAGTCCTGGTTTCTTCTAAGAGCTCCTGGTCAAAAGGAGCCTGTTCTTAACATGTGCATACGACTAATGGTTTTATCACAAAGTGATTTATGATCACTTGGCACTTGAAGGCTCTAATATGTATGCACCCAACCCACAAGTTTTGTTTTTGTTGCTTTTTTTGTTTTAATGAAAATATAAAAATAGAAGCTTTGTTATGTACATACGTTATACTTACATGTGACCCAAGCCAATTCCTCTTCACTCAATGTGGTGCAGGCAAGTGGAGAGGTTGGATACCCATACTCTAATGGCAGCCATAAAAATCCATGTAGAAATAAGACATGAGTAGTACACTCACTGCATGAGGTGGAACTTGAAACTGAGGACTGTGTGACCCTTGCCTGGGCAATTCATGTTCCCTGCTAGTAGGATGCTCCAGCTGAGCAAGGTGTGTGATGGGCTGATCCTGTTGCTCTGAGTTTCAGAGCTTGTCCTGCAGTGGGCTTGTGGATAACCGGATTTGTATGAGGAATGGGAATAGATGGGCTAAACAACAATACAGCTGCACAGGAAAGGGGAGAAGAGTAGTTGGTAGGTAAGATCTTGGGGAGGGAAGATGCCCAAGTCCTTTTGTTTTGGAAACTGCAGAATTATTCCCTTTTGTAAGGTTTATCTGCATTGATCTGGAAGCTCCAGTACATAGCACTGTGCAGGATTTGGAGGGTTTGCATAAGTCCGTTGCTTTTGCGAGACTGAGTGCCTGAACCTGCTATTGATGCATGTTTCTCTTCCAATTCAGAGCACTCTGTGCCAGGAGAAGCTTTCATCCTCTAGAAGATGCTGTAGAGCAGCCTGGCAATATCCAGATGTGTTCAGTAGGAGCTGGTACCATTTTTATTTCCCTGTTGCTTCATGTTGTACAAACCAAGAGATAATCCAGAGGGTATTTACCCTTTGTTGTGTATAGAGTATTTATCTTGTTTTGTTAAAGGTATGCACATTCTTGAAGCCTTGGTACAACAGTGCTTGGGAAGGAAGCACCAAAGGCATATTATGCAAGTGACAGAATACAGGTTTGTAGCATTCCTCTTCTCAAACCAATGATAGATCTGCTGCTGCTGAGCGCTGCTCTGTGTTGAGGTGGTATGTGTTTTGAGTTTTTCAGTCTTGCTGGCAGCATGTTGGTTGCTGTCTGTGAACAGTGACTGCTGCTTCCTCCCATTGTGGCCCAGTCTGAGTAGCTGTATGTTCACGCTAAAAATAGTGCAGCCTCCATAGCTTTGGTCTCTGCATCCTGCATGTTGGCTTCTTCCTGTCTCAGGCTTGGAAGAAGCCTGAGAAAGGGTGTGTCCTGCAAAATAGGTTGAAATGTGTGACTGGAGACCCTAGTACCTATAAATAAATGAAGTGGAGGATGGCGGAGGGAGAGCATTTCCTCTGTAGTACAGTAGCTCAATCTTCTTCTGCAAGGCCAGAAATCAGGTGGTGTGATGCTGTTGCAAAAAATAAGCTTCCTGGTTTCACGGTGGGGGATTTTTACCAGGTAAGTAAGCTTTCCCCCTTTGATTTTGTAGATACTGTACTTAGGAGTCTGTTTTCCAGATCTGTTTTGCTGCTACTTCAGCTAATTCTGCCTAAATCAGAGGTTTATTTCCATGAGGGGTAATAGGCAGATATCTGCGTTGATGTTGTCTGAATGCCATGCATGGTCAGTGGGGATGTGGAGAAGATGCTGCGTGAGGTATTGCTCCATTGCATGGGCAGGTGTGAGGAACAATGGAAGAGTATTTGGAGCTCTGCAAGTCTTAATTATAATTGGGAAATTAATTAAAACGGAAGTAGGCTGTAGGGCAGTACTGCTGCAGTCCCGTAACTTCAATGAACTGTACATATCTAGGGCAGACCAAGGTGTTCCTATTGCATTGCATTAAGAAAACACCATGAATGTCCACCTTCAATTACTCTGCAAAAGAAAAATGTTTGGAAAAAAAATAAGAGGAGGAGGGATGGATCTCGCTGAGCTCTTACCTTGTTGTTTTCCTTGCAGATCTGTAACTAAATATTCTTCTCCCCAATGGATATATATATTTATGTTTCATGGATTTCTGTTCAGATGGCCAAATTCATCCTAGCCTGGAGATCCTCAAGGATTTTAGAGTGTCTGTGGTCTTCATTGTCTTGACTGAAGAGGAAGGGTCTGGGAGTGTTTTGTTTCCTTCCTTGCCCTTTCTTGGCCATAGGCAAAAGGCATTTCTCTCAAGTTGCTGTTCATCTTCCTTCCCTTTTGCTGAACTCTGGGGCTTTTTGTCTGCTGTAACTGGAGCCAAGTAGGAGAGAGTGTTAATTTGTAAGGACACCAATTCATGCTGTCACCTCAGTGACTTGATCTCTTTAATGGGATAGATGTGGATCCTCTTTTCCTAACTCTTCCTTTCCTACCTGTCTAACCTTTTCCTGAGATATTTTAGACCATATGGTCTAAACTCTGCCACACTGTGGCTGAGTTCTTTGGAGCACCTTTAGAGTTACTTAGGGCTTTGTGAGGCTGCTTCTTGCTCTAGAGGACTGTCTTCAAAGCCTTTCTGAAGGAAATGTTTCTCCAGTAAACTATCTCACAGCTGACGTTCTCTCACTTTACCATTTAATTGAAACTTATAAGGCATCATTAGGGATGTGGTTGAAATACCTATCAATCAGTGAAGGGATATGTCACATAGGAAGAGCCTGGGCAAGCAGACTTCATCTTCCTCCCCTTAGGTCCATTACAAGGATATTCAGCTGTGAGTACGGGGAGTTTTGTTTAGTATTGTCTTTAGTGGGTTGGGGATCCTCTCCTTTCTATCTTGTGCACCTGGAGTTGTAGAATGGTTTGAGTTGGAAGGGACACTCAGAAGCCACCTAGTCCAACTCCTCTGCAGTGAACAGGGACATCTGTATCTGAGCAACTTCAGAATGCTCAGAGCCTGGTCCAGCTTGACCTCCTGCACTAAATGATTTTAATTGGTTACAGGTGCTAAAATTCAGATCACAATTTTGTTTGCGTTTCCATGCGTGAGCATGCGCAACTTGTCCTATAATAGATCAGTCCACTATCAAGATTTGCCAGAACCATGGTTGCAAACCAAAGCCTACAGCTGATGGAAAACTGAGTGGCCTCAGTGAATCGATATGTCCTTTTGAGAAGAGCAAAAAGAGACTTCAGCTGTTCCCCAAGCCGGCTGAGCTTGAGCATCCACCCAGGGATCTGTGTGTGCCCTGGCTCAGATCCCTTGCAGGGAGACTTGGCAGAGAGGAGCTTTATCCACTCCTTGAGGTTTCAGAGACCTGGAGCCATTTTTACATGGATTCAAAATCACCCTTAACCTCTGGGTCATGGCCACTGAGCTATTCTGCCTGTTCAAGCTCCAGTGATCTTGGCTGGCTTTCTGGCTTAATTCAGAGACAGCCTGATGCAGCTCTGCACGGTTAATGCCCTATTAAGCAGTTAATTATTTCTCTATAATACTAGCTTTTATCTTTAATACAACAGTTATACTGTCTCTGATAATTACACAGTCTCAGATAACTCTCTTAAATCTAATGAGGCATGACAAGCCATGTTCAACAAGGCACCACACCATTAACTTCTTACCTCTTACTTGTCATCTTATCACACTGAATTACTGTATTTCTAGCCTGAGTGGCTGTGGATACATATATGTCACTTCTCATTAGGACAACAGTAAAAATCATCCCTGATGCTCTTGTGGTTGGGCTACCAGTCAGCTTGGTGGCCTGTAGAGCCCTTCAACAGCTTCTCTGTGGCATAGTACTCTTTGCCTCAAGTTTGTTAGCTCCAGCTTAACGACTTCTGGCATTTCAGCTTTGTTAATCCATGGATTATTTTTTTTTTGTGGAAGAGTGAAATGTTGTTTGGATGTACCTGAAATCCTAGAGCTGAAGGACGTATTTTTTTCATGTGTTACCTTGCCATTGTGCCAGTAAGAGGTACAAAGTTCCACTTCATTGGGGATCCAAGCAGAGGAATTCCGAGGTCTTTTCAGACTGGACCAGGCAGGAATTCCCCAGGGGAAGCAGGCCAGAACTGTCCCTTAGGGCAGATGGTTGGGCTGGAGCTGGCAGGTTGAGTACTTGAGTGCAGTGAGACTCACCCAATGCATCATACCATCTAGATGCAAGACAGAAAAGAGCAGTTTATTTGGAAGCAGCTGTTTCCAGCTGGTGTGGTAACTTCTTGCTAGCCTTTGCTGAGCTTGTTGCTCTGTTGGTTGATCTTTCAGTTAATGAGTGTGTGGAGTGTAGTCTAGAGCTGGATATGAAATGTGTGTCTGTTCTGGTGTTTGGTTGACTTTTGAAGTCAGAGTAAGCTCCAGAGCTCAAGAGTAGAGACTTGATGACGATAAAGCAGATAGCTGGTGGTCCGTTTGGGCTTCAGCGGCCTGTTTACTCTTAGAGTGCTCATCACAATGACCTGCTCAGTACTGGGCAAATCTGGGAGGTGTTGAAGGGCTTAGTAATTCATGCTTATAATACATACCCTTGAGATAACCTCCCTAGAGGTTTGCATTGATTCATACTTGTGTGTTCTGTAGCTTTCAGGCTCCAGGTTCCACTAGATGGCACCACCAAACAGCTGCTGTGCTCATGTCCTAGGATGGAGTGTCAGGAGTAAAGGATGCACTGAATTAGTTTCGTTTTGCCTCCAAAAAGTCACAGCTCAGTATTTTTTAACTCCAGTTTCCTGTTTCAGCTGGTAGTGTTTCAGGAACTGATTGTGACAGATCAGTTCCCCATTTACATGGGCTTTTGAGATAGCAGCTGTAACTGCAAAGCCTCTAGACTTAGGTGTAGATACTAGCAACCATCTCACAAAGCAAAATGATGCTACTGAATGCCCTTTTATTGATTAGGTTGGAAAAGAAAATAATGGGAAAATCTCTCCCAGGTCATCTTGTTACAGAGCCTTGATATCTTAGGTTTAAGGGAAGAGGAGTTTGCCTGGTAGGTGGTGCTATGTGAAATCCTAGCTGGATTGATAGCAAAGCAGTCAAAACAATGTCTGCATGTGGTATAGCACTAGGAACTTTCCATTAGCAGCTCCTATTTGGGCGCATGAAAGCTGGCTGAATCCAGGGAGAACATAAAATCTGTAGACCAAGCAACCTGGGACCCTTGGAGATGCTTCTGCAATGTTCAGACCACTGTGAGCAGAAGTCAGTTTAAAAACAAAGAACAAACTTAGTGTTATCTGCAAGCAGTTACTGTGATAGACAGCGTTGGAGGGTCCTGGAATGGAGGGCTTGAGGGGCTGAAAGGAGGGAACTAATCTACATGCAGAGGGACTTCATTTAGAGTATTCAAATGTCTTCAAGTCTCGTGGTTGATGGTACTGAAACCACATCTCAGATGCAGCCAGTGGACATACAAAACATTGTGTAAAAAATCAGTGTTTTAATAGTGTCTCTGGTTTGTTGGCATGAGCTTGGAGCTTTACCTGTTTGCAGTTTGGCCCTGGCACCTTTATGCTAGGGGTACTTCCTGACTTCTGGTGCTGTGAGATGTCTTTGTTGTGCTTCTGGAATCCAAATGCTTGATGGACTACTGAGATGCATGGTTTGATTATTACTACCATAATTTCGATTTGCCTGGGAGATAGTGATGAACCCTTCCAGCTTCCTTCTGGCCCCTTGACAAGCTATGGGAATACACATCTGTTCAGTTCTGCTGGTTAACATAATCTCTCTAATTTTCTTTGCAGTAAAACGATGTAAGGAACCAAAAGAAGAGAGGCGTCCCTGGAGGATATGGTGAGATTTTTAAATTTGGATGTTAAGGAGCCCATGTACCTCTAATATTATTTCTTCTACTAGCAATCTTCATGGCTCTGTGAATGTTCTGTTGGTGTTTAGCCTTTAAATAAAATCTTTGCTGCTGCTTCCCAAGATAAACTTGGGAGCAGCTGGTACTCCCTAGAAATAAATTCCCTCCCTAGCTCCTTCAAGAAAGCTTGTGTTCAGCCTTGAAAAAAGACGACTCAGAGGGGATCTGATCTATGTCTATAAATATGTAAGGTGTGCGAGGCAAAGGGATGAGGCCGGACTCTTCTCAGCAGTGTGTAGTGATAGGATGAGGGGAAACGGTCACAAACTGATACATAGGAAGTTCCACACAAATGTGCGTGGGAACTTCTTAACAGTAAGGGTGACGGAGCACTGGAACAGGCTGCCCAGAGAGGTGGTGGAGTCTCCTTGTCTGGAGATATTCAAGACTTGCCTGGACACCTACCTGTGCAACCTGGTCTAGGGAGCCTGCTTTGGCAGGGTGGAGGACCTCTGGAGGTCCCTTCCAACCCCTACAATTCTGTGATTCACTATAGATGACTGATCCAAGAGATTATGGTCCTCTCAGATCTGCTAACACAGCTGCACATGGGCTGTCTTTCAGACAAGCTCAAGTTTTGCTCTTAAATTCAATTTAAGCAGATAATTACATCTCATGGGTTGGATGGTCCTGTGAATTGTGTGTATCGTCAGGCTGGCTTGCATGTTAGTGAAGAAAAGCCTCTGTCTCCTGACTTTGATTCTTCCTCTAAAGCAATTTAGAAACGAATGGAATTCAAAATCCAATGGAATTCCCTCCTTGGGTGTCAGAAATGCTTCTTGGAGCAAAGCAGGTCTGTGGCCAGCCTTTCCTTGGCTGACCTCTGCTGATGCTCTAGGAAACAGATCTTGCCTTTTTTCTTTCCAGGTTTTATGATACCTCCAAGCAAGCAATAGGTGCCCTCTTCATCCACTTTGTCAATGTTTTTCTGTCTGATCTCACTGAGGAGGACCCTTGTTCTCTGTAAGTACCAAAGGCACTTCCGTTCCTGTCCTGTACCTTGAAGAAGAGGGAGGAAACCAGATGGGAAATGTTTGGTTTCCACCACATCACCACATATGATCATTTCTGGTACTAGAGAAGTATGCTTTGCTCAGTGTGGTTGAAGGCTCTTTTCCAACATAAGGATGTTGTTCTTGGAACTTCAGTTTTACTTACCATGTGCATTCACACTGCCCTATTTTGGGGCTATCTGAATTAGACTTGAAATTTAACAATAATGTATCTTTACTCCAGACTAGGCAATTTACAGCTACGAGGCTAGTTTCAGGATGAGGTAAAGTTGATTTTGTGTATTCCTTCTGAGCTCCAAAGTGCTGCTTTAAAACTTCCTGACCCATCTCCTTTGTTAACATTAGAATGCTGCACTTCAGTGTGTTTCTTTAAACAGCCACAAGTTTGGCTGGGGCTAAATGTAACCTCAAATGATTCATGATTGCTTTTAAACTGACGTTGTTTGAAAACAACCCCATTTATGCTTATGCTGTGCCCTTCAGTTTCTCCTTATGTGCTTGGCATTTTCCTGATCTGCTTGTCTTCAGCCCTAAACTGGGCAGCTTAGAACTCTGAAACCCTGTCCTTGAGCTCTGACACTCCTACACTGTATATCCTGCCCAGTATAAACTACCAGAGTCCCCTGTTTGTACTGGGAGTGCTCTGGGAACTCTAAGAAGCTAGTTTGAGCCTTATAATGGAAAATCCAAATGCCTTTTGTCTAAAGTGGATATCAAAAGCAGATTGTTGTTTTCAGTATCTTTATTCAGAAGCAATATCGAGCTCTGGGAAAGGAAACATTCATTCCTGTAGCGATGTGCTTGGTGGTGCTTTCACACTGTGGAAGTATCTGGCCTATTGCTGCAGATTGAGATTCCAGTAACACAAAACTGGCCAAAAAAAATGGTATGAGAGATTTTTCTGTGAAGTTCATTAAAATACTGAGCCCTGGATTAGAGATGGAACCTTGCAGTCCCCACAGGGTTCCTTCAGGTCTTCTGCCTCCCTCACTCTTTTCAGTGAGGCTTAAACCTCCAAAGCTGCAGAGCAAATTCATGAGGCCTAGATCTTCTGTTAGGGATGGATTCTGCTGCTGGACCTGCAGTGGAAACCCCGAACCAGAGGCTTTCAGGGACCCCAGAGTGCCTGCTGTTGAACCAGGGCTTGTTGCCTCTCCTAAATTTCTTGTGCATCTTGCTATGCTTACCTGCTCATAGGAGCATTTTACAGCTGCTCTATGAAAGTGACTTCTGGCCTTTTCAGTGGAGCATCTGTGGTGTCCGCAAGATTCAGTTTCTCTTGTATAAAACTCTGAAAATATTTAGAATCATTGAAATTGGAAAGACTGCTGAGATCATCTAATCCAACTGCCAACTCATCACCACTATACCTACTAAACCACATCCCTCAGTGCCGTATCTACTCTTTTGTTGAACGCCTCTAGGGATGGTGATTCCACCACCTCCCTGGCAATACCTCACCACTCTTTCTGAGAAGAAATTCTTCCTAATATCCAACTTGAGTCTCCCCTGGTGCAACTTTAACTAAACTGATATAATGGCCTTATGTTTCTCTGAAACTTTTGGTTTTAATCTAAGTAAGAGCCAAACATGTTGTAAATGGAATCATCTCTTTTTGGGGGAGTAAACCATAAGCAACACTAACCCAAGAAGTATTTAATGCTGTGTGAATAAATGAGTGATGCCAGGGAGATGGAGCCTCCTAGTGCTGATGCAACTCTTAAGCTGGTAAGGCTGTAGGTAAATTCAGTAACATGGAAAGGAAGGAAAGCTTGGACCACTGAATAGGGATTTTGAGATCGTGGTTTCTGATAGATTTCCATATTAAAGATACAAAGTATACTGAAGTTTGTGATATAGACTTGAACCCGGTTGAACCCTGTATTTTGAGGCCTTACAAGGTGACTTTTTCCTCTGTTCTTAGCTACCTTATTAACTTCATCCTTGATGCCACGCTGGGGATGCTGCTGATCTTGCTTGGTGTGAAGGTGGTCTCCTGGACTGTGCAGCGTTGGAAATACACGTACCTGGTCTTTGGAGAATATGGTATGTGTCTACAGTTGTGCACAAAGGGTGACTTGTTTCTTCTGTGAGAGGGGAGAAGAAAATGGTGGGTTAAGGAGGAAAAACATGAACAGACTACTTCTATTATCTGTCAACAATCAGTACTGAATCATTAAGCTTGGGGGGGAAAAAAAACACTAAGATCATCTAGACCAATCAACAACCCATACTTACTGTGACCACTAACCCATGCCCTTCAGCATCATGTCTGCTCTTCTCTTGAGCGCCTCCAGGGATGGTGGTGGAATCACCTCTCTGGGCAGCCTGTTCCAATGCCTCACCACTCTTTCTGAGAAGAGATTTTTCCTCATATCTAACCTGAACCTCACCTGAATGCTGGTTACGTTTTGGGACATCACCAGGTTGTGGTAACTGCTGTTGTGTTAGCCATGCTTGGGCACAGGAGATTGGTGATAAAAAGTTGAACATGTTGTTGCGGGATCATATACATCAGGACATGCGTATGACAAATTATGGTGTTTGGATGTCATGGTGATGTTTTCTTTAGGGCTCTTTTGGGGGGGTTTGCTATTGTTTCCTCCAGTCTCTGTTTGAAATGTGCAGTTCTTGTAGTTGTCTTGAGCTATGGTAAGCATCAACAGGGCAACGAGACTGGGTTATCAAATGACGAGTTCTCCCCAGATGACCTTCTCAAACTATTTTTCATTAACAAACACTTAAGAGTGCTCATGAGCTGCTCAGCCTCTGCTCCAATTCCTGTGTTGAGGAAGGAAAATGTTTCAAAAAGCCTTTCTCCATCAGCACCGCTAGAGGGTAGCACTTCTCTTCAGAAGGAGGAGAGCAGCCCTGCTCTGGCTGCAGTGAAGGGAGGAGTAACCCTTTAGGCTATTTTGCATTAGTCTTTTTATTTAGGAAGTACACATTCACATGAGTAACTTTAACTCTTCATATCATTAAGTCTATTTAAGTCTCACTCCTTTGTATTCATAGAAGCTGGTGAAACTGTGACTGACATGGAATTAGTGTGGAGATGACACTGACTTCTGAGCTTTAGCTGAGACTTGTGTTTGGTGCATAAGAGAGCGAGTGCTACACCTACATAAATAGGCTTCAGCACAGATGGGGGGGATGATTGGCTTGTGGCTAAACCTGAGAGTGGTTTTAAAGGCTCCAGTGTTCTAATATCATTCAAATGAGACGGCAGAGGAATAAATACTCCTGATTCAGGCATTGGTGTTTTTTTCCCTTTATGAGCGGTGAGTACTCAGCCCAACTGCAGTCATAGCAGAGCACTGCTGCACATGCCACGTCTGCAGCTGAACAGAAGGAAAAAAATGTTAATGCGTATTGACAGCTTTAGCCTTGCAGAGTAGTAATGAACTTCCGAGCTGAAGTTTCCCTCCTCAAAGGCTGGCTTAGACTACAGAAACAACTTGCTACTCCAAGGAAATCTTGGTTTTGTTAACAGAAGAAGTTTCTGCTGCTGACTGAATTTAGCTTTTGAACTGGGGATTAAATCTCATCCACCCAGCACCATTCTTGGTGCAGGTCTTTGGCCAGAATGACTGTGATGGAAAAGTAAAATAGGAGTCAAATGGCATGTCCAATGCAGTCCTGCTGCAGAGCTAAGGAAACAGGACTCTATCCTTTATCTCTGCTGTTAAGTAACTTCCAGGCTTGTTTGAAAGATGCTGGCAAACTCTGCACAGTTTGATACAGGGTTCAGATTTATTTTCTGGACTAATTGCTGTACCAGACTGGCATTGCTTTCCTCTTTTATCCTGAGGAGTAAAAGCTCCTGCGGTCCTGCAGAGGAAGATGGGCAGAATATCACAACAACGCCAAATCCATGTTGTAGACACAACCTACACTGTTTACTTGGGCAACCAGCTGTCCAAAACTGACTGTTTAAAATGGATTATTCTCATATTTCCAAAAAAAATGGGAGACACCCATTCTGAGATCAGTCTCTTGAGTCTTAGCCAGAGGCTGCTGAGGCCAGGAATGACCTATTTTTAGCTAGTGGAGAGTCAGAAGTTCCTATACCTTTATACTCCTCCATCTTTGTCCAGCTCTTTGGATTGCCTTTAAGCATAGGAAGGTAAGTTAGGAAAGGCTGCTATCTCTTCTGGAGATGCTTGGCTCCCAAGAATTGGAGGCTGGCAAGGTTTACTCTTCATGTTGGTTCAAGTAGGTTTTGGAAAATGGTGGTTGGTAAACTCCAGCCTCCAAATTTCAAGCCCTTCAGCCTCTCCCCAGTTCTCAAGGCTATAAGTAGCTTGCTAGAGGGGAACCTCTTGATGGCTGCAGCATCCCAGCACTGCAGATGTACCAACTCAAATATTCAAGTACTTCTAAAATAGTACTTTAAGGCAAACAAACTGTCAACTCATGTTAAGACATTTTTGCAGTGAGTGAGCCAAATGCTGAAGAGCAGCATCACAAAATGGTGAGAAGTGAATATCTTGGCTTGAAGTTATTCAGGGAGGCAGGCTTGTGTAGGAGTGTGGCTGCGGTCACTAACTAATGTTTGATGCTTTGTGTTCATTTGCTGTCTGAAAACTGAAAGACACAGCTTGCAGGCCTCTGAAGTCTGTTTAGTGGCCTGTTGAACTCTGCTGGTCAAATTTAGTTATAGCAGAATGTGCTCTGTGCCAGCTGCTGAGTTTAACTGAGGACCTGTGTAGGCTGCTCTTGGCCCTGCTGTGATGGCGTACAGAATTTCCATAGTAAATATTCCCATGAACCAAAGCAGCCAAGGGAGCTGGCTGCTAATGCTTGAGGAAATACTGCTGAAAATAGCTCTAACCTAGGGGACTGTTTTGTCCTCAGCATGCAATTCAGATGCTTTACCAATATTTCTTACTTTGCTCTGTACCTAGTGTTGATAATTACATAGATGTTTTTGTCTTGGAGGTACAATTTAAGTATTCTTCATTAAGAGTTCCTACTGACTTCCCCTATTCCCACCATCTAACCCAGTACAGCTTTCAGGTACTCTCTTTTCCACAGCCTCCCTGAGCTCTCTGCTCTGGCTATGGTTAAGCATTTTTCCACCTGCTCAGTGCATGCGTAGTCCCTGAAAGACCATAAATAAAGCTGTCTGGCACTAACACGTGGGCTTTGACAGCTTGGTACGTTAGACAGCTTGGATTAAAACTAATCCTGTTGTACGGTAACAACTCACATACCTCAGGCAGTGCTGCTTTTGCTCTGCAAGCATTTGGGCTCCCACGCAAAAGCAGAACATATGAGATGTCTGTGAGGTTGCTGCAGGCACTTGGGGTCCTACGTCTGTGTCAAGGAGGTGGTGTTGATGGTGGGGTAGGGTGCTGGAGGAGTATGGTCAAAATGAAGTGTGCATCCTTTCCACTAGGAATTGCAGGGAACCACTCAAAGGGAGCGTGACACGTGGTGTTCTCTAGCACATCTGCAGAGATCTTTTGTGCCTGTTTTCTTCCTTGCACAGAAAAGGAAGTCTTGCTTGCAACAAAGAGGAGGGCATTGAATTGGTTTCTGCCTCCAGGAAGCAGATCGGGTCTTGCTGGTCAGCTGTCTTGTGTGGCAGAAATGGCCTTGGAGGCTCTCATCCAAATTTGCTGGTGGAAACACCTGATTACAGAATCATAGTGGTCTTTCCAACCACAGTGAATCTAAGATCTTCTAGTCCAACTATCAACCTAACACCACCGTATCAGGAGAATCTCTCACATCCATGGGCTAAGGCATTTCTGGGCAGCACTTTCTTCACTGAAGACATTAAGTGGCATCTAAGGATGCTTCTGGCTATCTGGCTATAGGAAGGCAACACCTAAATGGGCACCCTTCTGTCACTGGGAGACCAGGATGCTGGAAGACAACTGCAGAGATGCCCAGTGATCTGGTAATGGCAATAAAGACATAAATCTGTGGTTTGGGATGTGTTCCTGTACAGAAACATCCCATGTTCTGAAAACAAAGCTCAGTCTTAAGAGGAGAAAAAAGTTCCAAGACAGTAGCAATGTGAAGCTGGTGGAGGTGATAGAGCAGATGGCTGCATCTGACCCGTAGGTCTGCAGGTCTCTTTGCAAATCCTTCCGCTGTTTATCCTGGATGTGTAAGAGTTGCTAGTAGCCCTCTGACTGCAGAGGAGATCTGCAGCTGCTGTTGTAGGTGATGCTGGAAGGATCAGAGTGAGAGGCTGGATGTTTGGCGCTCCAGGGGTGGAGGCACTTCTGACAAGGGGAGATCTGGTGGGTAGTAAGGAAAAGGGTGTTTCTTTGAGACTGAAAGTGAGGGAGAAATGGTTTAGGTGAGAAGGCGTTAAAGATAGGGGTGAATCTGCCCTGTGGTGGGTTAGGGAGCAGATTGTTTCTCTTACTGTCTGGATCTTGGCCTTGTTAGCCAAAACCTATCTGAGTTGTGGAGGGCTAGGGCTGTTAAGTGCACAGTATGCAGAACTAAGATCTATAGCTGCTTGTGATAATGAATGGTAGTGACCTATTGCCAAAAGAGTGTGAGGGAGCAGGTATTTAGGAGGTATCTCAAGCTTGCTGCTGCTTTTGGAGGGGCTGAGACATTGGAGAGAAGTGTGCAGGTGTTGTTGCAACCAGTGTGGGACAGCTGACATGCAAAGGGTACTGTGTCTCAGTCCCTGTTTCCCTGTGGGGGATTGACCACAACAGCTGATGACACAGAGCAAAAGGCAAAAAGTTCAGCTGCAGGAAGGGACCATGGGTATGTTTGTTTTCCTGTTTTGTCTGTGTGAGCTCTGATAGATGATGGTAACGTGGGGGGTTATCAGAGGATTGGTTGGTCTGGAGATATCGGGCAAAAAGCCCTACTGGGCTCAACTAGTGCTGAAGGAGAGTAGGTACCAGAACTCATCAGGAGAGGCTCTGTGTGCTCCAGGAGCAGTAAAACCTCCCTGACCCCAGCCTTTAACTGCAGACTGCCAACAGCGCTGCACAGACCACCCATCCAGCTGCTGCCTGCCAGGGAGTGCAGATGTGTGCTTTCCAGAATCCTCAGTGCTGGTTGCACTTGCACGTAACCTTCCCAGCTCCTTCTCTGTGTAGTTCCTGCTGGTCTGGCTCTCAGCATCTTGAAACCACAGCTTCCACTTCTTTCTCTCCTCTCTTCAGCTGTGGCTTGGGTGTTTATGAAGCTGGGATGCAAGGTGATCACATGGAGCTCTCTGGCATGGAGACACGAGCTGGATGCCTCTGTTCTTAGCAGTGGCTTTGCAGATATTTTGGTACATTGCTAACAAATAACAGGAAGGACAAACATGCATGCAGACCTGTTTTTGCACTCCCTGGTAAGCGGATTCTCCCAGTGCTGGACTTGGTCAGATAGCAGCTCTTAGTGAATCCTGGCCCGTGCTGCTGGTTTCTGTGACCAAAGGTATGCATGGTGATTTGGATAAATGTTTGCAAACTGCTTGTGTGGGCTTCCCTTGCTGTTTCTCAGCAGCACTGTGCTGAGAAAAGCAGGGCAGAGCTCCCTGTCTGCTGCCATCCAAAAGCAGCTTGAGCATTCACCCCTCACAGTGGATTTCTTACACAAATGCAATTCCAAGTTCTGGCCCAATTCCTCTGGAAGCAAACGTTGCCAGGGATTATCTTTTAGATTTGGATGGTAAGAGGAAGTGCTGCGTTTTTTCCTAAGCCAGATACTGCAGCTCAGTTTTGCAGACCCAAGATATTCTGATGACCTGGGAATGTGATAACCAGCTGGGAGGGTACTTACAGAGGGCTGAAGCAAGCACATGTAATAGATACAGTGCCGTTATCACTGCTAGCAATATGAATATGCTTTCTTATTATTACATGGGAAGTACTTCATTGGAAGCATTCATATTTAATTAGCATTGATTATTTTTTTAGTGGATTGCTGTAAAACCTAGGGGGATGGAGCCACTGTCTCTTGCTCAGACAGTGTCACATAACCATTTGTTCACTCAATCAGCGAAAACCTAATTCACTTTAGGACTGAAAGCTTCTGCTTCGTGTATCAAAACCAATGACCAGAAACTTATGGTAGTTAGGCAGGTAAGATTTGGCAGGGGAGCAACTTGGAGGTGATGCATTTGAATTATTCTTAGGGTGTGTGGGGTGCTGAGTGATCTTTGTGTAGAAGAGGATCTGTTGTGCAGTGCTTTGTTTTGGGCATTGTCTTTGGAATGGATTTCAATTCAGAAAAGATTTATCAGTCTCAAACTCTGGTCCAAATACGCTGGGTTTTTGTGAACTGTCCCTATGAGGTTACTATTCCATAGAAAAGAATGGGGGGAAAAATGATGGTGGTGTGAAACTTTTCTTTACAGACTAGGTTTGCTAAGGTGAGGACAAATGGAGTCTCTGATACCCTGGTAGGAGGGGCAAACCAAGCTACTAATGTTCCTGAAGCAATGCTTGCTTGTAAGGAGCCATTTGAAAGTCTCAGCAGCTTAGAATCTTAGAATCACTAAGGTTGGAAAAGATCATCTAGTCCAAGTGTCAATCCATCTCTACCATGCTTACTAAACAGAGTCCATAAACTCAAGCTTACTCTCTATACAAGAGTGTCAGTGATCTGTGCTTTTAGATGGGGTACTGGCCACCTTGTGCCAGCAGTTTAGGCTGGACACCTGCAATGCCTGTTGGTGGCTGAAGAAGGAAAAGATGCATCTCCAAGGCTTTGTGCATTCAAGGCTATCTCCAAGAGGGGGAGAGTGTCACCCAAACCAAGATCCATCAGTTTAGCTAATCTCTTTTGAAGTTATTGGGAATGCTTCTTTCAACTGTGGTTCTTGAGTATACGAGGGCTGCTGGATAAGCATGGGCAGAACTTGAGCTGTGTCTCTTCCCGTATGCGTAAGGTCAATGTGTGCGTTGTAGGATACTTGTAGGGCTTCTGCTCCAGCAGAGCAGTTGACCTAGGAAGGGAAGGCAAAGGAGGGAGATGTGAGGCAAGGAAGCTTTTAGTAGTTTTCTGCCCTTGGTGGATTTTAGGGCACAGACTGATGGGACATGGTTGTTCAACTTACATGTCAAGCCTGAGGAAACTTAGCTGCAAGGCTGTCTTGTCCTGTGTCTATGTACTGTGCTGCTCTTCCAGGTGACCCTCCACAAGCTGCTGCTTGGATTGGCCAGTGTATACTCTATGTGCTGATAGTGGCCGTGGAGAAGACGCTGATTAGCCTTGTTCTGCTGATCCCTGGTTGGACAAAGGTAGGCTCCTAAGCTGTATTTTTTTTCCTAGCTTACAGTTACTGTGGTTTGTTTCTTGTCAGTTTTGCCCTGTTAATAGTCCACACCATCATAGGTCTTTAATCCTTTTGACTTGTTGACAGCTCTCTGTGATAATTGGCTATTAAGTAGGAGGAGACATGATTTTCACAACAGCTTGGCTTCTGACACGTTCTCCTGCTTGTCAAGAGCTAGTGGAATACGATTATTTTTCTTCAGCTTTCTTTTCCATTCTTGGCAGGATGAAATGGGCTGGGCTGGTGGCTGAGCTACTTCAGTTCTGCCAGGGGATTTCCACATTATCTTGTCGAGTCAATGCACTTATGGTCTTGTGCCTAAACTAGGGAAACTGCTAGATCTTTCCAAATTAACCCCTACCAAAGAATTACCCCACCCTTCTCCTCATGCTTTTGTATGGTAACTGGGGGGACATTAGTTTGTTGGGATTGTTTTAATTAAAGCGTATATTCTTTTGGGAGTTGTAGCTATTTATATGGTGGCAGGTAGGTGTCATGGGTAGTTCACTGGTATAAAAGCTATTTAAGGAATTAAGGGGTCTTCTCAGTACTGAGTGCATTTGCACTTGGTGCCTTGTACCCATCAGGCTGATATGACCTAATTGTATCATTATTTGCAGCAGTCTGGGAGCACTTATCTGTTCCTGTTTAGGGCTTGTCTTTCAAATGCAGCAGCCTACAGTGCTCAGACTTGGCTGTGAACATTGATCTAGCATGTGACTGTGCAAATGAGTTGACTTCATTTTCCAGCTAGGCTCAAGAAGCCAAGAACAGCCCTACCAGCTGTTGTCACAGGTAGTTTAAAGTCTATCTGTACTCATTTTATTGCGGAAAATGAAATGCTTGGCAGCTGGGCTGAAGGAATAGCCTAAGTCATCTCTAAGAGATGGGCTAAAGCAAAGGGATGCAGGGCCCTACCTAGGAAATAGCATAAGAATACATCCTGTTTGCAGCAAGCAGCTATTTGAGTAATGCTTCTAAATACCTTTTCTTATTTGTGCAGCTTCAGCAGATCCTCCTGAGTTACATCCCAAACCCTCAGCTGGAGCTCGTCGTGGTCATGCTTGTTGTGCCTTTTATTGTAAATGTAAGTAGTGTCATTTTGAGTATGAAGTGGGGTGGTTTGGAAACTGATCCATTCCAATGGGAAAAATGTACAGGACATGGCTTGGGGCAGCCTTGAGTAATCAAAGTGGATGGACGAGGTAAAAGGAAGTGGGAGCAAACTTACTTGCTACAAAGAAGTCTGTAACTACTGCCTGCCAAGGGTTCTGTTCTTAACTCCCACTCCCTTGTCCAAGCTGCTGTGTGGCTGATTCTTTACTCTTTTTGAGGACAGTTGAAACGCATCAGCTGAGAACTGCATCTAAACAGGAAGTTGCAGGCACAAGGGTGCCCCCAAAGGCTGTTAAAGTTCCTATAGGAATAGCTTGTCAGTGGGAACCTGCTGTGCTTTCTGTTGCAAGTAGAAGTTAGTGGAGGAAGTATGTGTGCATGACGAGAGAGGTGAAAAAGACAAGATAATTCAGTGGACTTTAAGGGGAAAAAAAAGTCCTTCTTTCTATGATCCGTCACAAAGAAAGCTGTCCTTGATCAAGGGAACTTCTTTTGAAGTGTACTGTAGCTGAGGAAGGAAAAAACAACTTTATATCCTTTGTTGTATATGCCAAGGGAAGAAAGAGTCCCTACAAACAGCACAAAGCTGCAAATATCTCAAACATGTCTTATTTGTACTCCAACCTTGAAGAGAAAAAATAACACTCTTCTTGCTTATGTTCACTAAAGCTACTAGAGTGACCAAAAAAGCATGTTTTCAGCAGAAATAGAGGCTGGAGTCCCATTAGAGTAGCAGTTTGGTAATCTCAGGAGCACATCAGTCCTGTTGAAGTCTGCAACAGATCTCTATGCAAGTGTAGTGACATTTGGTATAAGGGCACTGGATTGACCATATGCTGTGCTTTTTTTTTTTTGCAATGCAACATGGGTATAAAGCACTGTTAAAACAAGAGACTTGGGTCCTTTTGACAGGTGTTGGGTATTGGCCAGAAGGTCTACTACTGACAGACATGGTCTTTGTCCAACTGCATCATTTAAAGCTGCGGTGTCACTGTCACTTAAACTTGCAAGCATTCATGAAAACATGAACAGAAGTGCTAAAGCTCTTGCAACAGGTGTAGTGATGGGGGCTGAGGAGCAGTAGTTCAAAGTTAAAGACATTATAAAGTAACTTATTCTGTATCAGCCATTTGTCTAGATGAGTTCAGGTTGCCCAGAACTACTGATATTCTCAAACTTAGTTTGGCAACAGCTCTGTTTTCTCTGGTCCTCCTGATTCTGTGCAATGTTTGGCAGCTCAATTACTACCCCAGTATGGGAAGTGAGAAACAGATCTTAGCATTGATACCTCCCCTGAAAAAGGAGCGAACTCTTTACAGTTCTTACAAATGATGGAGCATTGGCAAGGGTAGGTTTACCTGCCTGTGCTGCCAACCTCTCCTCCCAACCCCACCCCATGGTGCACTTATTTGAAAGCAAGCTCTGGTTCTCTTAAAGTGACTGGTAAGGCAGAACAAGTGAATATTGGATGGTGTTGGTTCAATGATTAATCCTAGCGGAACTTGGCCTCTTATGACTTGTTTTCACTTGATCTCCAGCAAACAGGGAATCCTCAGAATTTGTGAGGAAGAGACCTTAGGAACTTGCCTCACCCACCCCAACAGATATACTTAACATAGGATTAATTTGGATCTTAGATTGCTGGAAGATGGAGGTTTGGAAGATCCAAAAGGAGAAGTAGCTTGCTTGCGTGACTTTATATTTTGGTCTCTGCAGTCTATTAATGACACTCCTTTCTCCCTAAGGCCATTACGTTCTGGGTTGTGGACAGCTTGATCATGAGGAAATACAAGCAGAAAGACGCCTTGGACATCAATGGATCCACAGGAACCCCACGGGCTAGCAGGAGTGAGGAATCTCAGGTAAGACCAAATTATGTGCTTGGATATGGCTTTTGTTTTACCAGAACTATGCAGTGTGCCATCATGTTACATAGATCTGGACTGATGCTTCGTGGGTTGAATTCCCTTCCTTCCCCTGGCTCCCAGCCCTTATTTGAGTGCTCAGTGCCTGACTCCAGGTATCAGGAGGTTCTGTGATTGTATCCTGTGGTTCACTGGCAAGAGTTAAGGTTAAATCACTTCTGGCAGTCATAGGCTGGCTCCTGGAGTAGCTTAGGAATTTAGGATGAGCAGAAATAGCTCTTGCTTTCTGAATGCTATTTCACAGAGTAACTCTGTTCTTGTGCTAATGAGCACAATGGCCAATTACTATCAATGCTGCAATGTATGCATAGGTAGCAGTGTTCAGTAGTGTCCTTGATGGTCTGCCCAGAAGGGATGGATGGCTTAAAGGTTCAGGAGGACATGGCATCTGCCCTTCTGGCGGGAAGGACAGGCAGATGCAAGCAACTGGTGAGACAAATGAGTCATTCTTCTTGGCCCAACACCCAACAAAACAGTTGTGGCTTGGCAAGGCTGCTGAGAACACGTGAGCTATGTGTCCCAGGGAGTTTTCTGAGCTGTGGGGCATCCTGAAGAAACGTGTATTGATCTGGGGAGGGAAGAGGAGCTGAGCAGTACCAGAACGTTTTAATAGTTATACATTGAAACTAAGGACTGCTACCTAGGACATAAAGGTAGATTAACTCTAGACACAAACTTTGCCCTGGCTGTAGGACAGTCCTGGTTTCTTGATGTGTTCAGCAGTGGTGTTTCCTGGGCAGGCCTCCAACCTGGCTCTACTCAGAATATAAAACTGATGGTGAAGGTCTGCCGTACTGATAGGATGTGCTGGAGTGTTCCTGAGGTTTAAATTCAACTACTACTGTGTTGCCTCCTTGCCCTTGTTTTGACTGGAGAGCAACTTGGAAGCTACAAGCTCTCTTCCAACCCTCTGCAACTGAAGCTTGGGTCACTTAATCTCACAGATATGACATAAGCTTCAGGCTGGTGTAGATACACAGGTGGTCTTGCAGTTACTGGATCCTCCATAGAAATGGAGTTGTCTCCTGCCTCGCTCCACTGGAGGGGGCGAGTGTTTTGTAGCCTCTAGCTCAGTTTTTGGATAACCTAAAGGGAAGATACCTGTTAATCTCCAGAAGCTGGAAAGGCTCTTCTGATGGCTTGACCTAGGTAGGGTGTTTCAAGTGATGGATATGTACTCCTGCAGGCTGGGTCTTTCTGCCAAAGGCTTTTCCCATCCTCCAAGTCCTTGGCTCCTTTTCTTATAAAAACTTTTGCTGAAACCTTCCACGTGCAGGACATCTGTCCATCCTGAAACTCCCGATTCATCACCATAGGTTAGCTATCAAGGTGATTGGTTTGTACCTGGAACTGTCTGCAGGGATTGCTCAGATATGCTCCTGTGCCTCTTGTCCAGCACTACCCAAATAATTTGGGTAGGGAAGGATGTTCATTAAAAGACAGATATGAGTGACCTTTTTTGCTTTCCAATCCTGCTTCTTAGCACTGGGGCTTGAAGTAGACTCCTGCTTTATCGTTTTTTAATTCTATTAATTACAGTGTTGGATGGTTTATTGCTATAGCTGAGTTAGCTGGAATTTAGACTCAGAAATCGGTAAATGAAGGTTTTCAGGGCTTGTTTTGGTTACATTTCCCCATGTGAACAGGTTATTCTTCCCTCCTTGCTGCCTTCCTGTCTAGGAGAGAAGGAGCTGAGAAGCATCTCTGTACAGGGCAGGGCTGACTGGGGCTAATGTGTCCCGTAGTTTATCAGGGTTCATCAGCACTGTCTAGCAGCAGGCGCCAACAGCTCCCCATCATGCTGCCTTCTTGAATTTCAACCCTCTGCCTATCTCACCAGTGGTGTCATTATTTTCACTTGAACCTGCAGTTTCCCTGGAAAAGAAGGGGGAGAAAGAAAAGGAGTGGGCTGAAGTTAACCTGTTAGAAAACTTACTGTAGGGATAGCAGTAATAACATCAGGTTGGATATTAGGGAAAACTTATTCTCAGAGTAGTAGTGCATTGAAACAGGCTGCCCAGGGAGGTGTAGGAGTCACTGTCCCTGGAGGTGCTCAAGAAGAGGGTAGATGTGGCACTGAGGGATGTGGTTAGTGGGCATGGTGGGGATGGGTTGGTGATTGGATTGGATATCTTAGTGGTCTTTTCCAACCTTAATGATTTTATGAAATGTTGGTTTTCTCCTTGGCAGTTCACATGAGTAGCAAGAGGAGACCTGGCTATTCTGCCACTGATGTTGCTTACTGACTCCACAGCTGTAAACTAAACTATATGCCCATCTCATGGGTTTTGATACTCTCCTGGTGAGCCACAGATGTGACACTGGGCTCTTGTTTATAGTGGAACTGCTGTGATGCTTAGGAATAGGACAAGGAGTAATGGCTTGAAATTTGAACATAGGAAGTTCCATACTAACATACATTCCATACTAACTTCTTTACAGTGAGGGTGACTGAGCACTGCAACAGACCATCCAGAGAGGTTGTGGAGTCTCCTTCTGTGGAGATATTCAAGACTCATCTGGACGCCTACCTGTGTGACCTATTGTAGGGAACCTGCTTTGGCAGGGGATTTGGACTAATCTCTTGAGGTCCTTTCCAAGCCCTGCAGTTCTGTGGTTTATTTTCTTTTTCGTACTGACGCTCTGAAAGGCTCAAGCTCAGTCTTAGTGCAGAAGAATTTCACTCTTGCTTCCAAATCAGCCTTAAAGCTTCATTCTTTTGGACTTATGTCCTATGTTGGTAAATGCTCAGTCCGCTTTTGCCTTTGTGTGGGATGGATAGGGAACTTCAGAGTGCCAGTCCGAATCTGGTACTATTCAGGGGGTAGGAGAGTGCATTCATCTGCTTGGCCCTGACTTCTGCTTTGCATGTGTCCTGCCTTTGACCTGTGTCTCTTTTCCCTTGTTCTTGTAAGTGTTGATAAACTTTAGATCTTATCAGTGGTTTCTTTGTTTTCACCACTTAGGAAAACAAGTCAGTTTTAATAATGTTGTATTTGATCTTTTTGGACTTGTTTTAGTTTTTTCCTCAGGGAGTAAGTGAGCTTCTGCTTTTTTTCCTCTGCTCTTTGAAGGCTTACACTTTCAGAGGCAAATTACAGTAAAGTTTGGTCTAATAGCAGTGGTAATTCTGGAGTCTTTGCAGAGAAACAGGAGGTTAGTTTAAGGTTGAGAGGAAAGCTAATATACTGCACGGGTCTGCCTTTGGTTCTCATGGAGTTCAGTGCCAATTCTAACCCCTTCCATAGGAAATATGACTTCTGACAAATAGGTAGATTGAAGGTTATAGTGAATGCTAATACTTGTTGCTCTAAGAGATGGAGAGCACTCTGAGAGCAAGTTTGACTTACTCATTGGTTAGCTGAGCTGATTTGTAATAGCTCAAGGTGAAATCAAGTGCCTGCTCATTAGGGGGAAGTGAAATGAAGAAGGGCATAGAGGTGCTTCTGGAAGGAGAGTGTCCCACCTGCCAGTCCTATTGATGTATGGGAACTTGTCTGAAGTCAGATGTGGGAGGAAGGTAGCATGGTTCCTGTCTCTGCATGTGACTGGTAGAGTTTCAGGCAGAATTCCATTTAATTCCATGTCTTGCTTGGAAACAGCCCTTGAGCTTCTCTGTTTTTCAACTCGTTCTTCCTGGTGTGAGGAGGAATGCATGAAGTATTTGTGGGCTGAGTGGAACAGTAGCGCATTGTCCTGGGACTGGGAAACCATGGTCCATTTCCAGCTGCACCACTGATCTGTTGTGATTCTGACCTGGAAACATCTGTAGAGGAAGTGCCTTGACCAAGCTGTGCTGAAACATCCCAAACAATTCTGTCTGGGGAAAAAATGAGGGTCTGTAACCATGACCCTCATAGCAGTGAAGTGCCTTCTTGTGATGAAGCTCACCAGGGAGCTCTGGAAAGGTTACCAGAGGACTGCTGGTTTGAGTGGTTTTGTATGAGCTCTAGAACAGGCAGATAGCAGCCCAAATGGGTCTGGATGCACAACGCTCGGTGCCTGCTACGTCAGCCATGGCTGGCTGTGAGAAGGTCTGAGTTTGCAGCTGAAACCCACCTAAATAATCAGCTCTCTAGACTCGAGAGAACCTGTTGCAGCCTGTCAAAGTTCAGTGATTTTATAATGCTGTGTGATTGATTGACCCATTTACCATTAAATATTATGACACTAGAGGACCTGAAAAATGGAAGTCTTCACTTGGAAGAGACAGACATTTTTCCATGATGTCTTGAACCAAAAAAAAAACCCATGAAGTTGTGTAGCTTAACTTAAGGGGATAGAGGGGAATGAGACCTTAATCTGATCTATTGCTGTCCTTTGAGTATCTGATGTGCTGCTGTGAGGATAACAAAGTAGATGGCGTGTGTGTGAGAGTGAGGAGAATGTGTTGTTCTGTGGCTGTTTGGCTTCTTTGAAGTCATTGACTCATTGCAGTTTGTTTTTCCTGTTTACTTGTTTTGTTGCTGCGGTGACTGAACTGGTGGTGCTGCCTTAAATAAACAAATGGAGGACATGTTCGTTTACAACTGTGTCTGGAGATGGCCATGAGTAAGGCTGTACTCCTGCTCTAGTTATTGGGGTTTTCTTCCACCAAGGAATGGTGGGACTCTGGGACTGGCTGAGCTGTCAGTGGGCCTGTTAGGCTGGAAGCCTATAGACTGGTCTATAACTTGTCTTAGAGGTGAAACAGTTTTGTGGGGTGGACACAGGAGGCTTCACAGTTCATTGGTTCCAATTTTAGCACAAATTGAGGCTTTGGAACAGGCTGCCTGGGAGGGTGTGGGGTCACCATCTCTGGAGGTGTTCAAGAAGAAGGTAGATATGGTACTGAGGCCCATGTTTTAATGGACATGGTAGGGATGGGTTGATCTAGATCTTAGGGGTCTCTTCCAACCTTTATGGTTCTGTGGAACTGGGGTCAGATGGGGCTGAGGCTTGAGTGGGAAGTCTGCTGGGTGAAGCTGCTGCTTTTCTTTTTTATTTGGCATGGAGGGAAGTGCTAACTGGCTCCTTTCCCCCTGATTGGCCATGAACTGATGATGCTGACTGGGTACTGTGGGGCAAGTGGAGGAGGAGAGGGGAGGGACTTCTTCACTTATGTAGAGAAATAAGACAAAGCCCTCAGCTGTGCTGCTAAACTTGTGCCCGTCTGTGGCATAGAGTCAGACTTTGAGTGTCAGAGACCTGGCTGTGCTTCTGATGTGGGGGACCAGTGCTCACCAGAAACCCTTGGCTCCTAGCTACTGCTGGGTTGACTGCACATCAGCTCTGCTTAGATCTTGCTGTTGCTGGGGCTAAAGACAATAGGGCTGCTTTTGCTCAAAGCTGAGCTTTGAAGGGGTCAGATGGGGTGGAGCAAACAATCTGTCAAGCTGTGAATAGAATCATAGAATACTACCCATGCAAACAGTCCGTCCAGCCTGCTGGCTGGCATTAGGTTGCAGCTCTTCTGCGGGGCTGTGCAGACACAGCCTGAGTAAAATCTAGCCTTTTTCCTCTTCCAGATGATATGGCTGGAGGATGTCCCATCAGGATGGTTCCGTCTGCATCGAGCAAATGCTCCGGGCCGGTGGCAGCCACTTAGCTCAGAACTGCCTCTTGGTAGCTTCAAGTCTGAGGTTAGCAGCTGAGAGTGTAGGTGTTCTGGAGGCAATGGGCAGCCTTGTGACTGTGCAGCAAAGCATTCTTATCGGGAGAGGTACTGGTGGGAGGTGTTGATGCTCTGTTCTGGTTCCTACAGTTCAGACTTTGCTGGGTAGAAATAAGAGGGTGCCAGGCTGGCTTAGCATCTCTGAGCCTGCTGGCTGTGGCTGAAGCAACACTGAGCTCTGCTTGCTCTTGTGGCTGAGCTCTGGAGATCACAAGCAGCTGGGGGCCTGGGAAGATGTCTCTTTGTTACAGCTGTTTGCAAAATGTGGCCTAGATTTTTGTGCATCTCCTCAGGCTGTAGCCTGGCCTGAATGTGAATGTCTGCAAGTCCTGACCCATGGTGAACGGAGCTTTTAGCTGCCTGTTCCACTCCCAAGAGGGGTTGGGGGTACCAAAGCATCTGTGTTTGGATCCATGCAGTCCTGGCTGCCATTGGAGTGGTCAGGGTGACCTTAAGACCTCTCTGCTCTGCTGAGGGGGTTAGATCTTGCAGCAGATCCTTCTATGGGTGCTTGACCCCTCCAGCAATCCCCCACTAGGGGATATTGCCTGTGGTATTAAGATTGAGAGAAGGAAATTCCTACTGCATCTGGTTGAGGACTCTGATTCTATGAACATCTGTCTGTTCTATTCTCCAGGTGTTGCTCTCTCCAGACATAGATTTTGACCAGTCTGAAAGTGACCAGGATATCTCAGGACTTCAGGGAACAAGCCAGAAGATGAAGCAGCCCAGCTACCACGTGGTCATCTGATAGCACTGAGTCAAGGGAGTGGAGGAAGGAAGCAGTACTGTGATTCCTGAGCCGGCTGAGGAAGGATGCAGAATGCAGCTGATCCCTAGGGATCTATACAGGCTTGCCTCATGTAGACCTCTCCTTCTGCAGTTATCTCTTTGGGATGGTGTCCATGCAGCCTGTATCTAAGCAGTATCTGCTTTATTATCTGCCTGACCCTACCTTAGATGCATTGCAGGCGCACTGAGGTTAGGGTAAGGATGCGTACTTCCTCTGGCTGGCCAGCTGGGTGTAACTTTGTCAGGGCTAGAATCCGCAATCAAAAAGTTCTCTGCTTCTTTTTATAGGAAAATCTATTCTGAACTGTCACACTTTTATATGCACAGATACACCACAGCACTGGTTTGTGATTATATATTTAAATGCCTTGAATTGGGAAGATTGTCTCAGTTTTTTTTACTGTTTTATAAGGAATGCAATAAATGTTGACTTAAAACTGCTTCATATGTGAATTGTTTTCTTATGCCTTGTTTTGTGAGACACTGACCCTGTAAAGTGGGTGGGAGCTGTTGGGTCATCCCAGATCATGGCACCTTTTGCTACAAGTTAGAGGTGCAGGGCTTTTCCTGTTCTCTCTCATTAACAGGCTCTGATAATCTATGAACAGCAAAAATGCAAGATGTTCTGCAGCTTTCAGGGGACAGAACAGCTGCTTCATGTGTTCCTAGCCTGTTTGCAGACAGCTGTGCTGAAACTCAGTCTGACCAGAGCGTGGTCTGATCCAGGTCTGAACAGGTAGACCCAAGCAAGCTCTAGGTAAGTCTTGCACACTGCAGCAGTCTCAAGAAGTGTTGGGCAGGAGTTGTTTTAGTGTTTTTGTGGGTGGGGTCGGTTTTTGGGGGGGGTCTTCCCTCCTTTGTGTTTTCATAGGAAAGCTATTCCTTAATCAGGCATGTAAATAAAGGGTTGGGATTTTCTGACTTTAAAGGACTGAAGCCCTCTAAAAACTAATCTGAGAGGATGTGAATTTCCTTGGGTAGCTGTTCTTTCCAACTTCAAAGCAGTTTAGAAGTGTTAGATGCAAATAAGTCTTGCATGCCCCTGAGTGAACTAGACATGCTTGGCTACACTTGCAGCTGTGCAGCCCTATGATGTATTTCTAGAAGTTAAGTCCCTCTTTGTTTCTTTTTTCTTTAATGGTCAAAATCCTACTTGTGCTGGCATGCCAAATGGCTGTTGGAACGAATGACGCACAGCTCTCTGAACAGCTCATTTATATTGCTTCATGACATCACTCATTGCCAAACAAGCAAAAGTTGCAGAGTCCTTCACTGTTGAGGGCTGAAACAAACCCTGTGCTGCTTAAGGTCTTGAGTAAAAGCAGTTGAAAACAGCTTCCTGTTAGAAACTTGCCTAGGTGAAATGGTATTTCAGTTTTTGTTCTTGCTAGAGCTGCATACTGCAATACAAAGGCACAGCATAGTCCTCATTTCTGAAATGGAAGGTGAGTGATGTGATCTCTTATGGAATAAATCTGATGGTGCTCAGCACTGGGTCTGTGCTGGGTGAGGTGGTTCACAATGGGCCATTGTGAACATGAGGGGAAAAAACTTCTTACTTTGAGGGGGACAGAGCACCAGAACAGGCTGCCAAGAGAGGTGGGAGAGTCTCCTTTACTGGAGATGCTTTAGAACTGGATGTGATCACTTCTTAAGTGATTACTCTGAAGTGACTGCCCAGCCCTTTTGTTTCTGAGCTATCTGAGCAGTTTGTGATCTTTAACCACAGCAAAGCAAAGCTCTCTGTGACACTCATGGAGATGGGAATAAACATGTGCTTGCACGTGCACTTGGCACAACGTGTTTCCTGGGGCATCTCTGGGCTATTGCAAAAGGATATAAAGACCAAGCCTGGACAATTCTTCTGATGGAGGAAAAGCATTAATACCCCTTTTTTAGGTACTGGAACAGGCTGCCTAGAGGTGTGGTGGATGTGCTGTCCTTGGAGATGCTTAAGGTCAGGCTGGATCAGGCTCTGGATGACCTGATCTCACTGTAGGTGTCCCTGTTTACTGCAGGAGAGTTGGATTAGACAGCCTTTAAGGATCCCTTCCAACTCAAATGATTCTGCAGAAGGGGGAAGCTGAATTTTTTCAGTCCGTGACCTGCATTTGCCCTTAGTGATCTTGGAGTAGCAGGAACACGAACTCTGTTAATTCTGGAGCGGTTCTTTCAGCCATCTGGTAGCACAAGCTTGTCCAGCAGCATGAAGCATACCTACCCTTAGCTTCAAAGTTCATTTCATCTTTGGCAAATGAGAACTTCATGGTAGTGTTCACTGTAAAATATTTATTGTGAAATGGATAACTGGAACCTTAAGGAGAACTTGAGTACATTGCTCCAGGTGCTTCACATGGTTGGGAAGCTGGACTTGATCACTGTTCTTTTCAGACCCTAAAAGAAACATGTTTTCTTGGCTGGGGAAGAGGACCAATGATGCACCTGAAGCATTAGCAATACATGTGTCTATATATACATACCTATACACAGGAGAGATGGGAGCCTAACCAAATCGCTCCTGCTAGCAATACACTTCAACAGCAAAATGTGGGAGGAGAGTGAAAATATCAGAGAAAGCCCTTTACCGTAAGGAGTGCACAAAGACACCCACCGTCTGTGGTCTGTCACTACCCTCTTCACCCTGTGCTAGTGGAACGGGATGTTATTTTGCAGTGGATGAGGTGATATTCCCCCCATCTTCTTGGGTAGAGAAGTCAACTTCACGGACTCTCCTTTTATTCCTATCTTGCGAGCATTCTGTCAAGTCTCTTTAATTATTGCATGCTCAGGACTGCCAAAGGTCTTGCCTTCACTTCTCCTTGCAGGAAAGCTGTTTTCCAGGATAGCCGGGCTCAAAGCAGTAGTTTGGAAGAAAATAGAGATAAAATCATGAACCTTGGCAGAAGTTTTGCACTGGCCAAGCTCTCTGGAAGGACCTTGCAGGGCACAATTAATTCTAGTTGGTTGCTTTGGGCTGTTTCCCTCTCCCCGTAGAATGTGGTGTAAAAAAAAGCAACCATGCTCACTACCTGCTCTGTTGCTGCAGTGCTAACTCAATGATCAAGCAACTAGAAAACAACCCCACCCAACCCACACCAGCAGCTGGAGCTCTGACAGCAACAGTATGACTTTGTTTTCAAATATGCAAAAAATTAGTCAAGACTGAACCTATTTCTGTGTGCCTCTGGCAACTTATTTTTCTCCTCACACATGGATATCATTTAGCTGCTGGACATGCTTCCACCACCCCCCCGTCTTCCTTTCTCTACAAAAGGCAGAGCGTGCATGACTTCAATTTGGCCACAAAGACTTTGACTTTGTGGTTGTCAAAGTCTTCTTCGGCCAAGTTCTCTACCAACAAACTCCCCTGTGGCTGATGTATAGCGTTATTCAATGGTGCCTCATTTTAAAATAGACCACAGCTTTGCTGTTTGGGTTTGGAGGTTTTTTCGCAGAGCAGCACCACCTGCAGTGGGGGTGGCTGGCAAACCCTCCCCTAACTTTCTGCTGCCAAATTCCTGCTGCGTACAAATTCCTGCAGGGCAAGGAAGGAGAAGCAGCCAGGGAAACTGGGATGAAAAGTTTTAAAGATTTGGAATAAATAAATACTTCTCTGATTAGAAAAGCAGCTACAACTGTCCGGTCTAAAGTCAAGACTGAGACACTTTGTAGGGTCGCAAGCTATGGAGAGTGCAGCTTCATTTAAATTTAAATCTCTGCGAAGCAGAAGTGATGTTCTGCTCAAGGAAGTGGGAGGTCTGTTGGAAGCTCTCAATGGAACTTTGCTGCTCTCCGAGGGACTAATGAATCAGGATGAAATCACCACATTTATAATGTCATTTAAATGGGATGCTTCATGGAATGATTGCTGGCACCGACCCTATTTTTGCTGAGGACCACAGGTGCTTTCGTGCATGCAGCCTGTACTCTAAGACAGCAATAAACTGTATAAGGGTTTTCATCACTGTATTAAGAGTCTGTAGTGGTTCAGGGCACAGTATGTTTAGTGGCATTTTCAGAACCTATTCCAGTAGCCAAGAAAGGAATACCTTATTGTGGCCTGTTGATTTAAACTTTTTATTTCTTTCTTACCTTTTTGATGCTAATGGCTCTCTGAAGATGAATATACACCCATCTCTCCTCTCCCTCTTCTCTCCCCAGGGACCGTGGCTGGAGCATGTACTCCACATCGCTTCCTTGCAAAGTATTACCACCTAAGGTTGCCTCTCTAGGTAGGCACTGTGATGTATGATTCATGCCTTTCATGGGTGACTCACCAGCCCCTGGGGTTATTGCACAGATCCCTGAATGGGTTTAAGGCTGGCAGCTCTCTGCATTGATAGGACTGCTAGCCCCTTTTCCCCTCCTGACCCACTGGGAGAGCTCCAATCACACCTTTAATTGTACCCTCAATCCTTTCCTCCCACCTCCTTGTGTTCAGGAATGTGATGAACATTGTTCATCTAGCATGAAATGGAGACAGTTGTTTTCCAGAGGCAACAAGACTTGGTTTCTTTGGCACCAAAACGTATAGAAATATTCAGAAATTGCCAATCTCTAGAGGCTTCAGAAGGGACCTGCTGTCACACATGCTGCTGCAATGCATTGCTATGATCAGTCTTAAAGGCTGTTAATCGTCCCAGGGCTGGTCCCAGTGTCAAACGGATGAGAAGCCAAATAGTCTTTATAGCTGCCATCAATCAGTTTGTCTGCGTTGTTTTTGGCAAACCAGCAGTCAACTTGCTGCTGGCCATTGTAGATCCTCCGTTGCTTCCACACAACAGGCACAAGCCGGCCCTTCACTTTCAGAGTGTTTGTAAGGTTTGGCTGTAATGCTTCAGTTTGGTTTTGGCCAACTTGCTGATGACTTATGTTTAAAGATTCCCGAAGAAGTTTAACTTCATGGTTCAAGAACTGACCTGCAAGGCAATATAAAATACACCCCTTTAATGGTTGTTTTATGCCTACATACAAGTAATTTTTAAAATAGGCTGTATTTTGAGGGTTCTCAGAGTGTAGAGTTGTTTATGGCTTCTCAGCAATAGCAGGATGAGTCTAGGTCCTGAGATTCTTTCATAAAACTTGTGAAGACAGAGATTAGAATAAGACCTTATTTCTCATCCATGTGTCAAGATATACTGACCGAGCTAATGAGCCTCTTGAGCTGCTAGTACTGTAGGCCATGGTTACTAGAGGATGATAGCCTATACAAAGCCCATCAGCAAGTGGAAAGATGATCTAGGCCTACAATCTCAAGTTCTCTGCTCTAAACTTCTTAGGGTCTTTTAGGTAGATGCAAGGGGCCTGAATCCAAAACTCCTACTCTCCTGCTTAGCCTTAGAATGCCTGAATGTCATGGAAACTATGGCTTCAGCCTTAGTTCTGCACATGTGTATGTCCATAAACATCACTTCTTGTCATCTGAAAGAGCCTGTTTAGACATTCTCTGAACCTTCCTAAAGCCCAGTTGCTCTCAGAATGTAGGGATGGTTCATATTCAGAAATTTGAAAGAAAAGGGTAACAGGAAATACTAATGTTTCTTAATCTCAATCAGGCTCACATGCAAACAGCTCCGTCCTACAAAGACAGATCTTCTGTACATATGGAAGCACAGAACTTGAAGGCTGTAAGCCAATGATCTCTGGCAATGCACTAACTGTGACCAGAACTCTCTTTTGGGATCTGCAAGACCTCAGCTGACTCTCCTTTCTGCTTAGAGAGTGTCAGACCCAACTCTGTTACGTTCCTGAGAGCACGTAGCAGCTGATCTATTCTAATTTAGGACTATTATTGGAGAACATTTTATTGATGCCTTATTAGGGGTTCTTGTGAAATACTTGCTTTCTCTCTCTGTATTATTTATCTCTGGGAGCTTCTAGTATGTGTATTCAAATGACAACTGCATTAAACAATCATTAAAAGAGTAGTAATGGGAAACATAGGCACAGACATAGCTGGGATAATGAGAGAGAGCTCATACAAAGGAAGATGGGAGAGGAGTTGGGAATGCTGGCAACAGAAGTCATTTACAAGAGGAAGTAGAAGTTACACCTGGTAACTTAATCTCCACCTACCTTTTTCATCACCTCCTGTCTCTGTCCTTTAAAAGTGCTTGGAAGGATCATTTTTCTCTGGTTTACGGCTCTGAACCTGAGCACCTGCTACTTACCCAGTAACCCGTGGGAGTCAGAAGAGAGACCTTTACTGTTGGAGATGTAGAACCCCAGATGATCCTTCTGGTATGGGGCTGGCTTCTTGTAGCGGTGGATGAGGATGACAAAGCTGATCGTGTCTCGTATCGTCACAGTGATGTTGGAATTGGCAGAGATGGACACCTCCAGGCTGCTGCTCCGCACAACAACACTCCGGTCGCAGGACAGAATAAGTCTTTCCCCATCATCCAGGATAACTCTGGTGGGTGTGATCTCCAGGTAAGATCTCTCTGGCTTATTGCTGAGGATAGTGATGGTGTTGAAGTAAGTCCGATGTTTCTTGTGGCCATTGGGTGGTGCAGGAGCTCCAATTAATTGCCCATTCACAGTTACACCTTGCAGGAATAGAATCAGTAGGTGAAAACTGGAACCAAGAACAGGTCTATTGTCTCAAAGATACGAACTTTGTAACCAACGACATGCAGATTCACCACCTCATGCTTGAATTATGTCACTAATCAGTGTTCAAAACAGTTCTACCAGTGTGTTACAAATTGATAAACTTATATAGAGTACCTAAATTTATCCAAACTAAGAAATACTGGCTTGCTCTGGAGGCAAGTGACCCTAGCCTCTTTAGTCCCAACCATGTGTACATAATACCCAGGACAGGGTCAGTTGCTTCTTGGCACAGCTACTTCCTAAGCTCTATCCAACTTCAGGACAACTTATAATCAGTACACTTACATGGGTTTTTTGAGTTATATAAGACAAATATTTACCTTGCTGACTACTATAACTCCACCAGCCATGGTATGATTTAACTAAACTATTTATTTGTTGCTAAGATTTGGGCAAACATAGGTCAAACACAGAACCTAGAGAACTAAGGGAAGCTTCTGGCAGGCCTGTTTTTCCTCAAATCACCAGCCGGCATAGAGACTGAACTTCTTCCAGGAACAGGACCTGAACGTATCCAAAAGTTGCTGTATCAGAGGATCTCATGGCACTACACGTTTTGAGACTGATGTCCCTCACTACCTGACTCTTAAGAAGAGATCTAACCTGGGTAGCTGCAGAGTAATGTCTACTACCTTGGCCACAACATTAAAAGATGGAGTAGGACCTACAGAGGGAATAGCCTGAACTACAACAGTGTGATGTGCTAAACCTTTTCAGGTGCCAGTGTAAGAAATCCAGGCTCTTTTTGTGTGGCTGCAGAGGAGTACCCTGAACTTGCACTCTGATTGGGTTATTTTCAGTTTTACCAGCAGTGCCCTTCCAGCTTCTCTCAGATTTGACCCAAAAGAAACACTTTCAAGTAGTCCAAGATGCAGATCCCACTGAGCCAACTGAAGCCTTGAGGTCCACAGCAAGATTCCCAATCATTTTAATTACCTTTGTGACTTCCTTTCTGTAAGACAGTGGCTTATTTCCCACAGGTCTTTGCACAGCTACTATATAGAATTGTGGAATTGTTGAAAGGGACCGTTAAAGATCATCTGGTCCAACTCTCCTGCAATGAACAGGGACATCTACAGTACGGCAACAGTAAGGGAGGAAGCTTGTGGCTAATCCAGCCCAGACCCGAGACATCAATGCACTGGTGAAATCTCTCTTCCCCTCATCCCTGAGGGATCTTATCATTTCCATCCTCATAGACTTAATATGCTAGTTCTACAGACTCTGCTTTCCTTAAACTCACTCTGCATTTCAGCCGCAGAATCACTCCAATAGTAGCACACACATAGTCTGCAAAAGAAATCTATGGGAAACACTGCCAGGATCTGGATTTTATTTACGACAGCAGGCATGAATGCAGAAATATGGAAAGCAGACCACAGAAAAGAATTCTTGCGACTTTACTGTTGAAGTTGTTTATCTCCTTTGCAAAACAAGTGTGAGTTATCTACAGTTTTGACACCCCCTGCCTCCCACCATTTCCCTGCTTAGGACATAATCTGCTTATTAGCTGCCCTGCTTAGAATTCCAGATCAGATCAGACCACAGTTTGGGCCTCTGGTTATCAGACTGGCTCATGCAAAATAGATCCTGAATTGTGGGGGTTTTCTCAAGGCTATTGTGACTTGGTAACCAGTTTGGAAGTCCCTTCACTGAAAAAGCCTCACTGCTTGGTTAGCTTGTTTGGATACTTCACTCTGTCCTGGAGCAATCAATCAGTGCTGTAAGTAGAGAGTGAAGTTCCAATATACAAGGAATCTTGATGAATCTATGCTGCTGAATCTTTCATTTGCATGTTATGACCTTGTAACTACAGCGCTAGTGAAGCTGTGCTATCAAAGAAATGCATTATCTCTGACCAAATAGGTGAATTCCCTGTGGGATCTCTCAGCATTTGAGCATTCAAAATGCCTGTGGCTGTTTACTCAGCTGTGCCTCTTCTGCTTGTTCTAGCACTGGTCAAGTACAATCCCCAGCCCGTACTGGATTCTCATCATCAGGACCTGAGCTCTCCGATCTAGCTGGAATGAAGCGGTACATACACTTGAGAGGGTCTCAGCTGTTTTGCACGTGATTGCCACTCCCTTGCTTCTAGTCAATGAAGACCTTAACTTCCTTAACTGCTCACCAGATTCCTTATGATCAGAGACCAGTTGAAGAATGTCTCCCGGTTCTCCATCAATATTGAAGCAGACAGAGAACTTGCTGGAGGGAAAATCAATGACGAAGTGAGGGTCTCCATCCGCTGGGAAGACATGGAATGGAGACAAATGTGAGAGACATACACAAAACTCCAGAGTTTAAGATGATAACGAAATTGCTTTTCAGAGTGTTTTTTCCTGATTTTTTTTCCTAAGGTCTGCTTGTTTATTGCTTTTAGACATTTGGCCAGGAAACACCAAGCTTTGCTTTGTTTTTCACAAAGATTGTTTTCTTTTTCTCACAGAAGGCATTGGGTTTTCAATGAAAAATTGAAACCCAGAGTAGCCTAAGAGAAAAATAGGATGTTTTCTTCCTGAAATAATATTTCATGTGGGAGTTACCATGCAAGTGTCTAATATTCCTGTTTTACATAGTCTGTTCATGGGCAACATCCCTGACAGCATATATAAATATGTCCTCTAACCAAAGACTGCTGCATGGGCACGTCTCCCACTGAACCTTCCTGGCCACGATCGGATTGGAACCATCAATAATAGATTTTAAACAGTCCCATGACCATAATTTTTTAAAAGTCTTTTACCAGGCATCACGTACCAGATAGGTGTAATTATAAGACAAGCCAAAACCCTACTTTGTAACGTAAATTTGATCTTATCCAGTGACATTCAAGTCTGAATTACTGATCGGGGCTTACTCTTCAGCATTCAATTATGACAAGAATGTTAAGTAGAGCTACAGGAGCAACAGGAAAACAGTAGAACACTATAGAATTTTCTCTTTTTTTCTTCTCCAACAACATTGTCATGTTTCAACAACATTACATGGTAAAAACCTAACGTTTTTTGACCAGTTCTATTAGAGAGAACACACTTCCTGTTCACTAATCTACAGTATTTTCAAACACATCAAATACTGTGGATCAACCACCTTGCTGTGTTTCCCAACACTTACCCTCATTCCTGATGCCCTTTGTTTTTTGTTTTCATTTTCCTCCCTACTCTTCAGGCCAGTGAACTGGGTTTTGGCTGATTTTATTGGGATGGTTACACTGCAGTAGTATGCAATTGAAGTTTCTATAAATCGACTGCCATTACCATGGATTACAAAGATCAGGAAAACTGGCACTGACCTGAAGTTTTGGAGATTTTAATTCTTTGTTTATCTTGATGTCTGCGTATACCTAGGAGTGAGGACAGAAGGCTGTTACTGAGAGGCAGAAAAAGCCATAGTATACTAATGCTCCCAAAAATGTACTCAAAGAAATTATGGGACATATTCCTGCAGCTACTTCAAGTTTCTTTCAGAACGTTAGATTTACTTTCGTAGTTTCTAAAATGCAGTATGTGCTTCCATGAGGTGAGCTGTGTCTAAAAGGTCTTGCTAAAGATCTCCCAGCCCACAATGAACAAAATCAATGTGAGAACTCCAGTTTTCTGTTTACCACTCCTCAGTTCATTGGCTAGATCATCCCTGTTACCGAAGTCAACCGCCACAGATTAACCGTGTGAAAAAAAACTCTTACCAGCACATGGTTATTTTTACCTCGTACCTGGTGGTGCCTTGTGTCCTTGTAAGCTCTGCAACTTTTCACCAATGCCGTCAGTGGAAGGACTGATAAGCTCCTCGTGAGGTGGTTCTGAATGGAGCCCAGCCTCTTTCATCTTCAGATAGGTGAAGGGAGTTACAAAATTGTAAGCCAGGGCCATTGACTTTGCTTTCTCCGTCAAATATTCTTTCTCCTGATTGTCATTACTCTTTAGCCGAGAGTTTAGCAGTTCCTTGATGGTAAGGTAACTCCATGCCCTCTCAATGTAATTTTGATCACTTTTGCCATCTTCCAGACCAGGGACAGCTCTGATGTCATTCGTACTTGGCAAGTCAATAGCCACATCTGTTTTGAGGAGGATGTATTTCTTGGAGTTGCTAGCAGTCACCTCCACATGGAGGCTCTCTGAGGTGCGGTTGATGAGTTTGCCAGCTATTATAATTTCAGAGCCGTTGAAGTAGTTGGGGAAGAAATTCTGAGTGACTTGCTCCACGTTGTCTTCAGGGTAATCGATACGGATGTCAGAGAGGAGGGGTGTTCCTATCTCATCATAGAATCTGAAATGAAGATACATTTTTCACTGCAAGTACTATTCATGCAACTGTATGCACACACTCTTGCACTTACACATGGCCAAGGACATAGTCAGACTAACACATCTCCCAAGACTTTCAGGAACAATTAGAGCTATCAGACTCCAAATTTAACCATCCAGTGTGTAACTGGGCTCCAAGAGGCAGGGGAGTCTGTAACTTTGAAGGTTTTCAAAACTTGATGGACAAGGCCCTGAGAAACCTCACCTGAACTTGAAATTAGTTCCTCCCTGAGCAGGAGGCTGGATTACATGTCCTCCATGGGTGCCTCTCAGCCAAAGTTATTCTCTGCCTTTTTTTTAGTTTTCAGTGTTGAACAGACATCTAAACAGAGTCACTGAAGTTTGTTCATAAGCATCCCAGCACGATCTGGCAGTCACCTAACTTCCTCTACAGTTCAAGAGCTCTACAAGGAGATATCTCTGTCCACCACTTACATATGCTTATTAAAAATAAATTCTTGGTTTCTCAGGCTCTCAGAAAGCACTGCATTTATTTCAAAACATACACAGAAAACACACTGTTACCTGTAGCTTTCTAGTGGTATTATGTGTGTTATTCCAGAGCCAGAAATTATAAGGCCAAGATGCTAGGCCCCCAAAGCTGTTAAGTATCTGAACCAAAACTTCTGCATTACTGGAAAGAGCCCTAGCTGCTACAGTTTGGGATGATCAATGTGGGATAAACAGGAATACTATTTTAGAATTATAGAATCCTTAGGGTTGGAAGGGACCTTTAAAGGTCATCTAGCAATGAACAGGGACATACGCAGCTGGATTAGGTTGTCTCCGGGGATGGGGCATCCACCACATCTCTAGGAAACGTGTTCCTGTGCCTCACCACCCTCACTGTAAAATAGTTTTTCCTTGTATCTAACCTAAATCTACCCTCTTTAAGCTTGAAACCATTTCCCCTTGTTCTGTCACCATGCTGAAGAGTCTGTCATCTTCTGGGGAGCCAAAGGAAAATAAAAATCAAGAATGTTTCAAAGGACTGTAGGAATCTTAACCACTGAAAAAAAGGAAGCCTGGAGATCAGTGCTACCTTACTGTTTATTTTGTTTTAGAGCAAGCAATGGCCTCCATGGAACCAGAGAGTTTAATCCTATAATGCTTTGTTAATGTGTCCCTACCCTGCTTCTAAGAATACTCTATATTGTACAGGCCAGAAAGCTTTTACAAGGGGTCAAGGCCCAGGTTTACAGTACTGTGTTTTTCCTGCAGCAATGTGCTTTTGATGGATCTTCCCAGGCTGCTCCAAGAATGCTAGATTTCCTATTTAAATGTTAGCCCCCACATCTCTTGGCAAATCGTTTCAGCCTGGTTTTGTAAACAAACAAGGAGCCGGCTTCAGCCCTTTTTCAGTTTAGTTTAGCATTTATTTTTCACATCTGCTTACACAGATTGTTGGAAGGCTGAGTTGCACTTCATATTTTATTCTCTCTCAAAAGAAACCCAAAGCCCGAATCCGTTGGCTTTCTTTTAAAGTCTCTCTGAACACTCAGTGTCTTCATTGTGGAGACCCTGACACGTTTTAAAACATGACTGAATTAAATCTGAAAACATTCTGTGAAATAGCTCCTAGAGTATAAAAAAAAATGTTGGAGTGAAGGATACAACCTGTCTGATAATACAGTGCAAGAAAGTATCTGCATGAAAATACAAGCCACAAAAATCAGAGCACAAAAGTCAGAAATGACATTGGTACCCACGTGGATTTCCCCTCCACCGGTGATTTGAATTGGCCTCCAGTAAATCATTGTACTTTTTCTTAAAGATTTGGCACCAAATGGGTTTACCATCACTGAGCTTGATAAACAGTGAGCTGTTTATCAGATGGAGATGTTTGAACAAATACTTGCTATGCTCGGTTTCTGTAGCCCGGTCAATCAGCAGATCCTTCCTTTGCCAGGGAATGCCACTTGCTATCCACAATACATGTTTTAGAAGCAAATGACATGGGTGGAGTGGCAGATGGGTCTACACTGTCTGATGTTCCAGACAAAGCTATGGTTCAAATACCTTTGTGAAATTCCCCATTAGGGTCTTCCCTTGGACTACAACTGATGACACAAGAGAAACATGATCTTTAGTCCTACTAAACGTTGAGGATTACAAGAAATCTGTCGGGAGTTTGAGTCACAAAGAAAAATGAGGGAATGAAGTGATTACATGATCACATCAAGAATGATCCTTATGTTTTTTTCAAAGAAGAATACTCTGGAGTTCGGGTGTGAGGTTAGCTCTTTTAAAATATAAGGAAATCATTTTCTGACCCAAATTGGTATCTCCATTCCTAAGCCCCTCTGTGCTGTTTATGTTGTCAGCGTGAAGTGATCACTGCATCCTTTTCTCCCTCTATCCACCTGAGGAGAGATGACAGCTGTCTTCTGTCTCTCCAGGTTTAAGTGTCTAAAAGAGTGTTCTAAATAAAGGGAACATTCTATGGGGCTAGGAAGCTCCAGTACACCTCAGAGTTTCTGCTAGGAAGGAAACAATTTCTGGATAGAAGGAAACTTGCAATCTCAATTTCTAAGTATGCTCTGCAACTTTCATCCAGAATTGAGCCTCAGACCAATTCCTGTCTCTTGCTATGTCTCCTTAGAGGATTTCCCTCCCATAATGCCCCTAGAAACTGATGCAGATATCATTGAGTCATAGAATCATTTGAGCTGGAAGGAACCTTTAAAAGTCATCTAGTCCAACTCTCCTCACTGAACAGGGACACCTACACCTTTATTTCTTGTAGCCTCCCTTTAGATGCTAAAGCGTCACTCTCAGGTCTTCCCGGAGCCACCTCTTCTCCAGGCTGAACAGCCCCAGCTCTCTCAGCCTGTTCTCGTAGGAGAGGTGATCCATCCCTTGGATCATCATGAAGGACAAATAAAGCAGAACAAACCCTTTCAGGTGGCTGGCTGCATCTTCATCCTCCTGGAAATGCCTCATCATGCCACAGTTCTCCAGTGCCATCCTCTCCAGCAGCCTGTAGTCCACATCATTGCCAATGCCAATGGTGAAGAGGCAGAATTTATCACGGATAGCATCCTTGGTGTTGCTGAGGATTTTGGATGACTGTGTCTCCCCAACAGTGGGCCTCCCATCCGTGAGGAAGATGATCAGAGAGACACTTCTGGCATCAATGTTGTTCTGAGCAATGTAATCATTTAACAGCTTTGCACCCGTCTGGAGAGCACTATTAATATTAGTCCCTGGGAAGGCACCAAAAAAGATTAGCTCATTTCCCCTTCTAAGAGCTGTGCAAATAATTTCCCTATGTTCCCTTTAGTAGAATGGGAGCATCTCTGTCCATCAGGATGCTCTTTTTCTCTGCATGAAGTTGCACTAGCTCTTTAACTCAGCTCAGCTTTTTCAGCACCACTTTGGGTTAACTGCTTATACTCTTATAAATTAATTTACAAATTGCAGCTCATTATGTGAAATTGCTGTATCCTTGAAAGTCTCAATGTACAACAGTCAATCAGCCATGGTAAGAAGAGTCACAGTACATACATGCCAGTGCATACAAAAAATAAACTTAATTATGGGTCTCTCCCAGATGGTATCTGAACTAGGAAAACAAGTTCTGCCCACTTAGTCTCAAGGGCGCGGGATTTGGAGAGACAGAGATAAACCCTTCAAATGGGAACACAAAACAAGTGGTCAGTACCACTCTTCAAACGTGAGCGATCATCAAAGTTTAAAGAGAATGGCTTTGTTAGTTGAGGAGTATATTTTTACCAGACAGTTTCCTAGTGATGAATGGAGCTGCTTGAGGTGAAGAGAAGAGAAAATAGATGAGAGTGTACAGGTACTTTAGAAGAATAGCCATGAAAAGAATTTGAGCCTAATGCACGTTCAGAAAAAAAGAAAGCTGGAAAATGAGTAAAGGTGTCACCTTGCTCCAGGTATTCCTTGTGCTTGTCAAGGCAAAGAGAGGTTGGTTGTGGAACATTTATGAGATTGGTACACCTGGGTCAAAACAGCTCTCAGACATAAAGTAGTTGAGATGGCAAAAAAGCTAAAAGCAGCAGACTGCTGGGTGTCCAGAAAGGGAGATCTGGGGAGGTTACCAGCAAAAAATGTGCTAGCAGGTCTGGCCAGGCAACACACACATGGAAACTTAGTGACTCCAGTGACTGCACTAAGACAAAGAATAGGGATGAGTCTAAAACTTCTGAAAAATCCTCAAAATCCAGATCGTGTTTCTGCAAAATGACTGAACCAAAATCATTCACCTCAATGTTTTAATATTCTCACAGGTTCCCATCCAGATCCAAAATCTCAGAAATAATGATTTACCTAGAAACAAATGAAAAACCATCTCATGGCAGAGAATATAATTTCAAATGCAACTACAGAGCTATAGGGGACTGCCTTCTGCCACATGCGCAAATACTGTGTCACAGTATTTTGTTCCTACTTCTTTGGCGTGTGAGTATGACAGTAGTGTAAGCACAGTACATGCTTTGTGTCTTTGATCTCTGAGCCAAAGTGCATTCACGTTCACAGGAAGATATTCAAGCCACAGGCATATTTATAGGGAAAATGCAGAGTTAGCCAAAACTGAAGCGCTGCTGGACTATCACTGCACATTCCTGTTGAACCTCAGAGTTAATCATTTCCTTTTGCTTTTGTTCTCTGCTAGGTTCATGGGCAAACCCAGCTGTCCCTGCACTTTGGCATTTCAGTAGTAGAAAGCTTTGTACTCTGAATTTAGTTCCACCATTGGTAATTGTTTAACTGGGCAGGTCCCTTGAGCACTTCCTAAACTCTTTCCCTCTTAATACAAACAGTGTGGCCAACCATCCTGTTTGCTGTGTTTTTCCATCAGAGCGTTTCCTTTGCTAGGAGTGGTCACTGCTCAAGGGCAACTATAGGAAGACCCTGTTCAACCTTCAGCCAGCTGTGATCCTTTGCATGAAGTAAATTTGCATAAGTCATTTTGCATCTCTGTCTACATGCAGAGTCCTCAGCCAGGATGGGCACAGCTGCCAATGTATTCTTGATTATAAACCTTGATATGTTTCATAGTATCTTAAAATGGTTTGGGTTGGAAGGGAACTTGAAGATCATCTAGTTCCAACCTCCCTGTCATGGGCTGTTTGCCACCCACCAGATCAGGCTTCCCAGTGCCCCATCCAACCTGGCCTTGAGCAACTCCAGGGATGGGACATGAACAGCTTTTCTGGGCAGCCTGTGCCAGTGCCTTACCACGCTCTGAATAAAATATTTCCTCCTAATATCTAACCCAAATCTCTCCTCTTTTAGTTTAAAATCATTCCCCCTTGTCCTATTGCATGAAAAGTTGGTCTCCCTCCCACTTATAAGTTCCCTTCATGTACTGGAAGGCCACAATAATGTCTTCCTGGAGCCTTCTCTTCTCCAAGATGAACAAGCTCAGCTCCCTCAACCTTTTATTTTTGTGTGTGCGTGTGTTTTGTTTTTGGTTTGGTTTTTTATACTGCTGCCCATAGACTGAGGAGACCACTGATTCTAATTCCAAACCATGCCTGCATTCCGCCACCACTCCTGTTCTCCTCTCTTCACTCCAGGCAGTAAGGCACAAGGAAAAATGGGAGAAAAACTTCTTGAATGTTATTAGCGTGTTCCTTTAGAGAGACAAGAAGGAGAAAGTACTAGATAAGGAGCCATCTCTTGCAGAAGCTAATCTGACAGCCCAAATTGGCTAGTCCAGTCCTGGAGATCACATATCAGACAAAATAATGTGCCTACTTATATAGAGGTTTTCAGAAACTGTACAAGTACCAGTTCTGTATGTTCTTCATGGGGATACGTTTTCTTTTTCCTGTGTCCTTAAGAAAAGATGTTGGGAGCTTCGCCCCTTCCACATTTGAGAGAATGGACCCAATTTGTCTTTAAGAAGTATATCAGATCTTATAACCAGCTCTGGGGACAGCTTTCTATCATATAAGCTGTTACAGGACACATAACCTGTCACCTATAACCTGAGCGACAGCAGGAAAGAGGCTCCCTTGTCCCATAATTAAGTACCATTTTCTTTTTACTACTACGTGCTACAGGAACACTGAATTCTGAATAGCAAAACTAATCTCATTCCTACCTCCAGTAGGTGACATGTTATGAATGTACTTTTTGGCATCTCTTATATTATTTGGAGTAACTGGCACCAACCGATCCTGCTGCCAGACCTTTATTCTGTTGGAAAAGCCAATGATATTGAAGTGGTCTTCAGGCCGTAGGTCCTGGAGGATTGTGAAGAGAGCTTCTTTGGTCTGGAAAGAGAAAAGAAAGGAGATCAGTAGGTGCAACATTCACTGCTCTAGCGGGCAAGAATCAATTCTTAAGACGTTTACTGATCTTACAGATGTTTCTGGATTACCAGTTGGGCTCATGAAGACATGCCCCCTGGACTAACGGATACTGAACAGTGTTAAGTAATACCACAAGCCTTCTGGATTTCTTCTAAAGCCCTCTAGACTTGAATTAAGCTGTAAGTGCCACTGCAGATAAGCCAATAGGAAGAGTCCAGATGTGTCCATTCTTCCCAGTGCGATCAACTTCGATGTATCATTCAATCAGCTGTGTCTGCATGGAGACAAACTTCAGCTTATTAAGAGCAGCCCAGAGAAGATGCCCAGAAGTACTCCCTGTCTGTGCAAACATACCCTGTATTTATATGCAAAACACATGAGAGGAACATCAGGCAACAACTGTCAGCAGAGGGATCAGCAGCTTCTCAGCTCTGCCCATTTTTGGCCTTTGAAATTCCAAGGAAAGCTCTGTGAAGAATAACGTGGTGGACTCATTGGCAATTAAAGGTTTCTCTCATGCCTATCAGAGAAATGCATGAAGGATTTGTCCAGAATTAATAGAAAGGATAATCAGTATTGCTGGAAACCAGATGTTTCTAGGCCTGATGTTGCTATGCAAAGACAGTTTGGAAAAGTTCTCAAGGAAACGATCAAACTTTGCCATGAGTATCCCTCTGGATTCTGCATAGAAGCTGATGATGCAACTGCAAACAAATTACCCACAACAGAAGAATCTCTAATCCTCCCAACTGGTGACTTGGCTTCTAGCCCAAGGTCCATCTGAAGTTAAAGGAAATATTTCCCTTAGCTTCCAGCATTTTGGAGCTGGGTCTGGATTCCTCCCTGCCTGCTTCTGTCCTCTGTGTACGCTGTTATCCCTCTAGGGATTGCAGGACTCATGCTTCCATTTGGCTAGCTGGAACTTCACCCCACATCTTACCACCATGCATTTCCTGCACGTTTCATGGACAAGATTACTAAAACAGATCCTGACAGAAGAAGCTCTTTCAAAGAAGAGAGGAGAACCCCACCAGGTTCACATCATGATGTGCACCAAATAAACTTTCAAGATTAACGCCCATCTCAAATATAAAGGCTGCCTCTCCAGCCTAACAGTCCGTAGAGAACTTGCTAATATTAACTAAATAAGTTATTGAAAAAAAGAAGGGGAGGTTTTATGCTCATTCATCTCCTCTTTTACAACAATTTTTGTATTATAAAAATAAAAAGGGACATGAAAATATTTTTAGTGCCATTTTACAGCGGTGAGAACTGAGATAGAGTCCGCTTGAGTAAAGATGTCAAGGCTACAAATGGAGAGCTGTCCAGAACTTGGGAGTTTCAAGTTCTTTATGTAGTCAGCAAAATCATCTCTCACAGATGCATGAAAGGGCAAAGCAGCCATCACACAGTGGAGAAAAGGGAGAGAAAAGTGGAGAACAAGGCAAGAGAAAAATAATCTTGCTTTGGCCTTCTCACTGAGAGACTGCATCTCACCTCCAGCATGCACAAAAATTCCTTTTGACGCTCTTGCCTGCATTCAGCCAAAAGAAAATGAAAAGGAGAAACAATGCAGAGCAGCAGTGCAGTCTGTATGTGCACATCACCCGAGCTAGAACTGCTGAACTGAAGCAGACTTCCCTGGAAAATGCAGCATGTCTCCACACCCTCACACAGGATCCAAATGTGGGGCTGGGACCATCCCTCTCTCCTTTCATACTCTTTCCTTTTTGCCTCTATTTTTGGTCACAGTTAAGCTGTTTCCAAGGAGTTTGAGTCAGTTTTTCCCAGGAAAAAATTCTAACATCTATTAATGCAGACAAGCAGGCAACCCAGATTCTGGCATCTCAAACATTTGCTTGTTGCTGTAACTTCAGTTAAAAACCCTTTGATTTCAAGTAATATAGCTAGACACATATACACAAACATATGCATACAAGTGTTTACACACATGGTTTTGCTCCAAAACAAGGAGAATATGAATGAGGTCAAATGGTTTATTTTCATGTAGCTTTTACCTCATCCTCAGTAAAAATGAAGGGTGGGATTCAGTGTTCCTAACTTGGTCATCAGAAAGCTAGGCACTTCATCTAATTCCTCTCTAAGGCAGGGGGAGATACCTCCAGAGAGTAATTCATCCCATCTGTTTTGGATAGGTTTTAAGATGGGCTGAGTCACTGTCTGGAAGTGCCTGCCCCCAAGCACTGCATCCAAGAGGCTGAGCAGCTCAGCTATAAAGAAGGTGAAACTCACCTCAAGACTTAATCCTGACAATTTCTGAGCACCACGGTGCTTCTTGGAGCTAGAAGGAGCTGAACTGGCTCTCCATCTCTCCTAAAGTGCTCTGAATTGCCTGCCTTGTGCTGTTTGCTTTCATCTCTCCTCCCAGCCCATAAGGATCATAGAATCTTAGAATCATGGAATGGCTTGGGTTGGAAGAGACCTTAAAGATCATCAAGCTCCAATCCCGTGCTGTGTGTAGGGTTGCCACCTACCAGATCAGGCTGCCCAGGGCCCCAGCTGATGTGGCCCTGAACACCTCTAGGGATGAGTCTCCAGGTTTATCCTGAAAGCCCTTACAGGGTGGCTGGCAACACATGCTTTGCTGGCCATATCCCTCACACATTAATGCACTGCAAGAGAGACGTGACTTCCTTCTGTATTGCTGGATACAATTCGGGAGCTGGCAGGCAAATCGAGCTTTAAACAGGGAGAATATCTTGGTAAAATTGCTTGTAATCCTTAAATACATCGCGATGACTGAGCGCTCTGGAGGCGCAGCCCTTTGCTCCAGTCTCCCCAGCCTCCGGGCGAGGATTTAGAGCTCTTCGTGCAAGGAGTGCCTGGCAGCAGCTTCACTCTGGACACGAAGGCAGGTTTCTTGTTCTGGCCTTGTATGGCCACAGCTGGAATGTCTCCTGCCTCCAAGCAGCCAAGGAGTGGGATTCCCAAGCTGCTCTGTGGATGGGGTCTTTGCACTTCCACTCCCACCTGGCCCCAGTGAGTCATTGCACTGAAACGCATACCAAAGACACTCTCCTGCGAGGCAGAAAATTAACTATTTCTTCCCTGGTGGGGGTCAGATCATTCTCCCGCTGCTGAGCAGATGACACCGATCTATGGCTAGATGCATATTTGTGTGGAGGATGGAGCAAGGATTAAAGAGTGACAGAAAATAGCAATACTAACCAGCTGGGGAAAAAAAAACAACACCACCCTTTTTGCCAGCTGGGAATTGTTTCTAGCTATCAAGAACATGTTTTGAATCAGGATTTAAAGAGGATAACTTGGTCAGAGAGTTTCCTCTTATCCCCCCCCAAATTAGCAAAGATGAAACTGAGCACAGAGGTGGAGACTGAATTGCCATACCAGTGCATTTGAGTCAAGAAACTGTGATGCTGAGTGAGCTGTTAGTAGAGCTGGAGTGGAACCTTGGGTTTGAAACAGCCATCTCCAGGGCTATATCTGGACCAGAAAAGTGATAGTGTAGGGCTGGGTGACAGTGAGTAGCTGGGAACTGATCACAGTTAATGTTTGTGCTACAGAAATGATTAGAACCTGAATATGGGCTTGCACTTATAAATTGTATGTTCAGGCCATGTCTTCTCAAGCATACAAGGTCAGAGATGAGCCAGCACCTAGCCACCATCCTTGCTACCTCCTTTCTGATAACTGGACATGCAACACAACTGCTGCTCTTCTAGTTTATTCTTGCTAAGGGTGAGAGATTATCTGGGGCTGAGATGACTCAGAACTGCCACATGTTGCCCAGAGATGTGGTAGATGCCCCATCCCTGGAGACATCCAAAGTCAGGCTGGATGAGCCTCTGAGCAATGTGATCTAGCTGCAGGTGTCCCTGTTCAGTGCAGGGGAGTTGGACTACATGACCTTCAAAGGTCCCTTCCAACTCAAACGATTCTGATTCTATGACCCTCAACATCAGCAGGGTAGAGGAGAACTCCTTGAGCTACACTCGAGTTCAGCTACCACTTGTTACCTTTCTGTCTAGTCCCTGGGGTGAGCTCCACTTAGCCAAACACTGGTGGAATAAAGTATGGGAAGAGACACGCTCCCTTGGGCAGCTGAGAGCCTTCAGCCCTTTATTGGGTTAAAGAGTAGCCTCAAAGACATCTGGGATGATGTCAGACCATCTGGGTACCTTTTAGGAGGAATCTGAGCCTTGGTGACATTTCTCCCACAGTCTGCTGGTTGTTTGAGGAGCAGGGTGAGGGTGAAGTCTGGCTACCCTGGAAACTTGCAGTTCAAAGGGAGACAATGTATGGTTGTTTGATGCCACAGCATTGACAGACACTGGCTCTGCGATGAAGCAAGCACACAGTTCAAACACCTCATTATAATGCATGTTCCAGGCCCACGTATTTAAATTTTCCATTGCCTAGGAGCATTTGTAAGTGTTCCATCCCAGTCCTGCATCCTCTATGCAAAGCCTCATGCCAGCCCATAAAAATCAAAAGACTTTCAGTCCATGCTGAGTTCAATTCTGTACAAATAACGGGTATCTGTGGCACAGCACTAACTCAGACCCTTTTGGAAATGACTTCCAGACGCAGAGAGAGCTCTTCCCAGCACCCACCAAGCCACTGCCTCTGAGATCACTTGGCAACACTCAGTCATACCCTGCATGCCCAAACACAGCTGGCATCTGTCCTCGCAGCAGTAGGACAACGCAACATCGGAACCAATGATAGCCCTTTTCCAGATTTCCAGCCAGCACTAGGGAACCACATAGGCTTGAGATCAAGGAGGTTGAAGAACACGGACAGCAGAGAGGAAGGCATTAACTGAGGCCTGGGAGTGTGTCCACAGAAGGGCAACGAAGCTGTGAAGGGTCTGGAGCACAACTCTTACGGGGGAGTGGCTGAAGGCACTGAGATTGTTCAGTCTGGGGAACAGGAGGCTCAGGGGAGACCTCTCTACAACTGCCTGAAAGGAGGCTGTGGCGAGGTGAGGGTCAGCCTCTTCTCCCAGGTAACAGCGACAGGAATAGAGAAGATGGCCTCAAGCTGTGCCAGGGGAGGTTTAGGTTGGATATTAGGAAAGAATTCTACTCAAAAGGAGTCATCGTCCCTGGAGGCACTCAAGAAAAAGGTAGATGTGGCACGGAGAGACATGGTTTAGTGGGCATGGTGGGGATAGGTTGGTGGTTGGACTTGGTGATTTTAGTGGTCTTTTCCAACCTCAGTGATTCTATGAGCTGCAACTATATATTGAAAGAGGATACAAGTAGAGGACAAAATTTGACAATAGTATCCTGTATTTGGCTAAAGAGATCACAACTATCTAGGCAGCTCTGAGGCCTATCTATCCATTACTTTGGGATCTGAGTGCATCATGACCTTTATGTTGTCCTTCCGAATCTCCTGAGAGAGTCTGTATTTGACAAGAAAGCTATGGCACAAGACATAAGCTCAAAGGAAATTAGAAACCCACAGCTCTGCCCAGTAACTTATCTCAGAGTGCAACAGATGAGAGAAGGGCTCAGAAACCAGATCTCCTACAGTGAGAAGGAGAAAAGTACAAGTAAATATGTTGTTTGGCAATGCACAGTAAGGAAGCACAGGGAAAGAAAACAAATCTGGCCTTCCTTTCCCCAGCATCCTCCGTGCTTTGGTTCATAATGTTCCCTTTCCAAACATGAACAGGCAGACGAAGAAGAGCTCCAGTGGTGGCTTTTCCACGATGTTTCTAAAACAGAAATATCTGATCCATTTGCCCATGGTCTATCAGAGGGATTCATACTGTGAGGTCAGGAAAGGCCAGCATTCAAGATGATTGTGAAGTTGAGGCCAGAGAAGGTACTGCTACATACTTAGTTTGGGATCCAGTCTGTGATTCCAGTAGCCAAGGGAAAGGCAGTGGGAGCACCACTGTCATTTTATAGGGAGGAGCTGATGTGCCGAGTGAGCAAAGTCCTTTTGGCAGCGTCATTCCTACTGAGGTTTGATGCCTCTTCTTAGGAGGTTTTCTTTCCTCTGTGGCCCATTTTCTTTCTGCCTACGTAATGCAAATCATGTGCCAGTTGTCAGCAACAAGGATTTTTGAACCAAAAATGGGTTTTAACCCAGAAGTGTATCCTTGGATTATTTTGCCCTCCTCCATCCCCCTCTTAGGGGAGGACAATCTGCCCTTTCTTCCTCTGCAGGGAGTGTCCTACAGTTCAGGGACTGAATCTCACCCCCTTCTGAACAACATATCTTTGTGCTTTCTTCCTGGCAGACACTGATGGTGTAACCAGGGAAAACTCCTTCACAATTCTAGACAACAAGCATTTTGTTTTATGCTGACGCTAGCATGAGAAGAGAGTTTGGTTGTAGAGCTCTGGACAATAAACGACTGTCTCTAGTGCATGTACCAGTCTCTCACCCCAAATCATCATAGATCCCTTGCTCATCAACTGAACATTGCTGACTACCTGTCTGACCTTAGAAAAGGTGCATTGCAGTTTATCTCCGCAAGAGAATTCCTCCATCATTAAACGGAGCTGTCTCTATTGCTCATTCTATCGAGGAAATCAAGTTGCACCAGGTCTGCTCAGGGTATTGAAGTAATAAATTCCCGTTCAGTGGGAACTATACTCTAGGGTGTGGACAAACTTAGCTATTATTTGGGGGTTCTGCATTTCTCTAGCACCCAATGGCATGGTGAGGATAAATACATGAAAAACTGCAAGATGATCTGATTTCTCAGGAATTGGGGTTTCATGCACACAGAGAGCAGACTAGTTGCTAAGTCTTTGCAACCTGGCAGCAGTGTTGAGGATATAAATAAATGTCTGTACAAAGATTTAAGGAGGCAAGCTCCTATCAGTACCATGCATCATTACTTGAAGCCCTTATCAACAACGCAGTATGGATTACACCTGGAGCAGTAAGCGTTCCTGTAAAATTAGTCAAAGAGAAATGTTTAAAGGCTGCCCCACAGTACCATGCTGAAAACATCCCATAGGAAACAATGGGGCTACCCAGACAGCCAGCCAGACTGACACAGCAGTGTATGAAGGCCACAGTCTTGTTTTGCATTTAGCTCATTTTAAGTAGAATCACATCATGTAACACTTCAGTTGGACACTCACACACTCCCCCGTCAGCTTGACAAACAATCTCCATGGAGCTAGAAGCAAAAAGGTCAGTGCCAAGGAGACAGTACCCCATGCCCTCAATACAGAGTTTGATACCTCTCCCTCTGCCTCTGTCCTCAGAAGATGGAGTTAGTGCATTAAAATCGTTCCAAGAACTTGGGACTTTCATTCCCTGCCCCTGTCACAGAGATCAGCTGTGCTGGGAAGAACTGATATGTCCAAGAAGAGATTAACAGCAGCACAGGCCCTGGGTTTCTGCAACAATTAGCTGCTACCTTTCATTTATCCATGAAAGGGAGTGCTGTACTTCCTCAAAGATGAAGTTATCCCTCCAAAGAGATCCTAACTCTGCAACCACGTATAGACCTCACCCTTTTTCCTTCAGCTGTGAAACTTCTTACTTTTTAATGCAACTTCCTTATTTTCATTTCAAATGGCAATGATTGGTTGGTGAGTGGTTGGCTGGAGCAAAATCCCTGTACTTTTGCTCAGGGTTAACACTGAACAATGTAAAAGCACTAAAGAGTTGTTAAAAAAATAAAAATAGCAAATTAGCCTATTCCCACCCAAGAATCTGCCATACGGCCCTCACAGTCCTCCAGGACCTTCTCCCCTCTCATTTTTCCATTTCCAAATCTCCTCAGCATCTCTAGCTCCAGGACCCCCACTCTCCTAAGTCCTGCAGATCTGTTTCCAGCCTTTCCCCTGCCCACCTCTGTCCCAAGCCACTGCATCAGACATGAACTCAGGCCAACTTTTTGCCCCAAACACTGCAGAGCTGAGAAAAGAGCAGATACTTTGAAGAGTATCAAGTCACTGCATCAGATAGTAACTATTCAAGCTAAAGTTCTCTTCATATAACAGAGATTGTGTCACCCATCCCATCCAGAAGAAATCTCAGATTACATCATATAGGTAGCATAATAAGGAAGAGCTCCTTATTGTAGGCTTCCCCAGAAGGTCCCAGGCAGTTATTTCAGAGCCTTGACTGTTCTTTACAGTTAGAGACAGATTGCCCCAGTTGGGCAATGCGTACATTATGCATCCCGTAATAGGGTAAAGGGGTATTGACTGGGAAATAGCAGTGTTGTTGCAAGCAGTGTTAGACTAATAGCTCTTGGCCAAGATCAGATGTCTTTTAGACTCTGAGGTTCTTGTACAGCCGTAAGCCCAGCCTGTACAAAACTCTGCAAGGAGACAAGCAGAGGCAAAAAAGATAACTCACCTAACTCCAAATAGCAGATTCATAGAATCATGATGAAAACATGAATAGAAGCCAGCTCTGACTCGCAGGTATGTTTGCTCCAGCAAACAGAAAACACAGTTCTGGCTTGGAAAGGACTGTGAAAAAGAGATCTAGAGCTTTGCAGCATGTATATGCCAAGGCCTTGAGCATATTACTAGGCTTTAATGGTCCTGACCAGCCTCCTCTGGGGCCTTCATCCAGACCTCTACCATGGGCCAGGTGGCTCCATTTAAGCTTCAGCCTGGGCTTTCAGTCCTAATCTGAGTCTCAGGTACCTGTCTCTAGCTCTGTCGCAGCTACTCTTGTGCCTGGTCATGGACCCCATTGATCCTGACCCATAGACTGACTTCCCAGCTTGATTTTGCCCCTTGCTGTTATATAGAGTTGCCTGGTGATCACTGGGCTGTGTGAGTCACTTTGGTGGGGTTGGCCTATTCCTTGATGAATTCAGCAAAGGCTCTGTGGAAACCTCTTGGAGAACTCTCACTGTCTTCACAGAGTTTCAGATCAAGCCGTAGCAGCACCTCCATGTCAAACACTGCACTTGCCTTTGCCTCCTATTTGCTCTTAACCCAGTTTAAGGACTTGCTGCTTACAAGTGGGCTGGGGTCTTCTTAGAAAATGCTGTCCCTACTTCTACTGCCTCAATGTGGAGAAAATCTGCTATTAGTCCTAAGACCAGAAATTGATGCTTCCAGTCCTGAACATGTGAGGGCATCTTGCTCTGGAGCTTGCTTGTTTCTTTGTGTGACCCTGTCATTATTTATAAGTTTTAGCATTTTGTTAAAGTAGATTATTCTGCTGCATGACAAGTATTTGCACATTTTTGGAAGCTGGGAAGTCAAGGGCTATGTGCATCTGACAACCTATTTAGCGTAGTGGTTGATGTATTACATATCCACATCTAAAGAGAGGAGTGAGATAACACTGCTGTTGTGCATTCCTGAGTAAGTGGCAGCTGCATCAATTTAGTCCGTGCTGGATACAATGCATAACGTTCCTCTGTGTTAACTCAGATGGTTGCTTTCTAATGGAAGTGGAAAACTTGACAAATCCTTTCTCTTTGCAGAGCTTTAAAATCACTAAAGGCTTTAATTAGGATTAGCATTTTTTCCAGAGTTCCCTGTTGGTTTAAGGTTGCTCCCCTGGACAGCAGCCATTATTTGGACTAGTAGTCAGCAGGCCCACAGCCAGCTCTGCAGCAACCAGCAGAAATAAGTGGAGTCTGAAGTGAGACCATTAGGTGTCAAGGTGCTTGTCTGCTCTCTTTCCACCCTGAAACTACTCAGAGAGAGCCTGGGTGTTGAGTCAGAGAGGCTACATGTGTGTACAAGTCATTCAGGCCTTCAAAGGCGCTCAGGTGGTGTGGGTCATGAATCAGGGGTACCAACAGGGTTCTTTGGTTGGATGCAAGCAAATAAACTGAAGCAGTTGCAAACACACAGCAGGTCCCAGCCTCAATTGAGTTCCTCCTAGCACAATTAACCTCAAAGAGAATTACAGCCTGGCACACTACCATTGACAAGCTGCCAAACTGGTGGCGTAGCCAACTGCTCAACTAAGTGTGTGGGCATTTGTTGCCTGTGGGAAAAGTAAGGTGAAATTAATCCATGGTTGAAACAACTTCATTTTACCAAGTCTGCAAAACATCTGCAAACCCACCCTCTTGTGGGCACATTCATAGCTTAGAACATGCCTGATGTGTAGCACTGGAATTCAGGCTGATAAAAGTCCTTTTTCACCGTGCTGTCTGAAGTTGAGGATAATCATGGCAGTCACAAGGTGGTGAACTTATGCCTGGCCCATCTTTCTCCCAATTATACCTCTGTAAAAGCGAAACTTTCTCTAGAACAAAACAAACAAACAAACACCTCTAAAACAAAAGGCACTCATAAAAATCAGGTCAGATTGCACAAAGGATAAAACCATTCATTAAAACTTGCAGATACAACCTGTTCCCCAGGCTTTTCTGACTCCTATTAAAAGCAGCTATTCCACACAGAGCTTACTTCCTCTCTGCAAAGGAAGGAACAAAGCTCTTGAGGACAGAAACAGTATTTTCCTTTCCAATGGGACAGCAATAATGACATGCAGTCTTGAACCCATCAACATTTTTTTCATCATCGTACTCAAGAGTTTTCTCTTCCTGAACTTCATCTCCCTACCAGTGCTATAAGGTGAGTGTCACAAAAGCACAGATCCTCAGTGGAGGAGCTGTAACACAGCTGAATTCACTGCACATTACCAGAGTTCAGAGGCTGTGAAAACCAAAGGAGAAATGCGCACATTACCTAGTCTTCCCCACAAAGCTAATACATACTCAGTGATATGGGGGCCATGTCTCAGGGATCTCAGTGTCTTCATTTAAGGTGATTGACCAGTCCCACTATGTGTGTTTGCAACTAGGTCTGAATATCTTGTTGCTTCAAAGACTGAAATATCTGAGAAATAAAAGGATGGCGCAAACACATAAAAAATCACATAGGAACTAGAAAAGCTTGGGAGATGAAAAGAGGAAATAACTTTGTTTGTAGAACTGCAGGAAGCATGAAATACTGACCCCATTTGATTCATGTTGTATTAATGTTATGAAGGGAGATGAGTGAAGATTACAAAATCTTGAGTTGCTATGGAAAAGAGTGCACAGCTGATGTCTCTCACCCATGGCTTTACAGCCCTAAAAACTTTGCCACAGTTACCATAGCTGACCTGAACGACTTCTCTTTAGAAGGGCCCAGTGTATTTTTAGCTGATCGTGCATGTGACTCAGCAGACAGAAATGAGGGAACACCATCCCACAGGAATTCCCAGCTCTCTACACACTACCACAGATTACCACCACAGCTGCAGGAGGCTGAGAGAAAAGGAGGCATTTCCCCTGCTCAGATGTATGTTGCCACCAGGGAACATGTCCGTAACATAACAAACATCGTGATAGCAACAACTGGGTAAAAAGGCCACCAAGCAAACACAAAGCACGTCTGTAACTGGTTTACTAAAAGAGACCTATTATTCAGTCAGTCCCAGATCTTGGGTATTCCTTAGCTAATCTGCAGTTTGAACTGTAGTATTTGTTTAGGTTTTGTTCGCTTTGTTTTCTTTGATTGTTAGTTTATGATTCAGGCCATAACTCAATGAAGTTTTGGGTTTTGAAGCAGTTCAAATTGGACAAAGAAAAATGCTTACTGAACATAGCACTCCTATATAATGTACCCATAGTTCTCCATAAGAAGTGTATCTGAGACAACAAGCAAAAAGTTAAATACACCCTTGACAAAAGACCTGGCTAGACACATCTCTTGCTTCAGGCTTAAGAGGCATTTATTTCTACTTATTTGGCCTGAGATTTATGTTTCTGTAGCAGTAGAAGCTAGCTAGGCTATGAAGTAGGCCTTCAAGGGTTAATCCCTGGCCATGTTGTTTCTAGTAAGTATATGAAAAGAAAAGCTAATTAGCTCAGGAGGAGAATAAAAGTTTTCATAGTACGGGGTTAATCTGCTGACCTAAGGAACAACTTGTGCAGCTCACCCCAGCACCAAGCCCTCCAGAGTCCTAATCTCCATGGTTCAGTGTTGTACTCCTGACTGCTCACAATATGCGGAGCTGGGTGTATTTGGGTAATATCTGTTTATTCAGGAAGGGAAGGTTTGACATTTTTCAGCAGGATAACAGAAAGCCAAAAGCCAGGCTATGTCCAGAGGAATTTGTAATGATTCAAAGGCATCTTCATTCAAGACCTGCTTCAGCACAGTGCTAGGTGTGTTTGTTAACAACTCTCTATTTGCTATTCTAGTCACCGGGGAAAGTAATTAGCAGTCATAAAAGCCATTTTAGCTTAAAGTGGAGATTATTTAATTTAATAGAAGCTACAGCTTCTAAATGAAGATTTATGACCACCATTGAAACCAGATGGTAAAGATTTTAGCAGAGATAGAATGGCATAAACAGCCACAATATCCTTGATCAAAGACAGAGAACTGTCAGGGAATTACCATGATTTGTGTTCATGAAGGACATTTAGGCTAGTGAAGAAAAGAGGAAAAGAAAAAAAAAGCCAAGAGAAAAAAAAAAAACAACGCTTTCAAATAACCACAATTTCCTTGTTTTTCCTATCACTCCATGTTCTAGGCAGGTGACAGAGGAGTCTGAGTGGACTAATTAGAGCTCCTTAACTGGATAAGATACAAGCCTAAGCCATTAGCATTCAGTCATTCTAGTAGGGTTATAACATGACATCCATGCAAGCTGAAACTGCCTCATACTGGTGTCTTAGTATCATAGAAACATGGAATCATTTCGTTTGGAATAGTCCTTCAAGATTATTAAGTCCAACCATCAACTTGACCTGCCAAGTCCTATCACTAGCTTGGCTTATGTCTCAAGTGTGAATGCAGACATGAAATGTATCTGTCAGACCAGAATTGAAATACTGATTCCTCTCTGCCTCTTTGTCACTTAAATTCTTTACTGAAAGGCAAAAATGTATTTTATATTACAAGAATTCTGATGACTGACTGGTAACAGGAATGATAGAAAGTACAGATCAAAGATTTATAAAGATTTAAAATATTTAAAGCATTTAAATATATATATATATTTCTAATTTAATACATTAAGCATTTAGGAACTAAATAATAACCTAATAACCTTACGTAGTCCAGAGAGGTGTGCCTATGACTTGTGTAACACTTCATATTTTTTGTTCCAGATGTATGAAGTGTTTCAGATTCCAATTAGATTAGATCTGATGGGTTGATGGTTGGATTAGATGATCTTAGTGGTCTTTTCGAACCTTAACGATTCTATGATTCTATGATTCTAGTTTGGACTGATAATATCATGTTGAGAGAAGGACTGTATTCCCCCAGACACGGCACTCCTTCCAAGTCAACTAGTTGAATCCTGGTCTGGAGCTGGTTTCCATCTACCCAGTTCAGACAACTGGAGAAACCAAAATGTTCAGACACCAGCCTGAATCCTCCACATCAAAGGCCAGTTTTGAGCATTGGTAATATGGCCTTCAGTTTGATATGCTGTCTTATGTCAAGATCTCTGTCCTGAAAAAAAGTCTGAGATTTGCAGTGAAAGAATCAGGTTCTCAAACAGGGCAAACTGACTTTTCTTTCAGAAGAACTCATTGAGTCATACATCGTTTTTCCAAGGGTTTTGTAATGTAAAGATAGAATTGTATTCTCTCTGTTAAGATGGACACAATGGTTTGCTGAATGCACTTTTCTGAGAATTCTCCCTAATTTGCTGCTCTTCAAAATGCACAGAATAGAACTGCCTAGCACAATCTTGTCTTTTCAGTTTTGACAGCACTGACCTTTTATGCAGAGTGATGAAGAACCCACCTGGTAAGATGAAGCCTGAAACAAGCTCTCTACAACCTTAAAGTCAACCAGTCTGTAACACAAGCAAGGACCTCACCTGCCTTAGTTTTGTTCCCACCATGGATGCGCTGCTGTCAAGGACAAAGACAACGTTCTTTGGTAACGGAGGTAAATCCATGGGTGCGAAGTAGTGTACGAAGTACCCATTAAGAATCTGTAGAAGAACAATGAATTTAGGAATGAAGGGAAGACTGTGATTCAATATTCCAGGCACACCATTACTGGCTGAGCACACCTGATCTTGCTTTCAATCTGTGTGTCTACATTGGAGGATGAGTTCTTTTTAGTATCCCTCTTGGTCCTTGTCCCCTGTTCATTCACAGTGGGGGGCCTACTGGAACTCTCTGCATCTCCTTCCATGGTGGACATCGGTTTTCTTCCAAATGCAGTAAGGATATAATATATGCACCCAGGGATCACAACCACTACATGCATGTGGGTACCTGGCCCTATATCCAGATACATGCAGCCCATATATTGAAAAACTGAAAAGCAGATATGGAAAAGAAACTCAGTGAAGCATGTACTTTTTTTTGAAGTCCATCTTGTGGTTGCAAACTTACTGGATTTATTTTTGATAGTTTTTACAAGCCTTCACTTGGAAAACATTTGCTAGGATGTATGGAGTGTGCAAGGCAGTCAAACCATTTCAGGCACAGCTAATAACATGGAAGAGATCAGCCTTGTAAAGTACCTGAACATCTCCAACGCTCAGCTCCCGGTTGACATCGTATCTGACTATGAAGTCTCCCAGAATGCCATTTCGGGCAATCTTGGTTTGCTCGACAATACTGGGGCTGAACGTAACTTTAGCTAAGGTTTTGGTTTGTCCAATTACAGTAGAAGGAGGAGGAGAGGCATCACCTGTTGAGATAAAACCATAACATTACAAGTTTTTCCTATTTTCTTATGTATGTCTAAACACCACACACAGTGTATTACCATGAAGTTAGGTCTACTGGCACAGTTATGTGCTGAGATTAAAGATTTATCTCACCAGTAATAAGAACTCAATAACCCCTGTCCCAACATTGCCATGTTATCAGGGATAAAAATGTTTATTCAGTATTCTTATTCTCACTGCTTTTTGCAAGTCACTGAACTCAAAGGCCAGATATTCTCTGTATGACTTCTAATCACTTTCTGTGAATAATACACATCCAGATTCAGACATGTAGATGATTTTAATTCCAACCAACTCAGGACATCTAGAATGCAGATCCTATACTTGAGCTCCTTCCAGACAATATATGATTCATTTGACTTGTTCAAACATTCCTTCTAGGATATGAATCATACTGCAGATTTATCTCTGCAGATTATAAAGAGATCTTGAGGTGACTTGTTCAGATATTCTATAAACTTGTGAGGTGGACTTGATATGTCTGATTATAAGTGTCTGTGTAATGTCTGCATCTGAACAAGTAAGCTTAGATCTCTTTATGTTCAGCAAAGAGCTGAGTATAGTCGCTGTAATTTCAGTCTGACTTACTGATCCAACACTTGCTAGTGCAGTCATGCAATCTGCATCCCAGAGGTATAACTCACACTAAGCTCTTAGAGCCCTTCCAGGGTCAATGGAGACAGACATACCTTTCAGAGAGCATCTCAGAGAAAGACAATATCATTTTCCAAAGTGATATGAGGATTCTTTGCTGTCTCTTTGGGTGGTCCTTACTGTCTTTTTGCTATGCACAAACCTATTAAGTATACCTTTAAGTCCTGTATCCAGTATTCCTCTCCAGGGATTCCTATAATACTGTCAGTGTAATGAGGAGTGGCACTTCTCCACCTTTTTAAAGTATCTTGAGCAGCATTAGAAGAGCACAACATGACAGCTGTATGCAAGACTAAACATCATCCACCTCACATCCAGATCCCACAGTGATTTACAAAATCCGATACATATGATTATGTCCATTTAACTAGTGGGAAAATGGAGGCATGAAGTAGTAATTCTCCTGACTTCTCACAGGTTGAGGTTTATAGAAATGACAAGAATAGGGTTCTTGAGGGTTTATAGAATGGTTAGCTAAGATGTGACATTTACCCTGAAGTGTTATGTACAATCCAGATTTGTCCAGGCAAAGAAATGAAAGTAAGAGTCATAAATCAATAGCACTCTAAGACTTCTTTTCCACGTTCATTTGGCTTTAGTTTTATAGCTCTCTTGTGAGTCTACTTGAGAGCATACAAGAGCATGCTACTGGGGCAGGAAGGGATTTCCTTTTAAGACCAGTTTCTACACAAAGAAATCGTAGTTGGAGGACTGTGATTTGAAAACAAACTCATCAGCCAAATTCTTAGCAAAAGGAAGCTGAATGGCAGATATTACTCAACTTCAGTAAAGCCAACAATTAATTCTGCATCTTGAGGGTAGGTTTAGACTAGATATTAGAAATAAATTCTTTACTGTGAGGGTGGTGAGACACTGGAACAGGTTGCCTAGTGAGGCTGTGGATGCCCTCTCCCTGGAAGCATTCAAGACCAGGCTGGATGGGGCTTTGAGCAACCTGGTCTAGAGGGAGGTGTCCCTGCCTATAGCAGGGGGGTTGGAGCTAGATGATCTTAATAGTCCCTTCCAACCCAAACCATTCTGATTGTATGATTCTATGGCTTCTCTGACTAAGCCACTTCTAATTCATACATCCCAGCAGAAACCGAGAGTTCTCAGCTAATACATATCACTTAAGGACACAAGTATCAAATCTTAAAGGAGGCTTATGAAGTGACTGCCCAGAACTTTGACATTTACTCCATAGACTGCGTACAGTTCAGATTTCTCCAGACAAAGAAAATTCATAAATCACTAGCTCTATAAGATTTTATCTCTACCTGGATTTGGTTTTACTTTTATAGCTGACCTCTCAATACATGTAATATGTTTCTAATTCACAATGCATCCGATTTGCTTGCACTGGCCTTCCTAGATTTTCAGCCTGTCTTCTATCACTTCCAAGGTCCCATGTAACTGACAGAATGCAGGAAATGTCCAGAATTCATAAAAATGACTTAACTGTTCATTTACATTTTCTGATTTATTTGAGGGTTTCATATTACTTCTCCTGAATCACTGAAAAGCAATCGTTGCTATCAGTTGGGCTGCCTGACCACATCAGGATTAGTGAAAAGCTGTCTTGCACTGAAAACAGAAGCTCTTTCCTTTTATGTGCTGCACACGTATCTGCGGCTGTGACGTCTGGACTTCACTTCTGTGTGTCTCTGCCATAAGTACATTGATGGGTTGAGCACACTATGCTTTGCATTATGACAATATGAATTACAGTTCTAGCATTTCTATGTTCTTTGACCATCTGAAATTAGCTCCATGCTCTACATTTCCCCATCTTTTAAATGGGCATAATTGTATGTATCCAGGTTTGTAAAGCACAATGGAATCCAGATGGGATTATGTGGATCACACTGCTTTCCTCAACTACTCTCAAAACACTGTGTATGAAGGTGAGAATTGTCATTCCCTGCAACACAGACAGGTCTTTAGGAACTCTCAGAGAGAAGCTTGCCAAGGCTGCCTCACACAGTGACAGGAATAGCTGGGAAAGCATCTCCTGACCATCACTCTTTT